>OY748296.1:14192642-14550440 GCA_963556515.1 Nudaria mundana
TCGTCGTGACATTTGTACAGCACGTGCAGGAGGTGATACCTTCATGCCAGCGTGAACAACACAGTGGTCGGAACTACCCAATGGGGCTCTTACCGAAACACTGTACTGGGCTGGGCGACTCGTCAGCAGTAAATCCAGCAGAGCGGGCGCGTGATCTGACCTGTCTGGTATCCGGGTGATCCCGCATACCATCTGGGTCAGACCGTGGGAGAGAGCGAACGCATGGGCGGCCCTACCCGCATGATAAGTCTTGAGGGACCCCAGCCATTCAATGTGATGGCCATTGAAGTCCCCCAGAAATACTAGGTCAGCGTTCGGGAACCGCACCTGCGCTTCATCAGCCGTCTCGCTGAGGTACTGGAAGAGCTTTGTTGTCTCAGAATCCCCTGTGTGGGAACGGTAGACGCACACGTAGATCTGGCTCATAGAGCCATGGTCTACTTGCAGCCAAAGGACAGAATTGGAGGGGTTCTCTAGGCAGCGCAACCGGCGGCAGCAAACATCCGCCCTAACGAACACGCACACCCCGGCTTTGTCTCGAAATTGTTCCTCAATGCCATAGCCGGGGTAACACAGGTAAGACGTGTCGTCAGGGCGGCGTATTTGTGTCTCCGTGAGGAACATCACAGCGGGCCGTGTCGTCTCAAGGTGATGGTGGACGGCATCGAGGTTCGCATGGAGTCCACGGACGTTAGTGAACTCTACCTCGAAAAGTGAAGTCGTAGGGTTTCCTAGGGCCGCTGTGAAACGTTTACTTTTTTTTTGTTGCACTGCCATTGTATATTTTGAAGACGAAGAAGCGTGAAGACAGGGCGACATCTGGTGCAGCAGTAAGTGACAAAGCGCAGGGGCTAGCTTTGTCTAGAACCGTGTGGTTAGGTCGGAGCCGACTCGCCGGACGGAAGGGCTCCCAAACCCCCCTGATGCAAGGCCGCCGCTACCCCACACCGGTTACCGGAGCGGCAATCCCACATCAGGATTATGCGCAACATGTGGGGCAGCCTCCTGGGGTGGTTGGTCCCAGGCGGGCCCTATGACTGTGTTGCGGGCGGCCGCGGCAACGCCGTTGCTAAGGGTCTCCCTGGCAGGCGAATCGACCCACACCACCCACACTAGACTCCGTTTCGCCCCCACTGGTCCCATGCCTGCTGCACCATACATCGCCCCGGGCCCGGCGGTGCAGCTGCTGAACCCCTAACGCAACTCAGCCTGGGCTGGGTTACTTGGGGGGCTTTAGCACAGCTGCACGGTGGTACCCCCCCGGACCAACACTGTTGTACCACCTGGTACCCATGTAGGGGCCGAAGCCACTCCATAGTTACCATAGATCAGTGCGTTTCCATCGACAAGTACTTCAGCCGTGACCTCTCTGTCTCCTATGGCGTTCCCCGAGGCAGCGTGCTCGGACCGACGTTATTCCTTGTATACGTTAATGAGCTTTGCAACCTCGAACTCTCTCATTGTAAAATTATATCGTATGCCGATGATACTGTCTTGTTAATTGATGGTTCGACCTGGGAAGAAGTCCATAAATCGGCTGAGGAGTCTATTGGCATAGTAACTGAATGGCTTAGTCAAAATCTGTTGACTCTTAACCTATCAAAGACAAAATACATTCCTTTTTCAACAACAAAACCATCCTGTCCACCCAGTAACTTTAAAATCAGAGTCCACTCTTGCCATACGGGCAGCATAAACTGTTCATGTGACCCAATTAATGAAACTAATAGTTTGCGCTACCTTGGTGTTATGCTGGATTGTCACTTGACCTGGATTCCACATATTGATTATATTATCCCCAAAATTAGGAAACTTACTTACGTCTTTAGGACACTTCGCTCTTTTGCGGATCCCAGTACAATAAAGATTGTCTATTTCGCCCTGATTCAGTCCATTCTTAATTATTGTATTCTTGTTTGGGGGGCTAGTTTCAGAACTCACCTTTTGCGTTTGGAGCGTGCCCAAAGACTGATCCTTAAGGTAATGTGCTCAAAGCCATTTCGTTTTCCTACCAGGGAGCTCTTTGAGTTGGTAAACATTCCCACATGTTATTTGATCCGAAAGTTATGTGTAGACGCAGAAATGATATTGTTTGTTCCTTAGTTCATCATCGAACATGTCTTGCAGGTCGACACCTACATTGGCTGGCTCCTAAACTTTACAACAAAGTTAACAGGATCCTAAATATCTATAAGATGACCACTTTACAGGTTAAGAATTCAATCACAATGTGGCTGCTGACGCTGGATTATAGTATCACTGAGGAACTTTTAGGCTATGTGAATTAGTTTTATATCCTGTATATTTTGACACACACACACACACACACACACACACACACAGACACACACAGACACACACACACACAACCCCACACACACACACACACACACATACACACCCACACATAGAGAGAGACCTTCCTTCAATGAGATCCCCCCCCTCTTAACCCATCCTACTTAAAAATGTTGTATTGTGTTCATTTTTACTTAATTTTGCATTGTATTACTGTGTAGATATAATTTGTTTGTATGTCCGCACTTAAGTGCACAGCCTCGATTACTTAAGGTTTTGTTTTATGGGCGTTAATGACTGCGATACAGTTTTATACTAGTGCAGTCATTATCGATTTATATGTAAATGGCTGTTATGTTTGTGCTAATAAATAAATAAATAACATAAAATAAAATAGATTAACGAGCCTCGTCCGTTGATCAGCAGGTGCGCCACTAGCAGGTGAGGTCGCTGGGGCCCTAAAGATGTTGGTAGAGCCCCTTTGCACCCAAAAGTATTTCCAGAGCGATAATACGAGTTATACCTGCGAGTTCAAGTGCGATTAAAACTGTTCAGTGAAGCTTATAGTGAAGTGTAAATTAGTGGTTTAATAAATAAAGTGTTTTGTGGTAGTTTGATCGGCATTTTTAATTCCGTAGAACCCCGGCTCGTAACAATTGGTGTCAGAATTGGGGATTTGAACAATGCCGGTGTTACCAAAAGAAGACACAGAGGGCGTCCGTACCAGGGGTCAGCGCCAGCAGGAGTTGGACAGCAGGCGCTTCGGAGGTAATACGCCGGAGAGGTTGGGTGGTCAGCAGCAGCCACGGTGGAAGCTGGCCCGTCCACGGTATCTCCAGCGCCAGCACCTCCAGACTTTGCTGTGCTGATGGCGATGCTACAGGAGCAAGCCCGCCGCCAGGAGGAGCAGGCCCGCCGGTTGGAAGAACAGCTGCTGCGTGACAAAGAGGAGCAGGCCCGCCACCAGGAAGAGCAGACCCGCCGGTTGGAAGAACAGCTGCTGCGTGACAAGGAGGAGCAGGCACGCCGCCAGGAGGAGCAGGCATGCCGCCAGGAGGAGCAGGCCCGCCGGTTGGAAGAACAGCTGCTGCGTGACAAGGAGGAGCAGGCACGCCGCCAGGAGGAGCAGGCCCGCCGGTTGGAAGATCAGCTGATGCGTGACAAGGAGGAGCAGGCACGCCGCCAGGAGGAGCAGGCACGCCGCCAGGAGGAACAGTTGCTCCTTATGAAAGATCTTCGAGCGACTTTTGGCAAGGAGATGAAAATGATGAAGGATCAAGTTCATCAGGTTGAGAACCGCATCACGGAAGCCGAAACACGGATAGAAGATGTAAAAAACCAGATTACAGAATATGTGAGGAAAGAGCTGGGAAATCTGAAAGCTGGAGATGGGAATGCGACTTCCTTACCTGCTGTGCCTTCAGCACGTGGATTTAAAGTACCTCCATTCGATGGGACATCTTCATGGTCGGCCTATAAAACGCAGTTTGAGGCCGTTAAGAAGGCAAACGGGTGGAGCAAAGCCCAGGCCATGACTGCGCTTACATTGGGTCTGCGAGACAAGGCGTTAACCATCCTAGAAGCTCTCGGAGACGAT
Organism: Nudaria mundana; assembly: GCA_963556515.1. Classification (NCBI taxonomy): domain Eukaryota; kingdom Metazoa; phylum Arthropoda; class Insecta; order Lepidoptera; family Erebidae; genus Nudaria; species Nudaria mundana. Next base: position 14,196,535 of record OY748296.1, read on the forward strand.
ATATCCTACGAGCAGCTACTAGAAGCCTTGGAAGTCAGATACAGTGACGCTCACCTGGAACACGTGTATCGTGCGCAGCTGAAGGATCGTGTCCAGCGCACTGGCGAAAACTTGCAACAGTGGGCCCTGGAAGTTGAGAAGCTGGTACGGAAAGCATACCAGTCGGTACCTGCGCTCATCAATGGGAATCTGGTGCAAGCATTCATCGACGGCATCCACGACCTGGAAGTCAGGGCTGCAGTGAGGCTCGGGCACCATGAGACTCTCAAAGACGCCTTGACTCATGCTTTGGAGGTCGAAGCCGTACGGAAGGATCATCGATCTCACCGTGACAGGGAAGTTGTAGCATCACCGGCTCGCGACCGTTTCACGAGGTATAGCCCTAGGTGCTACACATGTGGTGAGAGGGGCCACCTTAGATCCAGTTGCCCAAAGCGGACTGCAGAAAGAGCAGAAAGTCGTTCCCAAGGAGATAGGGTGACTAACGTCACCGCCCAGCAACAGCAGGGAAAACGAATAATAGCCAGGACTGCGTGGCGGGTGCCGGTTGATGTTAGAAGAGCCCCAAGGGTTTCGATCTCACAAACCCAGGATGGGAGATCCCATGGCAACGCAGACGCATTGTCAAGAAGACCTTGCCCTGAAGACCGTAAGCACTTTGCCAAACAGGAGATAAAGGAAGCCATACCTGTGAAGATGCTTAAAACGTATCTGAGCGACGAATGGAAAGAAATCCTACAACATGCTCAACAGGACGACGCAGACATCAAGCCAATATTTGAGTGGATTAAAGCAAGTGCTCCTAAACCCATGTGGAGTGACGTCGCTTCAATGAGTTCAATCACAAAAAGTTATTGGGCGCAATGGGACAGTTTAGTTATTCAGGATGGAGTCTTGTGCCGCAAATGGGAAGATGCTCGAGGAGACAATGTCTGAAAAGATGAAGACCCGTTACGACCGAAAGACAAACAATAAGAGCTTCGATGAAGGTTCGTTAGTGTGGTTACATAACCCAGTCCGCAGTAAAGGGAAGTCTCCTAAACTGCAAGCTAAATGGGATGGACCATACCGAGTTGTGACCAAGATTAACGATGTCACTTACCGAATACGGAAGAGTCCAAGAAGTGCGCCAAAGATAGTTCATGTGGATCGATTGGCGCGATATTATGGGCCTGACAATGCTCGGGACGAGCATGTCTTAGGAGGGGGCAGTGTAACGCCATCTCGTAGCGAGTAATAAGACTACCAAATTCAGCGCCATCTAGTAGCAAATCGCAGTACTACTACGTAACGTATTTCTCGAATGTTCTCTCAAGGTAACTCCTACGTAACGCATTTCTCGACACATCTAGAAGGTTCGGAAGAGTGACAGAGTGTTCACGATGATTCTCGGCTGAAACTTCTAGACCAATGAACGCCCTATATATGCCGAGCGCTTGGGCGGGAGAGGATCAGTATTTCCAGAGCGATAATACGAGTTATACCTGCGAGTTCAAGTGCGATTAAAACTGTTCAGTGAAGCTTATAGTGAAGTGTAAATTAGTGGTTTAATAAATAAAGTGTTTTGTGTTAGTTTGATCGGCATTTTTAATTCCGTAGAACCCCAGCTCGTAACATTACGATCTAAGACTGTAACTGAGGAGCTGAATGTGATACACAAAGTAAATATTACTATATCTTCTATACTAATATACTAGTAATATTATAAAGAGGAACGATTTGGTTCTTTGTTTGAAGCGAATAGGCTCCGTAACTACTAATCCGATTTTGAAAACACTTTCACTGATATGTAGCATGTAACATTATCCCTGAGTAACATAGGCTACTTCATATGACGGTGTGTGTGAACCGGGAACGAGAATAGTATAACACGCGGGCGGAGCCGCGGCGATCAGCTAGTTCCATAATAATACACTTGGTATTGTTCGTACTACAACTTTGATATGTCCACATTTCGACATTCACTGTTTAGTCCCGCGTTCCTCATTATATTATGGTCACTTTCGGGGACTTCATGTAAAAAAATGTGATATTGCAAAAATTGCGACCCGTGACCAAATCAATATTTTAAAGTCGGCTTTAGTTTTAAAAGTTCACTTTTCTGCGTTTTTTTTTCGTTGAATAAGTTGATCGACTTAAACTCGACTCTGTCATGCTAGTGTGATTTTTCTTGGTGAAATCTACACATATGACCTAGCCTTTGAGATGCGGATTGAGAGATTGTGACTATTGAACAAATGTCTCTTTTTTTCAGAACCCAGTATTACGGTCTAAGACTAACACTGAAACTGAGGAGCTGAATGTGTTACCCATGGTAAATTTTTCTAAGTTCTGTAATCTTATATCTAGTACTAGCTATTTCATACTAGCTATTCTATTACCCGCGACGCCGCTCACGTGGACTTGTTTCCTTGACCTGACTACACACTGTCCCAGACGTTTAATACACCCACATTTCGCCAGTCACTTTGTTGGTCCCGGATACCTAATGAGCAAGCATATTGTTGCTTTAGGGGGCACTATAAGCCGCGCAAGATGATAATGGGATTGGCGGCCATGTTGCTGACGTCATAGTGACGTGGATTAACCTACAATACTTTTTTGTTATCCGTACTTTCAGCGATTGATGACGTCACGGGGCGGTTATTGTGACAAGGTTCTATCCCACTCACATCGTGCGCGGCTTATACAATGATATTGCAATAAGTGCGATCCCGTGACCAAATGAACGTTATTTAAGGTCGGTTATTGTTTTAAATGTTAAATTTGCTGCGTTTTCATTGGTTGAATAAGTAGATCGACTTAAATCTCGACTCCACGCCATGTCCTGCTAACAATATTGCTTGTGAATTCTTCTTGGGGGAATATTCTGGGCGAAACCTACAGCAGTTGAGATGCTAATTGAGAGATTGTGATTAAACAAATAGTCTCTTTTTTTTCAGAAACCAGTATTACCGTCTAAAACTAACACTGAAAAAGAGAAGATGTGTGTGATACCCAAAAATGTGAGTATTATACTAAATTCTTTATCCTACTAATATTGTAAAGGCGAAATCAGACCTGGTGCACTCCGCAGTTTAAGTTAGAGGAATGGGAAGAAGGGGGATTAGGGAGAACGGGGGAGGGGGGTTTGTACGACAGTTTCAGAAGCCAGAGTCGAATTAAGCGTTTACATTTGTATGTAGACGTAGGTTGTATATTGCAATTTCTGCATGCATTATACATTATACAAACGAGGTCCCAGAACGAAAAAGTGCCGACTGGCCAGAGCAGTTCTGTGGGGTGTTGGGAGGCAAACATTGTGCTTCCTGCGTGAACTAGGTAAGAGATTAGTGATAGGATGTTATCGAAGAATAACTATGGAAACAAAGATCTGTCTGACTGTCAGCACTTCGACTTCTCTGTACAAGGCTGCTGTCGAAGTGGTGTCTACGGCAGGGGTGAGGGCGGTCTGCTTGTATTTTTGTTACTATTAACGACCAAAACAAGTGGCTATTGGAGTAAAATGATACATTTTAGTGTATGTTGTTATAGAGACAACATAAATACATCATCTGTGAAAATTTCAACTTGTTAACTATCACGGTTCATGAGATACAGCGCTAGACTGACGGACGGACAGCGAAGTCTCAGTAATAGGGTTCCCGTTACCTACCAAGAAATGGACCCCTTACTATCTGGTCATAACAAAAAGTTGTCAAATCCGTAAATAGGCAAATCTAGAAGAAGAGAAATAAAGAAACGGACACCAACTACCTAAACACACGAAAGGGCCTAACCGCGAACGCGCCTAATCGCAAAAGGGCCAAATTGCGAAAGGGGCAAATCGCGAAAAGAACTCAAGACAGACGGGCCATATCGAGAAACAAGGGGTGTTATTTTGGCGAACACAGTAAAACACATATTATTATACTTTTCGGCATCATCAGAGATTAATACAAAATTTAGTTTTAATTCACATAAAAATATCGTACTACATATTCATACGGACATCAAAACACACTTGAAATCGGCCAGTGAAAAATTATAACAGTGAAAAAGGAAATGTGTTTTTTGTGCAATATGTGTAGCAGATTCCACCAAGTGCCGTCAATCGACAGAATAAATAGTCTAAAATTATTATTATGCAGTAAAGAGTATTTTATCTTCGATCACTTGTTACTATAGGCCAAAGACATCATCGTCAGCGTCTACTACTTTATGCAAAAGGAGTTTGAGGAGTTTAAGCGTATCACTGGTAATATGTTTGACCTGAGCGCCTTCGCTAATATACTCAAACGTACAGCACAAGCCACCGGCGTCAGTGTACATGCAGTCAATGTTATATTGGTCGAGAGGAAGAACATGGGTGTACCCAAAAGGAAGAGACGCGCATCACGACGAACGAAATGTACTGAGATAAATAGTGACGATCCAAGGTAAGTTGTAATAATAGCAATAACTAACATCATGGATCTGGAGGCACGGCAGTGTCCCGGCAAGTTAAGCAAAAAAAAAAAGCTGCAGTTGCCGTTTTTTTTTCCTTTTGAACCGACTTCCTAAAAAAGACGTTCTCAATACAATTTTTTTTTGGAATTAAGTTCCCCTACTCGGCTTACGGGTAGTGCGATTTAGAAGAAATCGTCACGTTACCTTTAGCCGCCTTCTGGACCAAGAGCTGGCGCTGAAAATATTTTAATATTAAGGCTGGCATAAACCCACATACTGCCGTCAGTCAAGCTAACTGTAGAACTGCCATTAAGGGCCCAGATCGTGAAAATCACCGAAAAGAGTGTTACGATTTTTCATATTTAACCTATTTACATATGATTAATAACAACGATAATTTGTATATATTAAAATGAAAGACCAAAAATGATGTTAGTGCTAATTTTAACTCTTAAAACCCTGTAGTTGTTATATAATAAACGTCAACAAACGCACAAAATTGAGAAAAAATTCGAAAACCTGCCTTCGTATTTTTCAGATTTAACCCAATAAATCAACACAAATTGATAAAAAGAAACACTTTTTGAACACTGAAAAAGCCAATAAATATAACCATGTACTTTTTTTTGTACCTTTACAAACAAAGACTTCCCCTTTTAAAGCCCTAAAATCTAGATATGTTTTACGTAAATTCTCCATAGAAAAATGTATGCAAATTCAAACGCGTCCCGATAGAACGATCGTCGCAACTAATCGCCAGTGCGCCATAGAATTTCAAAGTGACTCCACGCGTGTCGGATGCTACAGCAAAATTACGTGTTGTGAATTTGTGTTTTTTGTGAAAAACTGTAAGTACAATATTTTTATAACTAATTTACTTTCAGTAAATAGAAAGTACCGATATAATGAAAGTCTGAAAGAAAACCATGATGGAACTAGATATAAATCGTAAGAAATACAAAATTATTTACTTTGTTGCGTAGGTCATTTTATGAACCTTGTAAAGTAGGTATCAATTCAGGCTTGAAACAATCAAAGCCCTGCCCACCTTATTTTCTCGAGATATGAACTGGCGGGGTATATAGTTCTCTGCACGACATACATAGATTTTTCAAAATGATAAAGGCAATAGGTATCATAAACGTAATTGGTAATCGAGGGTCTCTTTTCGCAGGATAATTTGCTGAGTGCCATGCCAGCGAAAAGAAAATTTAGTACGCATTATAAAAACGTGAAAGCCAAAAGATCTCGGAATAAAATGTAAGTTCCTCCCTACTTATTTATTTACCTGCCTACTTGACTACGTCTTGTCCTAAATACCTAGAAAAAATTTACTAGATTTGTGTTAGTGTCAAGTAAAAATCCTAGTTTTATTACTTTTATTTGTGTGTATGCTTATCATGTCTTAGTAGTAATAATAATATAATCTATTTGCATTTTGAACAGGGTAGGTACATTACAAAGCAAATAGGTACAATGATTTAGATCGCCTGATTCAGACATATACCTACAACAGCATGTAAATATTGATTTGACATGTAATTAGATAGGTACACAATTAGGTATGTCAGTCTAAGAAGAAAAATTACAATGTCCAGTAGGTAATAATTACGTAATTTCAATATCTATATAAGTAATAAAGTCAATTTCTATAGGAACAATTTTCATAATAATAAATTTTATTACATAATATAGTATTAGTTTTCATATATTTATGTATTTCAAAGCAATGAGTTTGCTTACACTATTATTAGTTACAGTATTATTAGTTTTCATGTTCATCATGTCTAAATATGTGGAAGTGGAAGTAGGTATGTTTCCTATCAGAAATTGCACGGGCGCGCGCGCGCCGTGCCTGGCGTAGGGTTGTACAAAAATTACAAAATAAATAAAAAGTGGATATTGATGAATAATATTTCCAGTACTGAAAATGAAGAAAACCTTCAGGCCGAGACTCCGAGCAACACTGCTACGCGCTGTATAGAGGTAAGTTGTTATACGTAATTCTTGTAGACTTGTTACATATATAAACAAACTAGCTAGTGATGGGCGAAGACAAAATCTCAGTACCTACAGTTTTTTTTTGCAATATTTATTATTTTCATTGTGAGACAAACACATACTTCTCAATTACTTTCTCAAAAGAAAATTCACGTTCAAATCTCGTATTTTACCAAAATCAAGATTTTTTTTTGTAAAATATTATCTTTTACGCGACTGGTGTACGTATGTATGTATGTATACTAAGTAATATATCTTTGTGGCACGATAAGTTCAAAATTATTGAACCGATTTTAATGTTTTTAGTATCATTAGAATTGTCTTCTAAGCCCGAGTGACATAGAATAAGTGACGCCATAAAAAACCAATACGTATAGCGTAAAGGAAATTTATAATTTCTGTTCATCACGAACATAATATTGTATGAATTCTTTTGCACTTTTATATTTGTCTTCGTCAGTTATGAATATAAATAAATAAACAATAAAAATGTTAAAACCCGACAGATTAAAAAATGAAAATGTGTAATAAAAATAAATAACAACACCATTGTAATATAGCGTATTTAGCAGTCGGGGCCTATTTCTAAAGAAATATTTAGCTAGTCAGGAATATCTTCGAGCCTGTGAGGATTTCAATGGGTCTCAACTGTTGAATTCGATTTATTACAATAGTGTTCTTATTTATTTTTATGTAACATAATTCAAGACCGTAGACTTGTTTTCTTTTTACCTTTTGAGTTTTTATGCATATAGTCGGATTTATTAAATTTATGACGTGATAACGTCTTATAAATCGATGAACACCGGCAACACGCACAAAAAAGTGTCACATTATGTCACGCTAGGGTCAAGCGAGAGCGCAGTACAAGCGATGGAGAATAATATTATGACGTTATCCGATAAAATTATCGTCCTAAACCGACTTTACAAGCAACCAGTTTTTTATTATGTTTATTTATTCACTTTCATAATTGACGAAGACTGATAAAAACGTTTAAGATTTTGATCTAGTGTTCTGTGTTTCAAAGATGTATTCTAAGGGAGTTCTTAGCTATGTTTGAAGAAATTTGGCCCATACCTTTTGAATTATTTTTTATAATAAAAATCAAGCCATTATCTTTCTTTACAGGAACTAGTTATTGACAACCGTCAAGAGGGAAAGGTGGATGAAGTGGAAGTTGGGCGTAGAGTAGTGGATATTTCTTTTTTTTTTAAAGCTCTTCAGGCCATAGGGGACCACGGTCCAATGGATTGTAAGTTAAGTTACCTCAGTATAATAGGTGAAGTAAAAGTTGGTCTGGACTCAAAACTCATCATAAAATGTAGTATGTGTAATATGAAATTTACTGTGTGTTTGGTTGAAAAGAAAGAAGATAGCATGGAAGTGAATCATCAAATTGTGTCTGGTATCATATCATCTGGTTGGAGCTACTCTCAGTTAAAAACATTAAGTGCCGCAGTAGCCCTACCAATTATGTCACCTTCATTGTACAATGAAATTAATAATACGGTTTGCGATTGGTGGGAAAAGACAGCAGCACATTCCATGGCAGAAGCTGTCAAGGAAGAAGCGGAGTACGCAGTGTCTATAGGTAGTGTTGATAAAAATGGTACACCATTAATATCTGTTGCTGTTGACGGTTGTTGGAGCAAGAGATCTTATGGTAAGAATTTTTCCGCCTTATCCGGCGCAGCTGCGATAATTGGCATTAAAACTAATAAAGTATTGTTTTTTGGAGTTAAAAATAAATACTGCGTAGTCTGTGCACGAGTCGCAAAGAACAACAGTCAGCCCCGGAACACCATTGTTTCAAGAATTATTCAGGATCATCTACCGGGATGGAATCGACCATAATAGTTGAGGGGTTTAAACGTTCCTTTGTTGATCACGGTGTAATTTATAATAAATTTGTAGCAGACGGCGATTCCAGTACTTATAAAAAATATTAGATTCGCGTCCGTACGATAATTTAATAGTAGAGAGAATTGAATGCAAAAATCATCTTTTACGAAACTACTGCAATAGCTTGGAGAAATTGTCGAAAGACACTAAGTATCCTTGCGAGTTGCGGAAATTCCTAAAAGAAAGGTATTTGCGTTTAAGAACGGGTGTAAAATGCGCGATTAAATATTGGGGGGATCAAAATCAGTCACTCGAAGAAAAAATAAAAAATCTTAGTGAAGATATTCTAAATGGTCCACAACACGTATTTGGTAATCACCAACATTGCAAGGAGTATTTTTGTAGACCTGACACTCGTCGAATAGAACCTGTTGGGTTACTTCCAGCAATTGTTGGATGCGGATTAATGGACGCGGTAGAAATTTTAAGTAAAAGACTGTCATATCATTCTAGAAGTTTAATTCATAATTGCACAAGTAATATAGTTGAAAGTTTTAACGGAGTAATTGCCAAATTAGTTGGGGGTAAGCGTGTAAATTATTCTTCCCGTGGTTCTTATGCGGGCCGATGCGAAGCTGCTGTTGTGTCTTTTAATACGGGATCGATTCATAGTAAAACTCATGAAGTCATATTTAAATCTAGTCCTAATCCTTTGATCGCGAAAGTGGAAAATAGTAATCGTAGAAACCGTTTAATTGCTAAACCTAAATTAAGATTGAAAAAAAGCCACAGCGCTGTATCGAAAGACGCTCACTATGGACCAAACTGCGAAAAACCTGATCTGAGTCCAGAATTATATGAGAAAGCCAAGTCATCTTTTTTAGTTGATTTAAAGTTGTCTTGTGCTGAAAGAGAGGAGCTTGAAAGGTCGACCCATTTGCAAAGAAGTAGTGCTGAGTGGATGAGTACAAGGAGAAAATTACTAACCTCATCATCGTTCGGGGAAGTTTGTAAAAAACGAGAGAGCACAAGTTGTGCTGCTCTTGTTTGTAAAATCGTTTATGGTAGTAATATCTCCAGTTTGCCTGCTGTACGGTACGGTATCGAAAACGAAGAAACTGCAATTAGACAGTTAGAAATTCAAGAGAATATTAGTATACAAGGTTGCGGTTTGTTCGTCGACGATCAATATGAATTTCTTGGTACTACACCAGATGGCATTTATGCAAACGGTTTAATTGAAATTAAGTGCCCACATTCTTTAGCTGGCATGACTCTTGATGAAGCAATGGCCAAACATACCTTTTGGGTTAAGGACAAGGCTTCCAAGGGTTATGTCATAAATAAAAATCATTACTGGTATTTCCAAATTCAGGGACAGCTACATATAACTAAAAGAAACGTTTGCATGCTTGGCATCTGGTTTGGTGCTACTGTACCTATGAAAGTTTATATTATAGAAAAGGACGACAAATTTTGGAAGGATAAAATGGAGATGAAATTAGTTAGATTTTATTACGATTGCCTCCTTCCAGAATTAGTTGATCCTCGGCAGTCACGAAGCATGCCTATTCGTGACCCGCCCAATGTCATAGAGGCTATGAAAGAGAGGAAAGAAAGAGCTTTACGTGTTTTGAAAGAGAAGAACGTCTAATGATTTTGAAAGAGACTGAGGTAACTTAACTACCCAGCCGGTCGATTCACGTAAACACGCCAGTTCAAAAGTCGTTTTAACTTAGAAACTTAGAAATCGCCTTTTGGTTTTCTGTTTTTAACGCACTTACTTATCTAGTCTTGGATTGTCATAAATCTTCCAATAGCTCAATTTCTATACAATTCCTATACGATTTTGAAGAGTTACCTGGTGTAAACCCAAGGTCCGATCCTAATGAAATTAAAATGTGACCACACGGGATCACCAGCTTTCAAATAAAAAAAAAAATCATCAAAATCGGTTCAAAAAATACAGCGAATTGAGAATCTTCTTCTTTTTTTAAGTCGGTTAAAAAGTGTGCGAAGTGACATTTTTAAGTCACTACGCTACGGTTTTTATTACGTGAATCGGGCAGCTGGTAACATTTTCATTCTGATAGGTTTTGCAATAGCAATTGATTTTATCATCAAATTAGTAGAAATCAGAATTTGATCAGTAATCATTAAAATGAAAAAAACATTAGAAACTCTTAAACTCATATTTTGTTATTGTTTACTTTCGTTTAATTAAGTATATGAATAATTTATAAATTTCATGTTTGTTTATAACTAATTTTTGTACAACCCTAGCACGCTTTTTAGGTGGCGACTCATATTTTGTTTACTTTTAATTATATGAACCATTTTTATACTTGTGTTTCATTTATTGACAATTTTTTGTACAACCCTAGAAGATTTTTTAGATTGCGAGGTGATCGTAAGCAAAAAGTATTTGAGTTTACGCAATAGGCACATTTCCTTGCGTAGATATAAACACTAGCGAGGAAAGGCGTGATGTTATTTCGACCGTACTTCCTACTGAATTTGCAATTATTTTATTGAATGAAAATTTTACGAAATAAGAATAAACTTTGGTAGTAAAATTACAAATAAATACATAGGTACTCGTAGTTGGAATTTTAGGTAAGTAGAATACAAAAAGGTCAGTCCGGACCTGCTCTTGATTGTTTATTATAAATAGAAAATCATAAAAATTGTGTCTCAAACTACTCTTATTTATTTATCTAGTAATTAGGATCATTTTATAACGAAAACTACTCTTGGAATATTTTACAAATAGGCAGTCGTTTATTTCCAATAATTCAACATTTTTGTTATGCTGTAAATATTCAACTTCAATAACAATAACTCAACGTGGAACGTTTGTCGCAAAACATTTTCAAAATCGCGCTCTCTGGGTCATTCACCCGCCCATCGGATGATTCGGGCAACAATAGCGCTGCTGTCGCTCAAAATCGACTTTATCCGTGCGCGGCCTGGGCCCTTAAACCATAGAGATATTAATAATAGGTCCATGCATTAAACATATCGTGCAATCGATCGTATTACTATTTCACGCGTGTGAAACCGCAGGCGTCCGCTAGTATACAATTAAACATTCCTCTTTGATTAGGTACCTACCTACTCTACTAGGTATATGAAGACATTTTGTATGTTTACAGTTTACCCGACTCAGATTCGATATCTGCAAGCGAAGGTGATACTACTGTACATGATAGGTAAGTTTCTCTCTATTCAACCGACTTCCAAAAAAGGAGAGGTTCTGAATTTTACTGTATTTTTTTCTATTTTTTATGTTTGTTTTATTATTTTTATTATTCATAGCTGCTGTTTCCCAAGTGGTCCCATTTCAATTTGGTCCCGTTTCGAAAATTATTTGGTCTCATTTCGGTAATTTGAAGTCCGTTTTTGTGTCAATGTTCGATGTGTTTTTCTGTATTACTGTGTGTCTGCTGTCTGTGGCATCATAGCACTAGATGTAATGAAGATGTTTCTTGGCTATTAATTTTGAAGATTGTAGATATTGAAGGGATATAATAGTAGATTTTAAAGGTAGTAAAATAATCCAGAGCGAAGCAAAGGATTTTAGAATAGAGAATCCTCCTCCGGAGCATAGCGAGGGTTACTAAAGTAGATTCCTAATAGATTCCGCATTACTGTAATTTTGTTCCTTACCGAGTTCACCTGTTTTGGCGGAATGCGAGGGGCGCGCTGTAGTTTTGTTCCTTACCGAGTTCACCTGTTTAAATTTTTAAATACATTTATAAAAAATTATAATAATAAATAAAAAAAATTTTTTTTTTATTATTATAATTTTTTATAAATGTATTTAAAAATGTATAAAATAAGAATATAAAGGAATAAACGATTTATTATTATAATTTTTATAGGAATAGGTATCGGGACTTAATCAAGAGGATAGGTATTATCAACTCGCAGTTCCTATTTCCTCAAACTTTAAGTAAAAATTTTCTACCTATTCCGATCTCTGATGATCGCACATCTACCGAGCCTTTTCCCAACTCAGGATCAGCTTTCCAGTGTAACTGCGATGCAGCTGAACTTAAATAGTTTCCGTGGAGCGACTGCCATCATTCTGACCTCCACAAACTATGGGCGATATCAAAGCTCTGTAGTTAGACCAGTTGGATTTTGATTTAGGGCCCCAAATACTCGTAACGACTGCCATAGATTTTCGTATAATAACCGGGACCGACGACGGGTTAACGTGCTCCCAGAGGCACGGAGGTCTCAATTTCTAAAAAAATGGTCACCGATCCTAAGACCGACCTGGTTAGATGTTTCTTAACCTTAGCAATGTGTTAATATACACGGTTACCACTAAGCCACGAGCCCCCCATCTCTGATGATGATACATTATAATTTTATATTTTTATTCAGTAGATGTTAAATAATATAATTTATATTAAGAAAGAAATTATAAATAGATCACAAAAACTGATGTCATCGGCGGGACTATAATTTCTTTCTTAATATTTTACGTTGTTATTGATGGGAAACTAACTCTCCCCACGAGATGTTGCATCTACCCATTTCTTTTTCCTCGGGGCATCCAGGAAACCTATAAAATAATATATATCTCAGTTACATTGCTAATACTAAATCACATTAGCTGCGAAAAAAAAATTAAATAATGCCAACGCACAAATTGGTCGCAAATAAATCGCAGCTTACCGAAATTCAAGCGGGCGCAGTCGCGGGCGACAACATGTTGCTTATTTATAGGTACTACTTTTTAAAGCACCTACGGCCTATCTATAATACTGCAAAATATCGATGACGTACTATATCATACCGATATCCCATCACTATCGATTCAAGTGCTATTGTAATGTATTGTTAGAAAAGGATAGCTATTATAATTTGGCTAATGAGTGAAAGAGTAATTTCACAAAGACATCAACGGGTTCGAAATTGTTTGTGTTTATGTCCTATTACCAACCAGAATAAATTGAACTCCGGTGCCTAGTCAATTTATATTTACATTTATGTCTAATTTACTTACCGGTGAAATGTAATGCCATCTTTTTGGTAATTTGATGTCTTCGCCGACTTGCCACACCATTTTACGAAACAGGAAGCCATTTAAAATGTAAAATGCTCACAAAAACATTTTTTTTTTAAATTATATAATCGCACGTGGTCATAGGTCGCGAACTTGGTTGTCACTGCCGTCGTGATTTTAGGCATAGCTTTATATGCTTGCGAAATCAAGTATGAGTGGCGCGCGTTTGTTGCCCTGCATGCGGAATCTATTAGGAGGTTATCTATGCCTTAAGTGTAACGATGCTTTCAAAGTACATCACCTGAGAGAATAGTAGTTTTAGTGTAGTATAACTTCACGCGTGCGGTGTGTTAGTTGCAGCATCTTGCTGGATACGTTGTGTGTTTTATGCTATGAATGTAGTTACTGATGATTGGAAAAGAGTGGCGTGGAGTTTTTATTGCGAGGTTCTTTTCTCTTTGGCTCCAAAAGTAAAATGGAGTCAAAGAACGTCGCCTGAGAAAAAATACTTTACTCTCGAGTCTTAAATATTAATTTTCATCGCCTTCTATGAAAAAAAAAAGAAATGTTCTAGCGATGCAAAACGTTCGCACCTTTTGTTTTTTTTTTGGTTGGATTACTATGTCATTGTAAGATTCATGTTCCAAATTCAAATCTTACTATTGCCCTCTAAAAAGTCTCTGAACAAAAAAGAGCTATTTTAGGCGCACCTATGTAGGTACAAAACACCACTTTTTGAATAGAAGTGATGAAAAATGAATTACCTCTCTCTAATTCGAACCTTAGTCCCAACAGCCAGCACCGATTAGTCCGGGCAAATTGTTTTATAACATATAATATGTAAACTTTAAATAGTAATTATTACTATCTATCTGATGTTGTTTGTTGCAGGCTAGTGGAGCCGGAGGTTTGGAATATGGGAAACGAGGGCACCGAAGCAGCCAGGAAGAGGAGGGAAGAATTTGACCCTCTGTTCGTGAAATGAGTTTATTTTTGACTATTTATTATTTACCGCCCGCGTGGAATAGCTTACATGGCTATAATCCAAATTTTAGTTCTAATCCGCCCTAAGACCCTGTTTTCACGAGCGATTATTAACGCGCGTAAATAAATACATCGGCATAGATCAAATGCATTGCCTAGTATTTGTTCACACGGCAACGGATTGAAATCGCGACGGATTTTTCAGCGCAGTGTTGTATTTTAAGCACTTTGAGGGACCCATATTGGCTCACATAAAATTTTTAATCCTATTCTTTTTCTTACTACCGATTTGTGTTCATAATCATCACTCTTCATAATTTTATTTTTCATTCTTTTTTTATTCATAGGTACATTTTTATTACTATCATCGGAACTCATAACAGTTACTGATTATAATTTTTTTATTAATACTGTTACTACCAAGAACCAGTTTAAATCCATAATTATTTTTTTCAGATCTTTTTTCTTCATAACATTCTATTATGATATTGCTTTAATTAATAATGTTGTTACTACGAACATACTTCAACTCAAAACGTCGTTGTTCAGAATAGCTTACTTTATAACAGATAATTATCTGGTGGTTGTTGTGGTCACAGTTCTAACCTAACCTAACCTACGTGTCTGGTAGCATCTCGTTTTTGGTAGCAATTTGATTTTCACTGGAATATCTGGCGCTTCGCTGGCCGCTCCCGCGGCACGCTCGCTTTGCTCGCTCGGCTCGCGCGTTGTTGTGGTCACAGTTCTAACCTAAACTAACCTACTTGTCTGATAGCATCTCGTTTCTGGTAGCAATTTGCGGTGTCGTCGTCGGAAACCTCGCAGTGTTGACACCGGGGTGTGACCTCACGACGGATGCGAAACAGATAGCTACCGAAGCATCCATGCCCGGTAACGATTTGCGTCGCACGATACGTGAGGTCACCATGCTGCCTCTGCAGCCAATCGTCCATGATCGGTCTCACCGCCGCGATGATGGTGGCACCCCACTTGGGTTGCTCAAGTCGCACCCTCCATGACTCCATGAGATCCTGTCGGAGTTGGGACCGCCGGTCATCGATTTCTCGAGACACAGGTCTGTGGTCCCGCTCCAACGGCTCCTTGCGCCATTGGAACAATGACGCAAGGGCTCTCGCTTCCAGGTCCCATGGAGGGGTCCCGGCTAGGATCGTGCGGTAGCCCCTTATTGTTT
Organism: Nudaria mundana; assembly: GCA_963556515.1. Lineage (NCBI taxonomy): Eukaryota > Metazoa > Arthropoda > Insecta > Lepidoptera > Erebidae > Nudaria > Nudaria mundana. Next base: position 14,212,005 of record OY748296.1, read on the forward strand.
TGACGGCCAAGGTCCTCAACGGTCTGTTAAGGAGCGTTGAGTTGTTGGCCGTCAACCGCGCCGCCCATACGGGAGCCCCGTATAGGGCCATACTCCGCACGATCCCCAGGTACAGTCTCCTGCAGGAAGCGTTGGGTCCCTTTAGGTTGGGCATCAGTCGCGAAAGCGCGACCGATGCCTGTGTCACCTTGGGGACCAAACTGCGGAAATGTGGTCCGAAGTTCCATCGGCTATCAAGTACGATCCCTAGATACTTCATCGAGGGTTTGATGCCGATGCTAACGCCTTCCACATTTATGCTGGAACCTTCAGGTGGACCGTTCCGAGGTCTGTGAAAACACAGAACCTCGGACTTGTGCAAGGCCACCTCCAGTCCCAGCCGCCGTATCCGACCCACGACTTGAGCAACACCCGTCGTGACCTTGAGTGCTGCCTCCTGGTACTTTGCACCCCGCGCCGTGACGAGGGTATCGTAGGCGTAGCACGTTACGCCGATGCCCTCAGGCAACGCACCCCGCAGCACCCAGTCGTAGCCGATGTTCCACAGAAGCGGCCCCAGGACCGACCCCTGCGGAACACCGCACGACACATCTCACCGAGCTGGCCCGAGCCAGCTGGGGAAAGCTATGGCCCTCTCCGAGAGATAGGCCCCGACAATACGACGGAGGTAGAGAGGCGTTTCGTGATACACGAGCGCCTCCCTAACGCAGCTCCATGGCAAGGTGTTGAACGCGTTGGCGATGTCAAGGGACACCGCCACCACCACCCTGCCCTGCGAGACTGCTTCCTCCGTCAGGCTCTTGACGCGCATGATCGCGCTCACGGTGGAGCGTCCCCGACGGAAACCGTACTGGTTGTCCGCCAGGTCTGGCCCCACCGTCGAGAGATGCTCGACGAGGCGTTCCGCGATAATTCGCTCAAAGAGCTTACACACCTCGTCGAGCAACACGATCGGCCGGTATCCGGACGGTGAGTCCACCGGCCGCCCCGCCTTACGGATCAGGACCAGTTTCCCCGTCCTCCACACCTTGGGAAACTGGCCCCTTTCGAGGCATGCGCTAAAGAGCCCCATCAGTCGAGGCCCGAGTTCTTCGAGGGCCAGGACCCATGCACGGCCAGGAATGCCGTCGGGTCCGGGGGCAGTGATTTTCCGGCGTTTAAGCCAGAGTACTGCCGCACCTAGCTCCCCCACCCTGACTTCGGGTACGTCGTCTTCACTGATGCTATCCGCGTCGGGCAGAGACGGAGCCATGCGCGGAGGGACGTGCTCCTCCGCGCTCGTCGGAAACAGGGAGCCCATGACCCGCTCCAGCTGCTGCGGCTGGAGACTCTGGGTCAGTGGGGGCGCCCTAGGTCGGAGTTTCTCCCTGACCTGTAGGTACGGGCGCCCCCATGGGTTCTGCTGCAGGGTCTCCAGGAGCTCCTCGCGGGCCGCCGTCTTGGCCCGCTTTATTGTCTCCTGGAGATTACCTTTAGCCTCCCTGTAAGCCTGATAAAGCTCCGCCTCTCGGGTTGCCGCGTCGTCTGGGCGGCGATGCCTCCGGCGAAACCTGGTGTACTGGCGGCGGGCGGAGATGCATGCTGCGCGCAGCTGTACAATCTCCGGCGACCACCAGTACACCTGCTTCCTTGCCGGTCTGGGTGTAACCCTAGGCATTGCCGCATCACAGATTTGCGACATGGCTCTCCTGAACCACTCCGCCTCGGCATCCACATCGGCAGGCCGGTCCGGTGCCGGAATCCAGGCCTGCACGATGGAAGCCTCCAGGAGAGCCTCCCGATCCAGATGGTGAAGTGCCCAACGCGGATCCGGGGGATTTTCTACCGGCTGTGGGAGGTCAGGTGGGGGGACGACATCGAATCGGATGTACCGATGGTCCGAGTGCGTCTCCTCACCCTCCTCCACGTGCCAGCCAGTAATACGGGCGGCGAGGGCAGAGGTCGCGAACGATACGTCCACGACCGAGCTGGTCCCCCGCCGCCAGAAGGTGGCGACATTCCCCCGGTTGAGAACCTCCAGACCACGTGTTCTGGTCCAGTCCTCAAGAAGCCTCCCCTTGTCCCTGGTTTCCCGGCAGACCCACGCCTCACTCCAGGCGTTGAAGTCTCCCAGGAGCAGGACAGAGCGAGGACGGCACGCAGCGAAGACGACGTCGAGCTCAGTGAGCCATAACTCAAACTGAGTCTCGTCCAGTGTCGGCGAGATGTAGGTGGCCACGACTGCCAACCCATCATATTCCGCCGCAACACACCCGCGGCCCCTTGCAATGATAGCAAGGCGCGAGTTGTCTGCGGCGGACCCCTCGAAGATAAAACAGGCCGAGCCGTCCTCGTCCACCGGGCTTCCCGGGTGGACGTAGTACGGCTCGGCGACCACGGCCAAGTTTATGGACCACTGCCGGATGCTCTGGTACAGAAGATCCTGAGCAGCGCGGCAGCGGTTCAAATTCACTTGCAGGATGCGGATATGGGCGTCAGACATTAATGGACGTCCATATCAGCATCCCGCCGAGAAACATCTGGCCGTGCAGTAGCGGCACCCCCACCGCTCTCAGCGGACGGACGAGGCTTTGGCCTCGAGGCGGCGCAGGTTGTGCTGCCGACCCGGTGGTCCGCAGTTTTGCCCTCCGCCTCGCATCTAAAGCAGCGAGGCGGGGCATCACAGGCACTTGCCTTGTGACCGGGCCGGCTGCAGCGGAAGCACCGATCGCCCACGGTGACTTCCGCTGTGCACTGCACTCCGACGTGCCCCACCACCATGCACCGGAAACATCTGGTTTCCCGGGCATGAAGGAGGTGCACCTGCGGCTTTAGGAAGCCCCCTACGAGGAGGCTTCGTCCGTCCGTCACTTTCAGTGCCGCCGCGACGGGGCACTGGACGACTGTCATCCCATGACCAGTGGAGCCGAAGGAGATGTCTCCAGCCTTCACCTGGTCACGGGGGCAGCCGCCCGCCTCCACGACGGCGGAGATTACTTCCTTCGTCGTGGCCGCGTCATCCAGACCCGTGATGCGCAATGCAGCGCATTTGGTGGGTCTGGTGACGCGGACGGCGTCACCAGACGCGTCCAGCGTCATCCAGCGCGTCCCTAAGCTGCGCTGCTAGGGCGTCAGCTTTAGGGCCGCTGGAGGCGCCGGAGACCTCGAGGAGGCGAGCCCCGGTGCGTCTCGTCTTGCACCGGAGACCCCCCTGGATATCGAGGGCTGAGAGGTTGACTGAGAACTTCACGGTCCTCAGGACATCAGCGTACCTCACACCCCTCTCCACACCCTCCGTCGTCACCGTAAGGACGACGGCTGTGGAGCGAGGAGCGCGGGGCCTCTTCGGCGCCTTCGCCGCGGCTGGTCACAGTTCTAACCTAAACTAACCTACTTGTCTGATAGCATCTTGTTTCTGGTAGCAATTTGATTTTCACTGCAATATCTGGCGCTTCGCAGGCCGCTGCCGCGGCACGCTCGCTTCGCTCGCTCGGCTCGCGCGTTGTTGTGGTCACAGTTCTAACCTAACCTAACCTACTTGTCTTCCCGCCGTGTGGTGGCCGGCAGAATAGAATAGCCCCAACCCATATCCTCCCGTGGATGTCGTACGAGGCGACTAAGGGAGTGTGTGGAAAGTACTGACCCCCTGTAACTTTTCACACACAAAAGCGGATGTCCCACCTAACCTAACCTAATCAACTAAACCTAAACCACGACCTCTGTCCTTGCACAAACACAATCTCGCAAACCTTTAATTTAACCAAGCAACTCCTTCCTACTCATCATGACCCCACGAACTTCCCACCAACATAATCTCGCAAACCCTCAACCACCTTATTTGTAACTGCCCCAGATACACTTAACTCACTCCTCCACCACATTACCTATATCGTAAATCAACTAAAACACTCTACCGGCACATAACATCTAAACACTTCACTAACTAAACAATCAACTTGCAAACGGTTCCAGGAGAAGGCGTATACCATAAGCGCCACTCCTGAAACTAAAACCCAATTGACTCACCACAAAAAAAAAAAAAAAAAAAAAAAACCTACTTGTCTGGTACCATCTCGTTTCTGGTAGTAATTTGATTTTCACTGGAATATAGACATTATAATATGGATGAAAAAACTTATGATTAAGAAATTTATAAAAACAAATATTAGAATAAAACACATTTATGAATATTATAGTTATTTATTCGAATGATTATGAGTTTCGATCATTATTATAAACAAATATATTAAAACAAATATTAGTAAAAACTAAGTGTATAATTTGTGATATTATGAATTTAAATGATTATGTTTTTTAATATTTAGTTTTAATTTTTTCTATGAGTGTAAAGTTCAATTTTCCGCTCAACGCACAGTTGACGGTAAAAATACGTTACGATTTATTAACGCTTATGGAAACGGTGCATAAATATGACGATTTTTTTTTGCCATTTATATTATAACTAACGGACGCCCGCGGCTTCGTCCGCTTTACAAATTATATATAGCTAGCTGTCCCGGCGAACTTCGTACCGTATTACAAGTTTACGTATTACGAAATTTCAACGACTCACTTTGAAATTCACGTTCACATTGAAATTTTGCCGATCGCGTTATCCGGCTAACTCTCTAGATTCACCGCTGAACACCATATAGGGTGGTAGTTGTCCTACCATTATATCAGCACTAGAGATCCAGCCGGGCATGTACCACGAAAGTTACATGCTTACGCGAGACGCGGGTTCAGCCCAGTCGGGGTCACCAATATTACGAGTCAGTGAAACAATAGAAATTGTATATAGTAATCACTGTATAGTATCTGACTGATAGACTGATCGACTGATCTTGTATTAGTATTATATCTAGACTTATATATTAATTACAAACAAAGGAAATGTACATTAGCAAGGTGGGGCTAACATCTGCGTGCTTATAACAAGTACGTGCTTATATTTGCACGTACTGAAATATTATTATTTATCATTATATTTATTACCTAGATATTTATTACCTAGTAAGCAAATGGAGATGAAATACATTAACTACTAATGCGCTATGGCTTCGCCATATACCGCATTATTGTTAGGTCCGCACATCTTTTTTTTTCTTCCAAAAGTTCCTTCTCCTGATCTTAACGAACACAACAAAAAAAGAATTAGCGAAATCGATCCAGAGGTGTTTTATATTATACAATATATTACATATAAAGATAACCTTCCTCGAGAACCACTCTATCCATTGTGGTAGGGGAGCCCACGATGCTAAATGGGGATTTACTCCAGCGTCATAGAGACCTATTGGGTTGCAAAGCTTAGATGATGATAAGAAAAAAAATGTCATATAATGTATACCTTTTCATCGGTGGGGGAAGCGGCTATAGATTTTCAAATTTGTAAAAAAATACTTGTATGGACATACTCGAGCGCGTCAGATATTGATAGCATAAATGTCCTACGTATTTTTAATAATGTATGTATGTTAATCTGATCGTTTGCATGATGGGGGTGGTCGTAGGTAAGGGTTGAAAATGAAAAACAAAAAAAATATCGAGCGCGTCAGATTTTCTTAGGGGGTGTTAAGTGAACCTTAAATAAAGCTCTCATGCAATAATCTGACGATTTAGATGTGACGCAAACTCGCGGCCATTATTATAATATGAATCAAGCGCGTCAGATTAAGATATATATGGTTCATCTTTATGTCCTAAACGTGCTGTCTAATAATCTGACGATTATCTAGAGGGATTCCCTAATCTGACAAAAAAAATATATTTTTTTAAATCTATGAACTTAATTAATTGAAAAGCTTAATAAATAGCATGCAAATAAAAAGTTTGTTTTTTAAGTAAAATCCTGGTATTTGAAAGAAAATAATTAAAAAGAACATGCTTAAAAAAATCAATATTTTATAATTAATTGATTAATTAATCATCGTCTTCAATAGAAGAGTCATCTTCCTCTTCTGGCCAAAACGTTGGAAATACGTTGTAAATAATATCATGCCACGAATGAGTCTCTGTGATCAGCTGTTATGGCGTTATGGCAACAGAAACCAGTGTGGGGACGGAGTGAGAGAGTAATAGATAGAGAAAGAGTAAGAGAGGAATAGAAACGCGGAGAGGGGAATATAGGTATTAGGCAGCTGCACGCATTCAACTTTATCGACGAATTTTTGTTATTTCGGCTTGTGGAAATCATCAGATTATATATTTTTTGTATCCTTGAATTATTTCATTTAAAATAAAAAAAATTGAGGCACGCTCGAGAATGTCCATATGACGTTTTTTTTTACAACTTTGTAGCCCTCCCCTTTCTTTACGTCACTCTCAAATTGTCAGATTAGTGGAATATACACTTTTTAGCATGTAATGAACTCACCTTAACTTAATCTGACGCGCTCGAGAATTTCTGATGATCAATTTTTTTTTACTAATCTGATACTTTATCCTGGACGCGCGGCCATATTTGGTGGAGGTACTTAACCGGGTACAAGATATCTCCCTGTATATTAATCTGCCGCGCTTTATTAAATCCCGAAATCCCCGCTTGGGCTCCCCTACTATTGGTGAAAACCACATCGAAATCCGTTGCGTAGTTTTAAAGACCATATATAGGGACGGACATTTTGTTTTATAATATGTTATGATTATCTAATAATTAAAAATATTAATATCATTTTTTACAATGACCATTCTAAAAATGAAAAAGACGGAAAATTTATAACTCCCTTATTGCCTTCAGAGTGGAGACTCCCGTACATGAGTTACTGCCTCCAGAGCGCGTGGTGCTGAAGAAAGAGGCAGATGATATACGACGGTGAGTAGCTTCGAAGTTAAGATCATATTAATATTATTTGCTATTAAGGAGTCCACACACGGTAGCTATAATGTAAATTATATTAAAGCAAATATATCTCATTACAATACATCTTTCTATAGAAATAGTCGAGAGACCACACACGGTAGCTATAATGTAAATTATATTATAGCAAATACGTCTCATTACAATACATCTTTCTATAGAAATAGTTAAGAGACCACACACGGCAGCTGTAATGTGTATTTTTACATCTTCCTATCTTAAGATAGGTACCGAGCAATATGAAAAAATGTATAGGTTAGGTACTAATATTATAAAGAGGAAAGATTTGACTGTGTGTATGAATTGAAAAGGCTCCGTAACTACTGAACCATTTTTGAAAATTATTTCTCCTTTACACTTAGATCAAAAATAGTATAGATATTGGATTCAGTACAAATACAACGCGGAATCTTGGCACTCGAATACTATACAGGTGTTACGTAAGGGTTATATCAACCCGAAGACACCCCCATCAGCTGGTCGACCAGAACCCGATTCGATATGTGTCGACCGCCAAACAAGAAAAAAAAACATTATTACCGAATAAAACACTCTTGTTTGAACAACGCTAGCTAAAAACAGCTGATACGGTCATTGACATCAAATAAGTTGTACAAAATAAAGCGCGCCTGTGAAAAATCTTCTCTCTCTCCTGGTTGGAACATTTTGTCTCTGTTTCGCATCAAGGCTGAGCGACACCGCCTCCCGCGCCTCTCACCATTGTCTACTAGTAAGTACGTCAAGCCCTAGTGTTGGGACACGTTTGTTTTGATTTGAAATAACGCATATAACTTTTTTTAAGATGAACTTTTTATTTCTTGTTTCGCGGTCGAAACATATCAAAACGTTCTGGGCGATCAGCTGATGGAGGTGTCTTCAGGTTGATATAACCCTTACGTAACACCCTGTATAGGTAATTATTACAAATACCATTTATAAAATAAACAAGATTGTACATTAATGGTTGACATAGAAATAATTCGTAATAATTAATACAAAAGCATCAATGTCAGCAAGCGGAATAGGAACTTAGTACGGCGCGCGGTTGAAGCGCGCCGTACTAAGGTATATACTAAGGTATAATAAGGTATCTAGGTATTTTTGATCTAAGCTTTTACATTATGCTTTTTCTGCTTCGGTGGCGTGGTCGGTAGTGCATCGGCTTTCGAATCCGGTGTCTCGGGTTCGATTCCCGGGTCGAATCAGATATTTGTGTGATCTACAATTGTTTGTTTCGAAGTTTGGGTGTTTTCTATGTATGTTAGTATGTATTTAGAAATATTTAAGTGTGTTTATCATTTGTCTCGATCCCATAGCACAAGCTTATAGCTTAGTTTGGGCTAGATGACGTTGTGTGAGAATATCCAAAAATATTTATTATTATTGTTTATATATTATCCACGAGTGACTTAACCACTTTTTATCCCTGTGATGTGTTCCCAAGGTAAACTCATACATAATCTGCAATTACATACTTCCCGGCTTTTGCAATAATGTACTATTTAAGCCGACGTACATAACCAGCTTCTTCGATCTTCTTAGCCGTTACTTGGATACGCGCACTAAGCCGCGCACGATTACAGTGGAATGGAACCTTGTCACAATAACTGCATAGTGACGTCAGGTATCGCTAAAAAGTACGGGTAACGTTTTTTATCAGTACTTATTAGCGGTTGATGACGTCACGGAGCGGTTATTGTGACAAGGTTCCATCCTACTGTCATCGTGCCTGGCTTTTGCTCCTTCAGAAAACTTCTTGCTTCGCTGTACTCCTTTTCTTTAATACAGAACCAATATAATCAATCCGACTTGGTTGGTACGGCAAAGATTGACCACCACGTTGATACGCGTCGGGATGTATGTATGTCATTAAAATTTTCAAAAATGTATTAAAATATTCTTTTTATATATCTTCAGTACAAATTCATCGCGATGTTCATTAAAAGATAGTATTACTGGAACTGACAATAACCAAGATCTAGAAATGAGACATACAACAGCTAATATTATGTAAGATATTATTTATATTTTTTTTATTTTTATTTTATTTATTCATTTATGTACACACAGTATAAACAATATTGTAAATAGAGACATTTTAAACATGTATACAAAGGCTCCACTTATCTCTAAAGAGATCTCTTCCAATGGGCCTAGGACAGGAGAAGTGAGTTCAATCAGTTGGTGGTGTGTGTGCAGGTTGGTACGGTTGTAAACTTAAGGTTAATAAACTTACATACACTATAACTACACAAATACACAAATACATACATATTAACTTATCATAAACATACATACATTAACATACAAATAGTTAAGGAAGGGAAGCGAGATAGTGTTCCTTCACTTTCTTCTTGAAGACAAAAACAGTTTTGCAGTTCCTTATATCGTCCGGAAGAGCGTTCCACAGCCGAACAGCATGAACAGAAAAAGAGTAGGAAAAGAAATCGGTTTTATGGGAAGGACAGTTGAGGCGGTAGGATAGGTGAGGCCGGCACGGTTCATCTGATGCGCGCCTCAGAGTGAACCGCTCCCGCAGGTAGGAAGGATATGAGGGATTGTGTAGGACATTGAAGAGGAGACATAATAACCGAGTATTCCTACGAAGGCGGATTGGGAGCCACTTGAGTTCCTTGCGAAATTTTGAGACATGATCATACTTACGTAAGTTAAAAATAAATCGAATACCTAAATTTTGTAACCGCTCAAGTTTGTTTAAGAGCTCCTCAGTAGCATCCAAGCAGCAAGCATCCGCATAGTCTAAGATGGGCAGAATAAGCGTCTGGGCCAGTGTAATTTTGGTGTCCAGAGGCAAGAAACTCTGTAGACATTTTAACGTGTGAAAAGTAAAGTGAATCTTTTTGCTGACCTCATTAATATGACCATGCCAAGACAAATTGCCGTCAAAGAAAACTCCCAAATTCTTAGCGGCATCGGAGTACTTGATTGGAATGTCGTCCAGCAATATAGCTGGCAGAGATCCCGTATCCAGCCCTGCCAACATCTGCCGGCTGCCAATAACAATAGCCTGAGACTTGGATGGATTAATGTGAAGGCCGTATGCGAAGGACCTTGCCCATAAGCTGATAGCACTCAGGTCGTTATTCATGGCAGCGATGGCAGTCCGATACTCGTTAAGAGTAAAATGCCTATAAAGCTGTAGATCGTCTGCGTACAGATGGAATTTGGAAGAAATAACCCGAACTGCAGAGTTGATGAAGATGGAGAACAAAAGAGGAGAAAGTACACCGCCCTGAGGTACACCCGCAGCAAGATTACGCCATTCAGACTGTTGGTCATTATAGCGAACACACTGCGAGCGGCCCTGAAGATAGGATTTAAACCAGGCCACAGCCTCCGAGGAACAATTCAACGACTTAAGGATCCCTAGGAGAACATCAAAATCTACAGAGTTAAAGGCACTACTGAAGTCCAGTAGCACCAATACCGTGAGAGACCTATTCTCCATAGCCCAACGTATGTCATCGGTCACCTTAAGGAGTGCCGTCACAGTACTGTGACCTGGCCTAAACCCAGATTGAAAGGGGTTAAGGAGATTATTGCGTGTCAGGTGACTTGTCAACTGCCGATGAACTAAATGCTCAAGGACTTTGGATATAGGACGAAATTGGGATGGAAGAGACGGGTTCGATGATTTAGGTAGTGGAATAACTTGAGCTTGTTTCCAAGCACTAGGGAAACAGCCAGAGGATAGGGAGGAATTAAATATATGAGTTAGGATAGGGATAACGGCTGGAAGTATAGGAGTGAACATTTTTGAACATAGCTGATCGTTCCCAACAGCAGAAGAAGTAATGGCTAGGAGAAACTTTTGGACGTCATCCTCACCAACCACAGAGAGATGGAATGGAGGGCACGATGGAATCGGCAAAAGTGACAACTCTAGTAGAGTGTTGGCCCTAACAAGCGGGTCGAGTGTAACAGGTGGGAGAGAGAAGTGCTTGTTGAGGGCCCGAACATCAATGTTGTGACAGTCAATAGTTGGTGATTTGCCGATTCCATTAGCCTTAAGGAATTTCCAGACCTCAGAGGAGTTGTGGTTGACGAGAGATTCGTGAAAATGGCGGCGTTTAGCATCACGACACAGACGACCACAGCGATTGCGAAGGAACTTGTATTGAGCAAAGTTGTTGTCCGTCGGACTACGCTTGTACCTCCTTTTAGCTTTGTCACGACTAGCCATGAGCTCTTTAACCTCAAGCGTAATCCAGGGTGCTGGGATGTGTTTGAGCTTGACTCTACGCAATGGTGCATGCCGATCAAATAGTGCCGATATAGTATTATTGAAATGGTCAACCTTCCCATCCACAGCCTCACAATCAACAACATGCGTCCAGTCCAGGCCTCCCGTATCACTACGCAATGCTTCCAGGTCCATGCTCCTATAATTTCGAGACAAAGTAAATTGAAATTTACTTTTAGGTGGACGAAGAGACAGAGACAAATAAATAAGGTCGTGATAAGAGAACGGGGCAGTTAGTTGGCCATGCGTGGCTACATGATTAGGAGACGACACAATAATTAAATCAAGTAGAGAGGGAATACAATTAGGGAAATGATGAGTGGCAGAAAGGGGAAGGATCTTAAGATTGATAGCAGATAAAAGAGACTGTAAAGAGTGGGTACGGTCGTCGTTCTTTATAAGGCAGGTGTTAAAATCGCCCAGCAGAACGACTTGATTATACTCTGGACATAAGTCGTTAAGCAGCGCATCCAGCGTGTCAAAATAATCTATGTGGAGATTAGGGCTATAGAACACTCCCAGAAGCATTCTACAGTGGTGCACTGTTACCTCTAGAAAAAGATGTTCTGCTGCGTTAGTTGTTGGTGATGAGGAACTAATAATACGAAAGGGAATGTCCTCACGCAGATACACGGCTACACCGCCACAACCCCTACCGATCCTATCATTGCGTATGAGTGCAAACCCCGGCAGAGCAACCAAAGACGTTCGATGGGACGGCTTCAGAAACGATTCGGACACCAAGACTGCGTCCACACGAACATTGCTGAAGGATGCTAGAATATCAGAGTGATGGTGGGAAATACTCTGGGCATTTATGTGGACTATGTTAAGGTTCTTAGGAAAGCTTGAGAAAATTGAGTACAGTTCGTCGTTCAAGGTCGTAGCAGCGGAACCATGGCTCACTGCACTGTCGAAACTTGAGGAAAAGAACATGAAAAGAAACTTTCGTTATGAAGGCTGTCAAACGAATTGTCCATATATATAAATATACTATAAAATAAATTTTATGTTAATATTATATAATAAGTACAGATATATAAATATAATTAATGTATAAAAAAATAATTAAATATAAGCACTAACCAGACACCACTAGCCCACCAGCACAGAAAGACAAAAATTACACAATGTTACAAAATAAACACAAAAGAAAAACTATAAAATAATAACATTACTACAAAGACAAACAGAGCGTAACGGAACGTTGTTCAAGTTGTCAATTTGACAACACCAACGTCAAACAGACGCCGTGTGTCATGAGTACAATAGTAAACAAAATGAATGTGTACATACCCATGTGGAATTAAAAAGAAACAAATTAAATTAAAATAATTGATGGGTAGCGAAAAATGAAACAAATGGTATGGTAAAGTACCTACATACGCATACCAAAAAAGTTATCCGACTAAGTTAGAGTGGTAAATCAAGAATGTAAACAAATATCACCAGTCAATATCGACGACGACTTCTTGTCCTCTTACTGGCAACCACAGAAGACGCAGCTGGTGCATCCGCCGCCGAAGCTCCAGTGGCAACTACAACATCCCCCACAGTGGCGGAGGCCGGGAATCGCGCAATCAGGGCACTTAGTTCGGCAGCGGATTCAATCTTGTGGCGCACTTTGTCCGGTGTTATGACGTTGATAGTACCATTGGTAGACCACACATGTTTCACCTGGAAATGCTTTCGTGCATCTGTAAAAACACGGTGTCTAATCCTAGTCAGGAACTCAGAGACAGTTAATCCCGTTCCCTTTAGAGCTATCTTGTTGTCCCAAACCAAGTGTCGGTGGTCCAGATCGCGAAATCGGATGAAAATGGGACGTGGTTTGCCCTGGCTTGTGCCCAGGCGATGGCATCCTTCGATACTGTCAGAATGTACACCGGGCAACTTCATTTTGTCAGTTAATATAGAAGTGACAGTGTTATGTAGAACTTCGCCCGGTACCTCCGAAACCCCATGTATCAGGAGGGTCTTGCGACGCATGGCAGTTTCATGGCGGTCCATGCCTAGTGAGAGCAGCTGCACTTGAGTTCTAAGATGTCTAAGAGTATCGAGTATAAAAGTCTTGAACTCGGTGAAGTCTTTGGAGAGAGTTGCCAAGTCCGAAGAAGCGGGATCAGGTGTGACCAAAGCCCTCTGTAACCTCATCTCATGTTCAGAAAGGCGAGCAGTGAACATCTTCTCCAGATCTGCCAGACTTTTTTCAAACTTGCCGTCCATGTAGTATGTTTTGTGTAGTAACTTAAGTGTAAAAGAATATGTTGGAATGATTTTTCTTGTGCAGTGGGCAGGTGAGTCAGGCTATAGTTTTCTGCATAAATATCACTATAAAACTGGGATTATATAATTTTAAATAAATAATTACTAAGAGCTGAGAATTATTAGTGTTCTTCTGTCAAGCCTACCCACATTTTTTCCTGTAATGTTTAATTAGACTTCTATACTTTGCTTAAGCAAGAAAAAAGGAGGCTTATAATTTGACCCTGTCCGTCTGTCCGTCTGTTAACACCCTCTAGCGGTCAAACGGTAAACGATATAGAAAAACCAACTACATATATATCGACTCAGAACATACGATAACTGGAACCATGAAAAAAAAAGGAGCTCTAGCACTTCCGGTTTAGAAACTAGCTCAACTTCCGGTTTTTTAACATTCGACATCAGGTTAAAAAATTATATTTTTAGATGCGTGTTTAAGTATAGAAGTCTATTCTTGTGGGGGAGGATCCTAGCAGGGTTCCGCGTGTAGAAATACAATGAGACACTGTTAAGGAACTTTATTGTTAATAATATTTGTTTACAATCGTACTGTCTAAAGTGAGTTCTTTTGAGCAACTGACATAGCATGCAAATTTTCTTAATGACATGATATAAATTAGAATATCATTCAAATAGCTGGTGCCAGTATATCATACTAATATTATGAGTACATAAGGTTTTATGCATTAATAAAACATTAAATACATAATCTCAATAATTCTCAGAATCACTAGTGATTCTTTGCTTACTTGTTTTAATAGAAGTTTGTTCTTGACAACCTTTTCTTATTTAAAGACTTAGTGAGGGCAACGAAATAAAAAATGTAAACAAAGTTTCGGAGGTTTAAAACATTTTTATTTGAATATTTTTTTTTTAAGTTCCCTTTTCTAATTACTGTCGTATGTATTAGACAAAGAAGATTGTTCGAAGAGTCCGAACCAGACGTAGGTATTTAAGACATTTATGAAACGTTGACAACTGCTTATGCTAAATGTTTTTCTGTACCACGAAACACGCAACGACAGCTCGCGTCACCAACTTACGTCATTACTGCGTACGAGTGATAAGGATAATTCAAAATTCATTTATTCATTTGTGAACATAGGTTTAAATAAGAAAGGTTTTACATTGATTGCGTGATTCTCTATATCTACCAGATACGGTGTACAAATGTTGTAGAAATAATGTATGTCAAAAAAAGAACCATCAAATAACACCATGAAAAAAATGCAACCATAATATTAAACAAAATATCATAAAAATATTCTTTAAAAATCATCTATTTAAATGTCATAAAATTAGGAGAGGAGAGACAATAATCGCTTGCTATCGCAATGTAACTTTGTGTCCATTTGTTTACAAAAATTCTATCGTCTCGCTGGCCTTACTAGACGTCGAGACAGTATTGTAGATGTTTTGTAGTTTAATACAGTTACAGTTGGCGCAGTCCGGGCAGTTTCTTTTAAGAGATGTAATTGTTACCTGTCTGCTATGCAGGCTAGCGGAGCCGGAGGTTTGGAATATGGAAGACGAAAATACGGGTACAGCCAAGAAGAGAAGGGAGGAAGTAGACCTTTCGTTAGTGAAGTGAGTTAGTTTTTGACTATTTTTATTCCTGTCATCCGATTTAGATAAAACATAGCCTTATGTTGTACCGAGTTGGGGTTTCTTTTTTCTATCTAAGTCGCACAAAAATCGCTTAGTAACTTCGAAGGTGCAATACAGACAGACAAAATAAAAAAAAACTGTTTTGCTAATCTTCTTATATCCCAGACAAATTTTTAGTTAATTTTAGTAACTTTACAAATATACAATTTTTACTGTTATAGCTAACTGTATTGTATAGATTTTCGGCTATCTTCTATGTAGTTCCGTTCAGCATTCGCCCCTGGAAGGAAACTGTCACGAGGACTTTCTTTTTTACGATTGTTATTGTAAAATATTGAAAGTTTACCATACTTTGCTTTAATTTAATTCAATACCTGGTTTAATAAATAAATATTTTTTTTTTTACAATTACCATTCTTACCTTAACTATCAAATATTGAAAAAAAAAACGAAAGGGAGTAAAGTTTTCTTTCCCACCATTTTGATCCACCTATAGATCTGCCTGACCGGATGCAAATCCGCATCGTATGTGTGTAATTTTCTTGAAGGTAAGATCGCAACAGTCGGCCGGAGAGACTAAATTGGTAATAAACTGATGTGATTGTACCTTGTATGTGGCCAATCCATTCAGGCTGAACTGTCGCAGTTTTATGTGATCCGATCGACCTCTCAATGTATGGTGGGCTTTAGGCGCCCCCTACCAATTCGTATTATTGCTCAATATAATTGATCGCCTAGGGAGTGCCTCAATAAAAGTTCCTTATTGCCATCAGAGTGGAGGAGGCTCCTGTACATGAGGTACTACCTCCAGAGCTTGTGGTGCTGAAGAAAGAGACAGATGATATACGACGGTGAGTACAATCAACAAAGTATCCAAATCCCACGACCCACGATTTGAGCAATACCCATCGTGGCCTTAAGGCCTTAGTACACGGAACCGCCCAATTATTTGTAAACAAATAAAAACCGGCTAAACCGCACGGGTGCTGCGAGCGGCGAGGCGAGTAAGTGGCCACACGATGTTCCTAGCTATTCTCCACGCTATTTAAATCGCTATTCGTCGAGTCGTGTGGCTGCCCGGTATGATGTTGACTTATAAAGCCGCGCACGATATATGAGTGGGATAGAACCTTGTGGGATAGAACCTCCGTGACGTCATCCATCGGTGAAAAGTACGGATTACACAACAGTATTGTAGGTTAATCTACGTCACTATGACGTCACCAACATGGCCGCCAATTCCATTGTCATCTTGCGCGGTTTATGCTATTAGTAGTGGTAGTATGTATTGTAGCCACATACCTACATTATTTTCTCTTTTTTCAATAGGGCCAGTTCTCCAGGATATAAAGAAGCCCCTAATGATGTACTGAACTCAATTAAATCTGAACCACCAGAGGATGACCAACACCAGTAAGTAATAATATTTTTTTGTTAATATACCGGGTGTTACGTAAGGGTTATAGCAACCCGAAGCCACCACCATCAGCTGGTCGACCAGAACCCGTTTCGATATGTCGCGACCGCCAGAGAAGAAAAAAAGTTCATAAAAAAAACCATTATTACCGAATAAAATACACACTTGTTTAAACAACACTAGCTAAAATCAGCTGCTTCGGTCATCGACATTAAAATAGGTACAAATAATGCGCGCCTGTGAAAATCCTTCCGTCTCACTCGGGTAGGAACATTTTGTCTCTGTTTCGCATCAAGCGACGCCGAACGAACACGAAGTTTCCTAGAATTTTATTTAAAATCATTTAGCAAGGTCACATGTCAGTTCAGTTGCATTCTTCGCTTTGTGCAGTGAGGTAGCTAAATAATTGTTTAGTGTGTTAATTTGTGGTTGTGTCAAGTTGTGTGTGATAGTGATTGTGTTGTGTAGTAATGGCTCTGAGTAACGAAGAGTATTACGAGATGATGCTTTGTGTAGGAGAGAGTTGTACCGTGAGTTTTGATACCTAAAAATACTGTGTACGCAGTCGAGTCGAAGCCGCATTTAGCACTGTTACACAAGAAATTAACCTTTCCTGTAAACAGGTAAGATTTTTCTAAAATTGGGGACAGAGATTTTACTATCACTTGCATGTGGTGCACCTGCAAGTGCCACGCCACCGCCAAGGGCATTGTACATACGTACCACGCGCTCATTGTCTAGTTGTAGCTACGTCAAGCCGTAGCGTTGGGACACGTTTGTTTTGATTTGAAATATCTTTTTAAATTTTTTGATGAACTTTTTTTTTCTCATTTGGCGGTCGCCATATATCGAAACGGGTTATGGTCGACCAGCTGATGATGCGGGCTTCGGGTTGATATAACCCTTTCGTAACCTCCTGTATTGGCGAAACAACATCTAATCCTGTATATCCTATATTTGCCTCTAAGAAATTGCTTTCTAGCGATAATGCCACCCTTTGTACAAGACATATTTGTTTTTAAAATAATAAGATAGAAATTATAAATGAATCACAAAAACGGATGTATCGGCAGGACTTGAACCTTGTCCTATCAGGGCGAATGGTCATCGTAGCTCATTGATCAGAGAATTCCCCCTGATAGAGAAAGGTCGTGGGTTCTTTCTTAATTTCTATCTTATTATTTTAGAATAGTTTAAGCATTGCTTTGAAATACAAAAATAATTGTTTTTATTTTGTAATTTCTCAATTGGTTGAGAATACTTTATATTCTATTCTATGCAGTTGTCCAGGATATCACAAAGTTCCTGATGATGTACTGGAACCAATTAAAACTAAACCTCCAGAGGATGACCAACACAAGTAAGTAGTTACTTATTGAGCGAAGTGAGCGAAGCTCAATCTTAGGCAACTCATGTATTTCGTTTGTCCGCATACTCCTCCTAAACGCCTGAACCGATCTCCTTCAAACTTACCACAGTGATAACGTGTGGCGTGAGGGAGTTTAGAACAAAAAAAAAAAGAAAAAAGTTTGAACATAAAAAAATAAATCATCGTTGTCGATTGAAAATTTAACACTTCGCTCAGTTTTTTGCAACAGCATCATGTATTGCATACCTATTTGATTTTTTGTTAACATATATGTGAAACAACATCTCTATGGTCCAAGTCATTCTACCCTGCACGCCGTGCACCTGCTGACAAATGAAATAAACGGGGCTCTGCAAAAACACCCAAAGTGGCGGAAAACGATAGGCTCACCTCCTATTCCACCAACGTGTTGAGTGTCGTGTCTTCGCCGGAAGCCCTGCAGTGTTGACACAGGCGTGAGCTCACGATGCATGCGAAATAAATAATTACCGAAGCACCCGTGCCTGACAAAAATTTTGTTTCGCACGATACGTGAGGCCACCGTGCTGCCTCTGCAGCCACTCCTCCATGATCGGTATCACCGCCGCGATGGTGGTGGTTCCCTCCTTCATGAGATCCTGAGACCGCTGAGCCTCGATTTCTCAAGACGCAGGCCTGTGGTCCCGCTCCAGCGCCTCCTTGTGCCATTGACACAATGACGCAATAACTCTCGTTTCCAGGTCCCATGGAGGGGTTGCGGCAAAGAAACATGCAGCCTCTAGGGAGATTGTGCGGTACCCTCTTATTGTCCTGACACCCAAGGTCCTCAAAGATCTGTGTAAAATAGCAGCCTTGTTGGCCGTCATTCTCGCCGCCCATACAGGAGCCCCGTATACGGCCATGCTCAGCATGATCTCTAGGTACAGTCTCCTGCAGAGGGTATCTCGAGATAGAGGGTCTGTGTAGCAAGTGGCAACATACCCTGCAACACCCAGTCGTATCCGATGTTCCACAGGAGAGGTCCTAGCACCGACCCCTGAGGAACACCGCACGACACATCTCGCCGACCTATCTAGAGTAAGTTATGGCCCTCTCGGATAAATGTGCCCCGACAATACGACGGAGGTAGAGAGGCACTTCGTGGTAGACCAGTGCCTCCCTAACGCAGCTCCTGCGTAAGGTGTTAAAGGCGTTGACGATGTCAAGAGACACCGCCAACACAACCTTGCCCCGCTACACTGCTTCCTCCGCCAGGGTCTTCACGCACATGATCGCGTTCAAGGTGGAGCGTTCCCGACGGAAACCGTACTGGTTATGCGCCGGGTCAGGCCCCCCACCGCACCGCGATTGTTCGCTCAAAGAGCTTACACACCTCATGGAGCAACACGATCTTGGGAAACTGGCCCCTTTCGAGGCATGCCAGGACCCTTACACTGCCCGGAATGCCGTCGGGTCCAGGGGCGGTGATTTTCCGGTGACTGAGCCGAAGTACCACCTCTCCTAAATCACCCTCTCTGACTTCGGGCACGTCGTCTTCACTACTGCTATCCGCGTTGGGCGTCTGAGACGGAGCCATGCCCGGAGGGATGTGCTCCTCCACGCTCGTCGGAAACAGCCCCAAACCTCCTCCAGCTGGAGACGGGGTCAGTGGGAACGCCCTCGGTCCGAGTTTACCTCTGACCTCTAGATACGGACATCTTTTACCACCTGTCCATCCTAAGTTTGCTTGTAAGATAGCTTTTAGCGATAGGGCCATTACGTTCGTTTTTAGGGGTTCGTTTTACGTGGGTTTCTTGATATAGGTACAGTAAAAAACATTCTATTCTATGCAGTTCTCCCTGGAGATATGAAGAAGCTCCTGATGATTTACTGGAACCAATTAAATCTGAACCTCAGGGATGACCACCAACACAAGTAAGTATTCCTCTACATAGTTATACTCCTATACTAATATTATAAAGAGGTAAAGTGTGTGAGGTCGTAGGGGGTAATCTCTCTATTGAACCCTTTGACCTTTAAAAGATCGATTCACACATCAGTGAAGTCTCAATTCCGACACAGTACCGGCCACACAGTTTAGTATCAGTGCAAAATATTATTTCATTCATTTTCTATGAACATGTCAGTATTAGTGTCAGTAATGACTGAGTCGTATTTGACACTGACATGTCGAGGCGCGTTCATAGAAAATTTATAAAAGAATACTTTGCACTGATACTAAACTGTGTCGGATGCTTCACTGATATGTGTCAATCGACTAACATTGCAAAACATTCTTTCATACATTGTCTATGAACGCTTCCACAGTAATGACTGAATCGTTACTGACACTGACACTGACATGTCGGGACGCGTTTATAGACAATGCTATACTCGTAATACGCCCACTTTTCGCCAGAGCGCAATTCTTATCTATCTTATCCACTAGCTGATTACCTCGGCTCCGCCGGCGTGGTTTAGTTTTCTTCTTCCCAATTTCCCCGGTAACACATTACCGGGAGAAAATGTTACCTATCCGCCGAATACTGAAACGTCACTAAAATATTCAGATACTCAAAAGTGATGTTTGAAGAATTTAAGTTTAAGGGCTGCTCAAACATTTATACAGCTCCTAAATATTTGAGTGACGTATGTACTCGGGGATAATATAGTTAGCTATATATTAGTGAAACAATTTTCAAAATCGGTTTCGGAGCCTATTCAATGCCAAGAAACAAACAATCAAATATTTCCTTTTATAATATTAGTATACAGGGATTTTTGAAAAGGGCATGTATGGCCAAATCCGAAACTATAAGGAATAGCGAAAAATACTCAAAGGAGTCACGGGCCCGATTTTGATGAAACTTAAAACCTTATCATTAGATTTTTGTAAAACCAATAATCCTAGCTGGGAATCGAACCCGTTGATTTTGAAAAAAAAAACACATCCTTTATTATTACACCATACGATAGTGTCGCTGTTAAGGATCAAATTCTGCGAAATAATGATATACGGCAAATTTAAGGAAAATTTGCCGTAACTATTCGGTGTTTTAAATTATGTTCTGAATGATTCCGAATGGGTGTTTCGGATTTGGCCACCATGCCCTTTTCAAAAAATCACCTGTATAGATAATTACACAAATATCGTTGCTAGTATTATTCTATATTTCATTTTAATTGTAGGAGGATATTGGTATGGAAAATTAGAAAATGATATATGTATAATGAAAGCGCGGCCTAAGCGTGTTGCTTTAATAGTTCGGACAAGCAGAGAAGATGGAAATACCATACCATATACATACCTACTTATAAAGCAAGTGGAAAACTGTATCGGCAATAGGCTTGCCACCTATTGCGTGAGATCACCGAAATTACTGGTAATGTGTGGCTGTGTAATGCATTGCCAGTAATTTTGTTTGAACATCAGGCTCTGTCTTTCAGTCCTCTGCCTACCACTTTGGAGATATAAACGTGATGATATTTATGTATGTATTTTCTTTGTTTTCTGATTTAATAGTATTTTACGTGTGTTTTCACGAATTTCACATTTTATATTGACTGCTAGTATAATAATCCGATAAAAATAGGTACCTATACTCTATTTTTTTAGGTAATTAAAAAAAGATAAATAACAAGTAATACAGTTTTTCAAAATCAGTCATCCTCCCCATTATATTTTCTTAGATACCTAAACAAATAGGGTATAAGTATCATCATTCACCGAGCATTTTCCCAACGCAGTTGGGGTCGGCTTTCCAGTCTAACTGCGATTCGGCTGAACTTCGATATTTTCCGTGAAGCGACTGCCATCTGACCTTCACAACCCATGGGCGATATCGAAGTTCTGTAGTTAGACCGGTCGGTTTTTGATTAAGGGCTCTAACTACCCCTAACGACTGCCAAAGATGTCTGTATGACAACCGGGACCGAGCGACGGCTTAACGTGCTCTCCGAGACACGGAGCGGTCTCAGTGTCTTAAGGAATGGTCACCCATCTTAAGACCGGCCTGAGTCGATGTTGCTTAACCTTTGCAATGTGTTAAAATTGTCGGTTACCATTAGACCACGAGCCCCTATTCTATCAACAATGTTTGTTACTAAATGTTTACTTGTACCATGAAATACGCAACGACAGCTCTCGTCGCTTCGTTCTCAGAATATTATATTCTCAAAATATTACATTCGCAAAACATTACATTAGTAAAACATTATATTCTCAAAATATTATCTCTTGTAAAATCAAGTTCAAAAGTATTCTTTATAAAGCAGAAGATGAACATATTTCAGTTCTCAGAATATTATATTCGCAAAACATTATTTATATTTATTGTATTTCATGAAACAATGGATTAATTTAATAACCGTTAAAATATTTAGTTGTCATAACGAAAAATTTCTGACAAATAATGCATTTGGGCAATAAGACTGCGTTCTGGACACATTCCAGTCAACAAGTTTTACCACCTAATCGGGAAAAAGACATCACCTTTATGTGAACATGATGGTGTATGTATCACTTGTTGCTGGAGTGTTCCCATAACGATAGTGTAAGAAAACTAATGATCGCTCCATGCCCGTATGGACCAGAGCTGAATTGCATTCTAGCTAATGTGGGATTAACCACGAAGGCCCGAAAACTGTTCAGATTCTGTATTATATCTTTTAAGCGGCGTAGTGGCCAATAGTAAGCACTAAGTTTTAAAGGTGGTGTAAACGTAGGAGTGATACTATGAGGCTGCCATGACTGGCTAGACTAGTCAAAGCCTCCTTCAAAAAATAGATTAAAAAAAAAGTGCATTAGAAGGCTGGCACAGAAGAATAAACTCGATCGTTATTAAAAAACCGAATTTATTTCTTTTTATATCAAAAATGAAAAATATTATTACAAAGGCAGTATTACAAAATATTAAAATTAAAAAAAGTAAATTACATTGCAAACAAAAAAAACGGCGGCAACAAGATATTGAAAAATCGGATAAAGCTGATAAAATAATTTCAAAATTTTTTAAAAGTGAAATATCCATCGAAGAATGCTTGAAGGATTTATCGGAGCTATAGAAAGCTAATTGATATTTTTCTAAAAACAATTTTTATTTTTGAATATTTTTATTTTCAATGGAAAAAATTAAATGTGTTCGTTCGTATCGTTTTAAAATATTCTGTTGTCAATGTTTTTTTTTGTTGTTGTTGTCATTGTGTGGACTTCCATGTTAAGAGTCCGTATGCAGAATCGAAACGGGCGGAATTAGGTATTTGACACATTTTGTGCGTGAGTCCGGAGTTACCGATGGTGGTCAGCCAGTAGGTACGGCGATTACATGGTTTTGATTTTTTTTTTTTTTTTTTTTTTTTTTTTTTTTTTTTATATTTGGTTCGCCAAATTGACGCCGCCCGCCTGGTGGTAAGTCGTGACGACGTCTAGCGATTGTGGGCCACTCTCACAGCACACATTACTATTGAGAGTGGCCCTCAACTTGACGACCTACTGATGTGCCTCTTCACGCTCCGCTTAAAGAACCCAGGATTATATGTGGGAGGAAACACGTGCACAGGCAGGGCGTTCCAGGCCACTATCGTTCGGCAGAGAAACGAACGTTTAAAACGTTCGGTTCTCGCGAACATGCTATCCACTGTGTGGGGGTGGCATCTCTGCCCGGCACGAGTCGTTCGGGATCGGAAGGAAGAGGGTGGGATCAGATTGAAGAGCTCTTCAGAACACTCGCCGTGGTAAATACGGTAGAAAAAATTTTTTTTCATTTTATAATAATAGTGTCTTGTGTGGGGGAGGTGAAAAGAGGGCTAGGAGGGGGGGTGTTTTTTTCTCTCCTTAAATTCAAGAAAAGACCCTCTATACTCGTATGATCCCGTAATCAAAACTCCTCTACCTTTCCTCTGTCGTTGCACTCTCAAAGGGGGGGCGAGGGCTAATTTTTTTTCCTAATCAAAATCATTTGACCTCCTCTATACAAAGGGGCTCTACCAACATATTTAGGGCCCCAGCGAACTCATCTGCTAGTGGCGCACCTGCTGATCAACGGACGAGGTTTGGTAGCCCTTCCGTCCGGCGGGTCGGCTCCAACCTAACCACACGGTTCCAGACGAAGTTAGCCCCTGCGCTTTGTCACTTATTACTGCTGCACCAAATGTCGCCCTGTCTTCACGCTTCTTCTTCAAATTTATAATGGCAGTGCAACAGAAATAAGTAAACGTTCCACAGCGGCCCCAGGAAACCCCACAGCTTCACTTTTCGAGGTGGAGTTCACCAACATCCGTGGACTCCATGCGAACCTCGATGCCGTCCACCATACCTTGAGACGGCTCGGCCCGCTGTGACGTTTCTCACGGAGACACAAATACGCCGCCCTGACAACACGCCTTACCTGTGTTGCCCCGGTTATGTATATATGTATCGAGGAACAATACCGGGGCGCCGCAGGGGTCCGTGCTGTCACCAACTCTTCCTTCTGCAAATCAATGATATGCTATCCCTCGGGAACATTCATTGTTATGCAGATGACAGCACATTGCAGGCGTGTGCATTTACAGCGAAGAAATCCCCTTTCCTTCCCCTACCCTCTCTTCAGAATGCATTATTACCAATGAAGGGCAACCTTGAGATCCTTGACATAGACGTTCGTCAAGAGCTCAATAATAAAAACTACATCGAAAGATGTATAGGGCTAGCTTCGTGGAAACTAGGAATACTGAATAAGGTAAAGCGATTCTTTACACTGCATCAGAGGTGTCTGCTGTACAAGACGCAGATTGGACCCTGCGTCGAATACTGCTCTCACTTCCGGGACGGCTCCGCGAAGTATTTGCTGGACGCTCTCGACGCTATGCAGCGTCGAGCTATCCGTATTATAGATTGTCCGGAGGTAACGGGAAGCTTTGAGCCGCTAGTTCAGCGCCGAACAATAGCTTCCTTGGCCACATTCTACCGTATTTACCACGGCGAGCATTCTGAAGAGCTTTTCAATCTGATCCCATCTTCCTTCCGATCCCGAACAACGCGTGCCGGGCAGAGATGCCACTCCCACACAGTAGGTACATGTTCGCGAGAACCGAACGTTTTAAACGTTCGTTTCTGTGCCGAACGATACTGGCCTGGAACGCCCTGCCTTTGCACGTGTTTCCTCCCACATATAATCCTGGGTTCAGTAGGTCGTCAAGTTGAGGGCCACTCTCTATAGTATAGTGTGCTGTGAGTGACCCACAATCGCTTGACGTCGTCACGACTTACTACCAGGCGGGTGGCGTCAAATTGGCGAACCCAATACAAAAAAATAAAATAAAAAACTACCTCTATAAAATTATTACTCATTTTGACTCTACTCGGGAGCCCCCCTTGGGGGACTGGAGGGCAAATCTCAAAAACTCGGAATTTTCCCTAGGTCCCCGAACCCCCTTTACATTTCTGCAAAAAAAACATAGGTACCTTCCCCTCCACCATCAAGGAGAACAATAAAATTGTGTCAGTGAGTGAGTGAGTAATCCAGCTTTATAAAATATAACAGCTTTTTTTAACAAAAACAATGATAAATACATTCTACATAATCACTTGTTGTATTTAAAAAGAAGCCTAATCATCACAAAATAATAACTAATATTACCAAAGTATCAAAATCTCACGCCACGCTATATTCGTCTGTAGACGGCGTCGAATTTTGGCGCGCAGAGCGACACGTCCTCTCCCTGTAAGCGCTTGGCGCGGACTGTTTACTTGAGGCATGCGTCGAGTATTATAAAGCGAAATTTAGGTGTTTTTAAAAGATTATTTACAGCCTATTTTTTATTATTTAGCTTTCTTTTTTTTTGGAAATGGATTGATTTTGAACCAAGGTTTATTTATGTTGTTTTAATTTTATGAACGAGAGTTTTATGTAGCCGAAATAAGAACCAATTCATTGCCCATTTTCTCTAAAATTTGACTAACTTAAATATTTGTTTACTCAATTTTTTTTTATGAAAGTGATAAAAAGTAATCCATACATTTGATAGATGACTTTTACAAGAATACACTGTATTTTTGTAATACTTTTTAGACGTCAAAACGATTAGTGAATTTGTGATATTCTAGACCTCTTCCAGCAAAAGATACGAAAAACTACCGATTGTTTTAGGTTGATTAATCAAAATTTAATGACAAAAATAAGAAAGTAGCTCACTTATTAGATCATTATTGAAATGATATTTCATGTTGTGCATTAAAACTTATAAAAATACAGTATTTTCAGTGTAAAAACACGTCTGTAAAATCAGCGAAAACGGTAAAATTTAATAGGAGGACTCTTAATTTTAAGTGCATTTATATTTCGTCAATTTGAATAATTTTTTATTCAAATTATAATTATTTTACATATTTTCTGTTTCATTGTACAGGTAATATTTTGAGAATATAATGTTTTGCTAATGTAATGTTTTACGAATGTAATGTTTTGCGAATAAAATATTCTGAGAACTGAAATATGTTCATCTTCTGGTTTATGAAGAATACTTTTGAACTTGATTTTACAAGAGATAATATTTTGAGAATATAATGTTTTGCTAATGTAATGTTTTGCGAATGTAATATTTTGAGAATATAATATTCTGAGAACGAAGCCTCTCGTCGACCAACTTAGGGCTCGTTTAAGGAGACGCGGCGCGTCGTGCGGTGCGGTCCGCGAGGCGGGCCGCCAGAAACACAAACATACGGCAATGTTTGGAGCGTTCAAGGAGAAGCGTCTTTGCAAGCGTTTGTTTGAGTTGTAGCTGCCCAAGCGACGAGCGTCGCCGCGTCGGACGCGGCAAATGTAGCGACAGGCAGCGCCGCGGAGCACGCGGCGGGTAAACCAGTGAGTTTCGCAATGGGAGAACGCGGCGGATGAAGCGGCGGGTGACGTCGCAAAGGACGCGGCAAGGAAGGCTGGGAGAGGTGCGGGGTATGCAGTGGGAATGTCGACGTCGTCGGCGCCAGTTTCAGGGACGGAAACTTAGCATTGCGCTCAGGAAAAAAACATTACAGCGCTATCTACTAATCCTGCTGGATAAACAGCGGACAAGTTAATATCTGCATTTCTCGCCAGATGTTTCTTTTCAAAATTTTATGAATAAATTTTATGTTCCGCTCTAGCGGTAAATAAAATACTTTTTAGGTTATAATTATCTTCAAGCAATATATCTGATGATGTAGTCCATGATTACAAACAATACACACGTTTGCTCTTTGTAACTAGTCGAACAAGACTGGAAGGACGGCAATAAGCTGCGAGAGTCGCACCGGGTGTCGCACTGAACGACGCCGCATACAAAGCTGCGTCCCACGCGGCGGGCGCAGCGCAGTGCGAAGCCACGCCGCTCGCGTCGCTCGACGCCCCGCGTTTCCTTAAACGAGGTCCTGCATTTCTATATGTTTGAGTTTGCGCGTGACGCGACGCGGGCCGCTTCACGCGCCGCCTCACTATAAACGGTTAAATCGCTCGAAGTGCCGCACCAAGCCACGCCACACGTGAAGCTCGACGCCCCGCGTCTCCTTAAACGAGCCCTTACGTCATTACTGAGTACGAGTCGACCAACTTACATCATTACTGAGTACGAGTGATAAGAACAGAGATAATGATTGCTCGCAATCGCAATGTAATTTAGCAAATGGTAGTTTTGTTTACATTTTTTTTTACTCGTCTCGCCGGCCTCTTTGTTAATGTGTCACTCAATTATGTCAATCGCGTCAATTACTGGCGAGATTATCGCAGTAATCAAAAAATAGTGGTGTATAATAATTGGGAACCGAAACTGACTGGCGTAATAAACGCCTGTGGTGGACAGCCTTGGGGAATAAAGACTTGATTTTATGTGTGTGTATGGTACCTATATTCACTTCCGAGACTTCTATCTGTGGCGGAATACCTGCTTTCAGACACAGTGCACCCTTTTATCTTCCCTCCGTATAACGAAAACTCTTTATAATCCCTACAAAGTCGTTATAAAGAGTTTACACAGTAGTATCATTCAAAATATATTAAGAAATCTTATGGATTGGTTTGGGTATTCCCAAACTATCATGACGTAAGAGCATGCCCTACAGTCTAAAGCTGACTTTCTGTTTTTTAAAACATTGCTCATAATAAATTAAGGCCCTTGGCCCTTAAGGCCTTCTTAATTGCCTTGTGACTTATAATTAATTAATAATTGGTACTATATTTGATGTAAACTTTTGAGTAAATTGTCTAAAAGTATGATGTTTTGTTCAAATGTGTAGAAAGTTCCTCCGAGTGCCATCCATCAAAAGTATAATAAATTATGCATTTTGTTGGATCCGCCGCTTGAGTTTACACAGAAGACTTAGTATCAAAGTATCCTCAAACATCAGCTCCATTTCAACTGTAGATATGTCGATATTGAAGTACTTAGGTTTGTCTAGTACAATCAAAGCATCCGTACACAGCGGTCTCAACGATGAGATCTACCCTCATCGTTGAGACCGCTGTGTACGTTGAGACCGCTGTGTACACAACTTCATTAGGTACAGCATGCACCTACAAATGTGGCACTCTGTTGATGTTGAAGCAATTATGTCAATCGCGTCAATTACTGGCGAGATTATCGCAGTAATCAAAAAATAGTGGTGTATAATAATTGGGAACCGAAACTGACTGGCGTAATAAACGCCTGTGGTGGACAGCCTTGGGGAATAAAGACTTGATTTTATGTGTGTGTATGGTACCTATATTCACTTCCGAGACTTCTATCTGTGGCGGAATACCTGCTTTCAGACACAGTGCACCCTTTTATCTTCCCTCCGTATAACGAAAACTCTTTATAATCCCTACAAAGTCGTTATAAAGAGTTTACACAGTAGTATCATTCAAAATATATTAAGAAATCTTATGGATTGGTTTGGGTATTCCCAAACTATCATGACGTAAGAGCATGCCCTACAGTCTAAAGCTGACTTTCTGTTTTTTAAAACATTGCTCATAATAAATTAAGGCCCTTGGCCCTTAAGGCCTTCTTAATTGCCTTGTGACTTATAATTAATTAATAATTGGTACTATATTTGATGTAAACTTTTGAGTAAATTGTCTAAAAGTATGATGTTTTGTTCAAATGTGTAGAAAGTTCCTCCGAGTGCCATCCATCAAAAGTATAATAAATTATGCATTTTGTTGGATCCGCCGCTTGAGTTTACACAGAAGACTTAGTATCAAAGTATCCTCAAACATCAGCTCCATTTCAACTGTAGATATGTCGATATTGAAGTACTTAGGTTTGTCTAGTACAATCAAAGCATCCGTAAACAGCGGTCTCAACGATGAGATCTACCCTCATCGTTGAGACCGCTGTGTACGTTGAGACCGCTGTGTACACAACTTCATTAGGTACAGCATGCACCTACAAATGTGGCACTCTGTTGATGTTGAAGCAGTACTTGTGCTAGGCTGTTGTCTGGCGCGTCTGCCCTTGGTATTCCTGGTATTCATGGCCGCCGTTTTGAGTACAACACCCTTCTCTAGGAGTAAGGCGCGGTCGCGCATCTCCGCAGAGAATCTCGCAATTGCAACTGAGTTTCTTGATAAGTGGCTATTAGATCGTCAAGTTATTGTTCTGAGCAAAGATCTTATATACAATGGATTTCGGATCATCGCTCAAAAGTGTCCGAACTAAAAGAGAAACAAAACGCTAAAAGAGAAACAATCGCGCGCCAGTCTTGATTTTGACAACTGAACGACAACACGTTGCACAATGCCGTACTGTATTGTAAAAACGTGTAAAAACTACGAAAAAAAGCTAATTGAAGACGGTGTATCATATTTTCAGTAAATAAACTTTTGTTTTATCATTTGCAATATATTATTTCACTTAAAATACAGTATTTCGTCGATAATAAATTAAAAGACAAAAGTAAATATTGCAATCCAGTCCGATACCGAAGTATCTATCTGTCTCTTTCGAATTCATCCCAAGCTCAGTAAAAAGAAAGAGACCATTTCATTTTCACTGAATAATGTACTAACAAAATGACCATTCAGATTTATTCGGATTACCGATAGCGATGAAACTATTTGGAACAAAGATTATAGTGGAGACTCCTTGGCTCTTTATGATTTTATTTTCGTTATATGAACCAACATCTATTTCAGTTTTCCTCGGGATCCAGTACGCTGTGCACAATGGAAAAATATTATTGCCCTAGCACGGCGAGAAGAATATTTTGATCCAAAAAATAAGAATCTTGTTTGTTCGGCTCATTTTATGGACATAACAAAAAGAGGTCCGATCTTTATGAAACTTGTACAATAATCCCTTGATTGAATACATTTTTTTCTTTTGATTGGCATGGAGGAGATAGCCCAAAATGTTTTTAATTTTCACAGGATATCATTGTTTTGTCATAAATATAATTACATAATTACACATGTCATTTTATTTCGTTTATGTACCTGTTATTTTTTTTATTTGGATACTCGGTAATGTATTCCCACGGGAATCGGGGCCTAGATAACTATATCTCGCGGGCGGAGTCACGGTGATCAGCTAGTAGCCAATAATTTCGAATCCCAAAAATTAACCATAAAGATAAAAATAAATTAATGACGCAGTTTTAGCAACTAATTCAGTCACTTGAAACACGGCTATATTATAGTAGACGTAGCGAAATAGCGTTATGAAAATAGTAATGAAAGCGGAAGAGCTTTGACACCCGCAGGAAGTTTGGCATTTATAATATGCATTAAATTCATGCAGTTAAATTCATTAATTCCCTTTTTTTATTCATACACTACAGTTACTTATTATGAAACTGACTCGAAAAAAAATACTTAAGGGTTTCGATATTAAAAATACTTTCTACGTATCTTTGTCAGTCGTTAATTAGTTTTTCAGTTTATTTCGTCTAATATAAACAAATAATTACACTTTATAAGATTATGGAATTTATTAGTCTTACATTAATTATTATGTAGGTACCTACATGGCATGGAATCCTTAAAAGACTTTAACAAAATAAACGTACTCCATTGTTTCTATGTTCACGTAGCTCAAGTAGAAGCTGCATAAGGTGAATTAGTCAGGCAAACAGATAGAAGCTACGTAATGCGATAAATTAGTGCAAACAAAAGTGAACACTATTCCGTTGAATCAAGGTTTAAATTTTAATATGAAATTTGTTTATATCTATGTATGCCTATGTATAATGTATAGGTCGACTCGGGACATTATTTTCTTGGGATTTGTTCTAGATCCATCGTCCATTGTATATAAGGTCTTTGGTTCTGAGGCGTAATACGTGGATTCAGACACAGTGTACTCGGTAGCTATAGTACAAGTATACGCCTTCGGCATCACTACACACCCTGGTTTTGTTCCAACCTATACACATTTACCCCATTTTCGTTTAACGAGCTCGGTGGTACCATCGATATGTCATTAGATAGCTATAGGGATTTGTTTTGACAAACGGTCGGGTCGAGCAGTTTGGTTGCTTCACGGAACTTGACGTTATGACTCATAGGAATGGCGTACCATACTTTAATAGGTCCTTGATGTAAGTACTTTATCCAGGGTAATTCTTGTGGGTTTTTGTGACAGGAGGAACCCGTTGAGTAAACCATACCCAAGTTCAGTGCTGTTGTCGTCACACCCAAAACTGACTTCAGAGAGCCCAGAATATTCGCTGGGTTTTTGTTCAGCATTTTCAAATTCCAGGGACTTTTGCTGTAATATACCTAGGTATAAATAGGGTATAAGTATATTAAACTTTAATAATTACTATATCTATACATCAATGATTGTGTACAACAACAAAATTATCTATTTTTTGTGTATAATATTATACCTCAGTACATCTTTAACATATTGTATGTAAAATATTTGTAGAGAGTAAATAAAAGTTTTATTTCTTAAATTGTCTTTTTAATTTTAAAACTAATAATAATAAATAATAAAATTGTTAATTGACAAGAGAATAACTAGCGGACCGCCGCGGCTTTGCCCTCGTAAAATACTCGTAGTATTATAGCCTAAAATAGTATGTAGTGATTTCTTACTAGGATCATTCGTACATCTTGCCTAAGCTGCGACATAATTAATCACCAATTGCATACTCTATTTGACTGACTCGGTGGCGCAGTATGAGTAAGCGACTACCGTCTCTGAGGTCCCAGGTTCGATTCCGGGTCGAATCAACTATTTGTGTGACCCACAAATGTTTGTTTCGGAGTTAGGGTATTTTCTATGTTATAGATAATAGATAGATACACAGATATAAGAATACTATACTAGTATAGATGAACCATCTCATAGAAGGAATTGGCGACGTTTTAAAGGCGTCTTTAGGGCTAGCTAAATAATTTTCGATAAATTCCTAATAGATGGCAGTGTATTGTGTGCGAAAAATACGTAATAGATGGCGGTGTATTAAGTGTGCGAAAAATATATAATAGATGGCAGTATTTTACGTTATAATCCCCCATAGATGAATAGTTTCTATTGTCCCGATTATTTCCTAATAGATGGCAGTATTTTAACTTCTTATCAGAGTTCATTGGAGAGGAGATTATTATTAGTTATTATTACCCACATTTGGACTTTTCATTTGTCTTGATAAAATAAAATGGTGATAAGTACCTACTTACATAATAGAAGGTGGAGGAGATTCAATAATTTTATGATAAACCCATCGTGTCTGAGCTTGTTGATTTTCTTATTTAAACATATAAGTAGGTACTTACCTATAAATATGTTGTAAGTAGGTAGGTATACTACGGTTGTGTATTCCCGTATCAGTATTGGCTTAGCATAATAATATCATCATCATTCATTAAAATCTTATTTAATAACTAGCTGTTGCCCGCAGCTCCGCCTGCGTGTCATAGCTTTCTTGATCACCAGTTACTGATTTATTATGTATAGCTGTTGAGCGATATTGTATCTTAAGATAAAATATTATTGAGCGAAGCTCAATCTTAGGCGACTCATGTATTTCGTATCTCCGCATACTCCGAAACGCCTGAACCGATCTCCTTCAAACTTACCACAGTGATAGCGTGATGGTGGTTTAGAACATAAAAATTGAAAATCGTACATAACAAAAAAAATCTCATAAATCGTTGTCGTTCGAAAATTTAACACTTCGCTCAGTTTTTTGCAGCAGCAGCATGCACTGCATACCTAGTAGTATCTTAGTCGTGTGCAGCGCCCCTTAGTGAACTCCACTGCGGGTGACGTAACCTACGATAAACTTATTACAGTAATCGGGTCTAGGGATCGAACCGCAAAATTAAGTTTGTTTTTTAATGTATGTACTTTTCCGGGATAAAAAGTACCCAGCGTGGTGCCCAGGATATTAATGAATAATTATACCAAGTTTCATCGTAATTGAACCGGTAGCTTTTGCGTGATGCCTGAACAAACAGATAGACAGACAAAAATAGTTATTAATTACATTTTTGGGTTCGGTGTCGGTCTAGTAACAGCCCCTGCCATTTATTTTTTTGATATTTTCAATGAACAGAATTTTCACTTCTACAGATTTATTATAAGTATAGATATAGATAGCTGTTGAGCGATATTGTATGTTAAAATAAAATATTATAGTCTCTTAGCCATGTGCAGCGCCCCTAAGTGAACTCCACTGCAGGTGACGTTTTTTTGATATTTTCAATGTACAGAATTTTCACTTCTACACATTCTATATATTCTCACATTCTATATATATCACATTTTTGGTTTCGGTGTCGGTCTAGTAACACCCCCTGCCATTATTTTTTTTGATATTTTCAATGTACAGAATTTTCACTTCTACAGATTTATTATAAGTACAGAAGACAGGCTGTTGAGCGATATTGTATCTTAAGATAAAATATTATAGTCATTTAGCAGCGCCTCTAAGTGAACTGCACTGCGGGTGACGTAACCTACGATAAACTTAATACAGTAATCGGGTCTAGGGATCGAACCGCAAAATTAAGTTTGTTTTTTATTGTATATACTTTTCCGGGATAATAAGTACCCAGCGTGGTGCCCAGGATATTAAAGAATAATCATACCAAGTTTCATCGTAATTGAACCGGTAGCTTTTGCGTGATGCCTGAACAAACAGACAGACAGACAGACAAAAATTGTTATTAATCACATTTTTGGGTTCGGTGTCGGTCTAGTAACAATTATTTTTTTGATATTTTCAATGTACAGAATTTTCACTTCTACAGATTTATTATAAGTAGGTACAGAAGACAGCTGTTGAGCGATATTGTATCTTAAGATAAAATATTATAGTCTTTTAGCCGTGTGCAGCGCCCCTAAGTGAACTCCACTGCGGGTGACGTAACCTACGACAAAGTTATTACAGTAATCGGGTCTAGGGATCGAACCTCAAAATTAAGTTTGTTTTTTATTGTATGTACTTTTCCGGGATAAAAAGTACCCAGCGTGGTGCCCAGGATATTAATGAATAATTATACCAAGTTTCATCGTAATCGAACTGGTAGTTTTTGCGTGATGCCTGAACAAAAAGACAGACAGACAAAAATTGTTTTTAATCACATATTTGGGTTCGGTGTCGGTCTAGTAACACCCCCTGCCATTTATTTTTTTGATATTTTCAATGTACAGAATTTTCACTTCTACAGATTTATTATAAGTATAGAAGATAGGTACAGTATGTGGCGAAAACTGTGCATATAAAATATCTCTGCTCACGCCCTTGGAAAAATAAAGCACGTCAAAAAATTGACTCAACAACCCGACCGACTTCAAATTACCGAAATGGGACCAAAATGAAATAGGACCACTTGGGAATTAGACCCTTTTAATTAAAAAAATAATTTTCTAAATCTGTTCTCCCAGTCAAAAGATATGAGGTAACAAACACCTTAACTCCTCCTTTTTTGGAATTCGGTTGAAAATAGGCTACCTCTATATCCTTCCGCCGTGCGCCACTGGAAATACGTTCTGCTTGTAACCAGAGACGCCCGGCAACAGACGTTAGAGCGGCCGTGGCCTTGGACTGCGGAATTAAAAAAAAAACCCTCTATATCCTACTAATATTACAAATGCGAAAGTTTGTATGTATGGATGTTGTTACTCTTTCACGTAAAAACTACTGAACGGATTTTGATGAAACTTTACAATAATATAGCTTATACATCAGAATAACACATAGGCTACAATTTACAAAGATATTGTGTGAATTGTTCAAAATATGACGCGGCGCGACGGGAAAGGGAAAAAATCCAAATCACCACGCGGACGAAGTCACGGGCGACCACTAGTAATTAATAAAATGTTAAGTACAAATCGTGTAATTAATATTATATATATTATATTATATGTATATTTTATTATATTAATAATTAATTTAAGCAAATTAAGCCGGTAAGTGATGAGACTAATTAGGAATGAATGACGCAGCGAGGTAAAATTAAGAGTAGGCGATAAATAAAATTAATAATTAATAAATCAGGGCAATGTATTTTTATTTATTACTTTTGTCTGCCTTTTTATCTGTCTATACTAGTCTATTCTTGCAGTTTTTACTGACAGAATAAGGACACTAAGCTCGAACTGCTAAGATTATTATTAGTTGCAGGTATGTATGTATGTATGTATGTAACATCTGTCCTGGCTTTGGATATATGGTTTAAATTACAGAGTAGTTATGGATTTTCTATAGTACCCGGCAACGGCAATAGGCTTGCCCATATTAGGTACGTGGGATCAACAAATTACTGGCAATTTGTGGGTGTATAATGCACCTCTGCTTACCCTGTTTGTATGTATGTGTGCAAATTGACTTTGTTTCCTCTAAATCGGCTAAAACGAAAAGAACATCGTCAATCAATAAGTCATTCCACGCGGGCAGAGCCGAGAGCGTCACTTAGTATGTAAGTCAACCAAAAAAGTGCATGAACGAAACGCACAACGCGCGAACAATTCAAACTCGGCATCTAGGCACTCGGCAGTGGCACGCGCTCGACACGGTCGACACCGACACGGACAATATAGGTAGCTACCTACCTAGCCAGTAATTTCCACGAACTTTTATGTTTGTCAGAACAGCCACGTCTGTTGATCGGTCGTGCGGCAGATGAGGTTGGTTTGGAAAGTAGGTACTTTCCCTGAGAGCTACCCCTAGCTACTTTTACTTTAGCTACCTAACCTACCTAAGCTAAGTAGTTACATATTTGTAAACCTTCAAAATCGGTGTAGTATGTGGCGAAAACTGGGCATATATATCTCTGCTTACGCCCTTGGAAAAATAAAGCACGTCAAAAATTGACTCAACAACTCGACCGACTTCAAATTACCGAAATGGGACCAAATAATTGTCAGAATGGGACCAAATTGAAATAGGACCATTCGGGAACTAGTCCCTTTCAATTAAAAAAATAATTTTCAAAATCCGTTCACCCAGTCCAAAGATATGAGGTATCAAACACATTAACTCCTCCTTTTTTGGAAGTCGGTTGAAATCAGGCTACCTCTATATAATTATAATAATATGGCAGTCACACTGGAGCGATGAAAGAGGCCTTTTTAGGGCTAAAACTACAAGAAACATTCACTATAAAATTTTATATTATTACCGAGTCATTTCCCCGTTTGTGTTGTATTACAGTATTTCATCATTAGATTAAATTCCATAAATAGCGTAGGTGCATGACACTGGATATAATATTTAACATACTGCAAACGTCAAAGATGATCCGTGTTCAAATCCTAGGAAATTAGTTTTTGTTTTTGTTAACAAATTCTTTATATTCTCAACTGACTTCTAAAAAGGAGGAGGTTCTCAATTTGACTGTATAGTTTTTTTGTTTTTTTTTTGGCCAGTTTTTCTTGTTATTTTTTTTTATTCAAGACAAGTATGTAGGTATTTCATTATTGTTTTTATTATTAAGTTGCTTCAAAATAAATATAAATAGGTATCAATAGGTGAAAATATATATCTATATTATAAGAATATTATCCTATTGTGCAAAAGTTACGTAACCAGAGGGCTTATTCAATTTTAATATCAGCGACATCTATCTGTGCTTTAGCAAGAGTTATTGATGACAAACCATAGCCAGCCAAATTTATAGCAGTACTTATTCTAGCCGACACGTGTAACGTGGCGCTGTACTGACATTTTATTAAAAAAAACTTAAATTGGAGTTTTAAAGACCCGAAAACTACTTATTTAATCGTAGAAAAACTTTTAAAATATAGATTTATTATCCTAGAATGGAATTCCTGACTAAAACGAAAGATATTGTTTAAATATTATGAACCATTACCCGTAACGCCACCTAGTTTAAAATAATTCAACTAACACGACAGGCCCAAAAAAATTGTTCCTGATAGACTACCAGTGATAGATAAAATTTATTAATTTCAAAAAGTCTATTTTATATAAGAGCTTAGCCTATCATCCTTAATTACTTAGCTAACTTTACTTAATTATTATTAAAAAAAACAATTACTTACTCGGTATCTACTTACTTGAAAGTGCTAAGCGTAGTTTACGAAGGTATTTTAATGTTCGCGCCTGAACTCAGTAATCATAATAATATACTCATAATAAACTCGGTAATCCTGTATCTCAGGCATGTATACTCTGTACCTATGTACTTAGAAATATTATAAGTATACAGTAGTCTAGATCCCATAGCACAAGCGAATACATAGCTTAGTATGGGCTAGATGACGTTGTGTGAGAATGTCCAACAATATTTATTTATTATTATTCATCATCCTTTGAGCGTTTTTTAGCTGCCATCTGACCTCCACAACCCATGGGCGATATCGAAGTTCTGTAGTTAGATTTTATTTTAGTGCTCCAAATGCCCGTAACGAATGCCATAGATGTTCGTATGACAACCGGGACCGACGGACACCTTATCGTGTCCTTTGTGGCACGGACGGGTCTCAATGTCATAAGAAATGGTCACCCATCCTAAGACCGGTCTGGCTCGATGTTGCTTAACCTTTGCAATGTGACAACAACAATTTGGTTTTATAAGCAAAATTGTTTTGTACATAAATATCCGCCTTGTTTAATTTGAATTGTCCTATAGCCCTAGCTAGATCATAGCCAATAGCGCTCGGGAAGTTTTTGTCGATAACCAATGACATCGCAGGAAATCTCAAAACAACTGTTGTGCTGTGTCAATGTAAGATATAACGCTTTAACACTGCGGGTTTCTACACCAATTGTACGAAGGTAGGTAACTCCAATAACAATTACATCAAATATAACCAACTACAGGAAGACTTTCATGGCGTCATAGGAACGGGCTTATTTTATATTCGTATTAGTTTATCATCGCGGCGCCGCGCGCGCCGGCCGCCCGCGTGATATAGCTTGCTTTTTTCCGATTCCCGTGGGAATACAGTACCGGGATAAAAAATAGCCTAAGTTACTACTTAATTATAAGTAATTCAATTCAAACACAAACAATCAAATTTTTTCCTCTTCATAATATTAGTAAATAGGTTTTATTCCGGGAATCGTGTTAATTTGGAACTACAGAACTGTTTCACACGAGACCTTAGACCAAAAATACTACGGTGTTTTTGACCATACAAGACCATAAATTTTTGAGGAACAAACAAGAGTAACGCGTTGTCTTTCTAATAATTAGTCATACTCATTTCCTACCACATTCTGTTGGTACATAAGGTTTATTAGCCCATGTCTTGTAACCACACAAAATATTGCGTAAGTAAGAGTCATCATAACTCATTAGGTTATTGATTGTTTATTTGTTGCATTGGACGAATTGTGAATGAACTAGAGATTACAAGTATAATAGGTCAGAGAGCCCTCTTAACTTGACGTCATGCTAACAGCTGCGTAGACGTGTCAATCACAGTGAAATTTACTTACTGCGTAGTAATAATAAGAAGTAAGTATCTACCTAATTAGTAAGTATATTAGAAACAATTAAGAATTGCGTTGGCTAAATCTACGCAGTTCATATGTTTTGTATTGTATCACATGCTGAGTCGTGAACTTGTGTGCGTCATGATTACTCGGCCAAGTCTTCAAATCAGAAAAAGGTTTTATCAAAAAAATTGTCGGAATTTGTCAAAATCGAGGGAAATAAACCAAAAATGACGGAACTGCCGGAACTATGTAGGTATACCTATCTACGTTCGAGAACCAATTCTAATACATACCTACTTATA
Organism: Nudaria mundana; assembly: GCA_963556515.1. Lineage (NCBI taxonomy): Eukaryota > Metazoa > Arthropoda > Insecta > Lepidoptera > Erebidae > Nudaria > Nudaria mundana. The sequence continues at coordinate 14,250,883 of OY748296.1, forward strand.
TACTATGTTTATATTTACTTTAACTGAGGTCGTACTTAACAGTACTTACGACGGGACTTGGACTTAACCGCAACTGATAAAAAGATAACTTGAATTAACCACTGGGGTGCGATTGTCGGGAATCTTAGTGTGCTCCTTGTCTTTGACGGTAGTCGAGAGGCCGGTGCACCCTGGGGAACGGAGCAGTAGCATTCCACTGCCTAGCAGAGGGCTCAGTGATGAGTGGAGGTGGTCCACTGTGGCCTAGTCTGGCTTCTATAATCTATATAATCTATAATCTTTGCTGTAACCGACAACAGGAAAAGTTGGGCCGCTGTTGCTTCATTTGTTTAGTCGGGATACAGGACCCTGCGAAGTGAGCGGCCGGGAAAAGGGCCCTGGTGGGTGCGGGAGTGTTGGGTGTCAGTCAGGTCGTGATTGTGCATGGCGTATGCTCGGCCTCACGCCCCTGACGAAAGCCGTGAGGAGGTCGGAACCCTTGTAGGGTCGTCGCTTCTGTGTCATTATCTGGGTTACTTACGTTTTATATTGGTACACTTAATTAATTATATGTAGGTACATATCAAATACAATTCAAAAATGACCAGAAGGCTGGCTATTTTCTGGCCCAAAGAATAAGTATCGCCCTCCAACGTGGCAACACAGCCAGTATTCTAGGAACCTTCAGGCCGCCTGACTGTTCCCAGAATGAGTAGCGTATTTGAATTGTAGCAAAGTAGCATCGTATTTGCACGTCGAAGGCAATTTTTAACATTTTCGTAGTCTACTAACACAAACGCAGTCCAGTGGCGAACGTGCGTCTGCCTTCTAGCCTGTGACTCGTTAGTGGCTGTTCGCGTGCGTAAATAGTATTTTAATATTTGACATTTAAACTGCGACTTTGTATTACCTGGATATAGCTAATAGATATTGTACTCTACAGTTATTCGGTTTGGTGCCTTTCCGGCGCCACACTTGTGAATTTAGCAGACTTCCAATTTTATACCAATTGCAGTTGTAACAAAGTAGTATACCAGCAGTATAGCGTTTTACGTTCATTTACCACGACTTGGGGCCCCAGTAGTTGTGTAACTTAGGCCCACTTGGCATGCGCCAATGACAGGGTTAAATAAACAGTATAAAGTAATATTCCATTAAATAAAATTCCTACACACTAATGCGTAAAACAGTTTTATCAGTAACTTTTAACGACACTGTAGATAAATAAATAGGTAGTAAAGTAAATAAAATGATTCATAAAACAATCTAAAAGAGAACAGCTGTTCTTTGAGACGGTCTTGAAAATGCCTCGTGAGTAGGTGAAACATATGTCGACGTTATAATGTCTTCTATTTAGCGAAATCATTGCAATTATATATAAATTAAACATCATATTCTCCATTGTTTTATCATGGACTTTCGCCAGGTAACGCCTGACTCCATTCAGTATTTAAAAATAATTCATACTTAGTCTGAACTCATTTACCTAATTCATTCCCGATGATATTATACGTAGGTCACACTATAAGTTTTGCGTAACTTAAAAAAACAACATCTTAAAACCAAAATTTGCTGTTTATTGCTTTTCAAAATACTCTCCTTCACATTTTAAACAAATTTTATGTTTATTGCTTTTCAAAATACTCTCCTTTTTTTTTTTTTTTAATTCCGCGGCCCAAGGCCGCGGCCGCTCTAACGTCCGTTGCCGGGCGTCCCTGGTTACTAACAGAGGGTATGTCCAGTGGCGCCCGGCGGGAAATACTCTCCTTTACATTTTAAACATTTTTTCATGCGATCGAACCATTTTTTAAAACAGGAGGACCACAGATCTGAAGGCATGTTTTCTACGTGCTGATTGAACGCTATCACTGCCTCTTCGGAGTTGGTAAAAGTGAAACCTCTCATCAAATCTTTGATTTTGGGGAAAATACAGAAATCACAGGGTGCTAGGTCGGGGCAGGATGCTAAAAATGACTTTGTTTTGTTGGCCGTGTGTGAAGAAGCGTTGTCATGATGTAGGAGAACGCGGCTTTTGGGTCGTCTTTCGCGAACTTTTTCTAACACTCTGGGTAAACAAATGGTAGAATTCCACTCGGCTTTAACACTCTTTTGATTTTCAAGTGGAATTGTACAGATGGGATGCGTAGCTGAGAAAAAAAACGCGATCATTTTTTACCAACGTTTCTCGCCTGCCTCACTTTTGTTGGCTTGTTCTCCTTTTCAAACACCCATTCACAAGATGGCTGTTTTTTTTTCGGGTTCCAAACAATAAATCCACGTTTCGTCTCCTGTGACAATGTTATAAACAGCATTGGAATGTCCGTGGTCGTACTTCAGTAGCATCTGTGAGCACCATTCCACGCGAGCCCGCTTCTGCTCCGCTGTCAGTTCATGAGGGATCCAACGACAACAAAGTTTCCGAACTTTCAATGCTTCGTGTAAAATTTTCTGGATTTGACTCATACCAATCCCCAATAGTTCTCGAAAGGTCTCATAGGTAATCCGCGGGTTTTCTTTAATTAACCGCTTAACAGTAGCCACATTATTTTCGTTGTCGGCAGTTGAAGGCCGCCTTTCACACAATTCGTCATGTAAAGAAACTCGAACTCTCTCAAATTCAGCAAACCATCGCCTCACGGTGCTCAAACAAGGTGCTTCTCTCCCAAAAGCATTTTGAAGACAAGCGGCACAGTCTTGCGGAGAGAGAACTTTTAAAATCATAAAAAATCATCGCCCTAAAATCTTTTCGACTTAATTCCATTTTCGTTGCATACGTAGAACTTTGATGTGTGATAAAAAACAATTGACAAATGATTTCCCGCCAATTGTTTTTTTTTATTACTAAGAAGGTTGCAACGTTTAAAAAAATATAACATTCGAAATTCAAATAGTTCCGATTAGCTAGAAGTGCAAAACTTTTAGTGTGCCCCATGTATATCCCCGAAGTGGTAGGTACAGGTACATTACAAACTGTCATGCCAGGACTAATGTTACATCTTATTATTATTAATTATTATTCACCGAGCCTTTTCCCAACTCAGTTGGGGTCGACAATTTATGCTTTCGCTTGTCGGCACTTGGTGGAACATAATATATAGTAGGTAATACATTATGAAATAAAGTTACTTGTACACATGCTCCACAATTTTTATTTCCAATACCTGACCGGACTAATTCACTTCCATTACATAGTTTACATTTATCACATGATACCAAACAAAATAATGGAATTGAATTATGTAGTGTATTTTTTTTAATTCCGCGTCCCAAGGCCGCGGCCGCTCTAACGTCCTCAGGCCGTCCTCAGGCCCCGATCATGGAGGTCGATGGTCTTGGGCGTAGATGAGTCTGCGGCGCCCTGACCGATGACTACGGAACTCGGCGTGGAGGGTACGCTCCCTCTCCCTCTCAGCCGCCTCCTTCGCGAGCATGACTTGCTCGTAGAAGGACACGGCCGCGTTCCACCTACTCCTGCTGAAGACCGTGGTTGAAGCATGGTCTCCAGCGAGAGGGTATCCACACCTAGATCCACTACCAGGTCCCGGACTCGTCCACGTTGAGCACTCCACCAACGTGTGGAGTGCGGTGTCGTTGTCCGAAACCTCGCAGTGTTGACACCGGGGTGTGACCTCACGATGGATGCGAAATAGATAGCTACCGAAGCATCCATGCCCGGTAACGACCTGCGTCCCATCCCACGATACGTGAGGTCACCATACTGCCTCTGCAGTCATTCGTTCATGATCGGTCTCACCGCCGCGATGATGGTAGTTCCCCACTTGCTTAATATATGCTCAAGTCGCACCCTCCATGACACCATGAAGTCCTGGCGGAGTTGGGACCGCTGGTCCTCGATTTCTTGAGACGCACCAGCGCCGCTCCAGTGCCTCCTTGCGCCAAAAAAGAACACCTAGTGTAAAATAAACTAAAATTTACCTACTTACATCTGAAAACTCGTTGATGTCGTATGTTTAAGGAAATTTAACGTGAAAGCAATACATTTAATTTTATGATAAACTAGCTGATCGCCGCAGCTCCGCCCGCGTGATTTAGTTTACTCGTTTCCGGTTCTGTGGGAACACATTACCGGGATAAAAAGTAGCCTATGTTACTCAGGGTGAATGTAGCTTTCCAATGGTGAAAGAATTTTTGAAATCGGCACAGTAGTTTTTGAGTTTATTCATTACAAACATACAAATCTTTCCTCTTTATAATAGTAGTATAGATTATTTTTTGTTTGTTGAATAGCTCGGAATTTTATTTCAGCGAATCCTAAAAGAATATTGCAAAATAAAATAAAAATAAACGATTTATGGTTAGATATGTATTTAACCGGCGACAGCGTATACGACGACCGCGTTGGTCTATGTATTTTACAAACAAAAATTAACCCTTAAATTCAAGATGGCGGACAACGCAAGGCGCTGCATACCACGCAAAACAAATATTAGGTTGCCAATGACCTCCGATAGGGAATTCCAAAATAAAATCGTTCCTAAAAATAAAAATAATCGAGTTATTCAATAAACAAAGGTTCAACTTGAATTCAAAATTATGTTAAACGTTACTACCCACTAGTTATGTCAGGAAAACGACAGACAACCTAACGTTTCTGTATTCTATAGGCTACATACTTTCGATGGATGAAATTTGGACTAAAAATCAACATTTATTAATTTTATAATCAGTCAAAATCTGGCCAGGATTTTTTTTGAAAACCCACTTGCTATATGTTTTCTAATACTATTTATACTGTCGATTGACGGCACTTGGTGGAATCTGCTACACATATTGCACAGAAACACATATACTTTTCCACTGTTATGATTTTATTTTCACTGACCGGTTTCACCTCATCAGAGATTGATACAAAATATACCGGTTTGGTGAAACCGATCAAATCAATGTTTTGATGTCCGTATGAATATGTTGTAGATACGACATTTTTTGTGAATTAAAACTATATTTTGTATTTTTATATAATTTTGATATAATTTTGCAATGATCTAAGGATAATTTAAACAAGTAATAGTTGTAAAAACAATTATTTACCTTCTTCAAGTGACCTCTGGATAGACTGTTTGTCTTCATCGTTCATTTTGACCTCAAGCGCGTGAAGGTTCACAACGCCATCAATAAGTCTATAGTTGACCTCAACATCTCTGGCTGTAAGGTCGGCAGGCAAAGCTTCAGACTTGATAGCTGACCTTGATTCTGGCTCACCCTTTAGTACCACACCTTCCATCACAGTTATGCTACTTGATGCCCTCAAATTATGAACGATCCGTAGCAATTTTTCCTGCAATTTAAAATAAAAATTTGTAAATACTTTACTTAAAATTTTTAAACCACACATTTTCTTTTGTTTATTTTTGTTAGTTTCAAGTCCATTAATCACTTGTTCAAATTTAGGTCTTCACGGAAAAATTATATCATATCACAAATCATTTTCACTTTATTAATAAATGTATTAACCTTAACACACAAGGTGTAGTCGCCTGCGCAATCCTTTATGAAGTTGATCGCTGCGGTATCACTTTCTTGTACAGAAACAAACGCCGTTATGGCTAAATCACTACTATAATCTTCATTTTTTTGTTCTTTTGAATTTTTTTTTTTAATAAAAAATTTCTGACTTATAGTGATGTCAAGTAATGTTTGACAGGGCGCTTGGTCTGTTATACAGTTTTATCCATAGATATAGTATGTAGGAAGATACACAAAGTTATTTCAGAGGCGATCCCAAAAACAAAATGCAAATGTGTGGGTGTAATAGTGTTGTGTACACCATGGAATACGCCAAATATCAATAAAAAATTGAGTGTTATTTCAAAGTAATACAATAGAATCTCACTAAGCCGTTCGCTTAACTCGCACTGGCATTAGTTAAAAAAATCCGACCAAGTGCGTGGGTCATGCAAAGAATAGGGTTCCGTGGTCATGTTATTAGCCTATAACTCATGAACTAACAAAGTTATCTGATCTGTTATAGTTTTTCTTGAAAGTTTAATTATTCAAACGCCATCTATTTATATACGATGGGGTTGACGGTAGAAAACATTATTTTATTGTAGCCCTTGGTCACCGTTATAAATACACATGTTTATGCAGCTTCATTTTTCTAGCTTTAACCGTTTAGGAGGAAAGCCGAGAATGAAACAGACGGACGAACGGTCATGACAGTTTTGTCATGACCGTTCGTCCGTCTGTTTCTTTAAGTTAGTTCAGCATTTAGGATATTATATGACATTCATAATCATGAAGCAGTTCAGCTTATATAGCAGATTTCCACGGCACCAACGGTTTCTTCTTCCCAATTCCCACTGAAAGTGTTCCAGTTCCATTTTTGATTGACTCATGACTTTTTGATTGACTCATGGCCAATGTAGCTACACATTAGAGAAAGAATGACAACATGATTTAATACTAAAATAATAAGTCGTTAAATATTAAGACAATTTTATTTAAAATAATATTATATTCTCTACATACTTAATGCAACAGAAAAATATAAGTATAACGTTATACTTAATTTTACCATGGTTTATCGATACATCGATAATCGTGACGTCATCAAGTGGTCAAGCCCTATCGTAAAAAGACTCTTCTATTTTACGTTATTTAATATTAATTATTCATTGTGAATAGGAAATATTACTGCACAATGCAAGGGTAGTCAGTGTACTATGAATAGAACTTTTTACTTATTTCATAAACACAAGACCAACAAATATCTGTTATTTAAGAATTGCTGGAAAATTTTGTATTTACTTGTGAAAGGTGTAATTATTTGGAATGTCGGCTTTAGTCACATTACAATTACTTAAAAAACAAGACACCATGGCTCTTCAATACAGTTTTATTGTAAATAACACAAGGATTCGCTTATATTTTAGAAATCTAATATTCGCCAGTTTACATGATAAATTATCTTTTTGTTATTTTGAAAACTACGGAAATTCTTTGGCACTGACACTGACACACAGATAAAAGTACGTCATCGTCTATCTTTATTACTCATAGGCAATGTTCGAATGATGATGACTTCTCCGAACTTCTCTTTCCCACGCTCTGTTGATCTATTAAAGGAGCGAAGCGAGCGCCATCCCAAGTCTCTGGTTTTATCACATACATCCCCAGACCCCACCTGATTTCTGTATGAAGCATGTTGGACCAGCGAGCAGAGAAGAGAAGCATGTTAGAAAGAAATTTCGACCAACTTTCGACTGTATATTATAAGATTCAGGGTTGTATTTGTGATGTGTAATTAATGCGGGGAATATTGTGTGCTTAGGGTCAGGTATTTCGAATATCTGTTTGATAGCTTACTTAATATTATCATAAAATAAATTATACAAAATTATTTATGTGTATGTTTGATGATACCTACTACATTTCTGCACAAATTACAGGATTACTGGAAAAACTAAATTTAGAATGTATAAACAGGAAATTGACTAATTCTGAACAAAACGAAGACAGGAATTTGGATCAAGATGAATCACTCCCTATAAGAGGGATCCCTATAAGATCTTGAGGCCCCAGATAATCTCACCTACAAAATTTATAAAAGTGTTCGGCTGGCAGTAAAAGTTAAAACCCCTTTTAAGTGGCACCAAATAAGAACAGGCTAAGTATGGGTTTATAACAGAACTTCTTGTTTGGGGGATTTGGCGTTATCTTATAGGGCCATGATGTGTAATTTAAGGGTAAAATTAAGGTCACTCTCATACATACTTGTCTATACGTAGGTCACACTATAAGTTTTGCGTAACTTAAAAAAACAACATGTTAAAACCAAAATATTATGTTTATTGCTTTTCAAAATACTCTCCTTTACATTTTAAATATTTTTTCATGCGATCGAACCATTTTTTAAAACAGGAGGACCACAGATCTGAAGGCATGTTTTCTACGTGCTGATTGAACGCTATCACTGCCTCTTCGGAGTTGGTAAAAGTGAAACCTCTCATCAAATCTTTGATTTTGGGGAAAATACAGAAATCACAGGGTGCTAGGTCGGGGCTATGTGCAGAATGGGTGACGAGTTGTACTTTTTCGGAAGCTAAAAATGACTTTGTTTTGTTGGCCGTGTGTGAAGAAGCGTTGTCATGATGTAGGAGAACGCGGCTTTTGGGTCGTCTTTTGCGAACTTTTTCTAACACCCTGGGTAAACAAATGGTAGAATACCACTCGGCATTAACACTCTTTTGATCTTTAAGTGGAATTGTACAGATGGGACCCGTAGCTGAGAAAAAAAAACGCGATCATTTTTTTAACAACGTTACTCGCCTGCCTCACTTTTGTTGGCTTGTTCTCATTTTCAAACACCCATTCACAAGATTCCCGTTTTTTTCGGGTTCAAAACAATAAATCCACGTTTCGTCTCCTGTGACAATGTCATAAACAGCATTCCGTGGTCGTACATCGTACATTCAGTAGGTATAGCATCTGTGAGCACCATTCCACGCGAGCCCGCTGCTGCTCCGCTGTCAGTTCATGAGGGATCCAACGACAACAAAGTTTCCGAACTTTCAATTCTTCGTGTAAAATTTTCTGGATTTGACTCATACCAATCCCCAATAGTCCTCGAATTGTCTCATAGGTAATCCGCGGGTTTTCTCCAATTAACCGCTTAACAGTAGCCACTTTATTTTCGTTGACGGCAGTTGAAGGCCGCCCTTCACGAAATTCGTCATGTAAAGAAACTCGACCTCTCAAATTCAGCAAACCATCGCCTCACGGTGCTCAAGCAAGGTGCTTCTCTCCCAAAAGCATTTTGAAGACGAGCGGCACAGTCTTGCGGAGAGAGAGAACTTTTAAAATCATAAAAAATCATCGCTCTAATAATAATATAAATATAAATTTTAATATTATGCGTAATTGCTCTAAACAAACCGTGATGTACACTAAGAAATTCAGTTTTCTTACATCTTTTTTGTGGGAAATAATGAACACCGGACACCGGACATAATACTATGCCATGATGAGGAATACCCGTTCAACACAACTGACTGAGACCTATCAGAAAGATATGAAGAAAACCAATCGAGTAACTTGCCATGAACACCCATATTGGAAAGCTTGACTAGCAGAGTCTGGTGTTCTATACGATCGAAAGCTTTGCTATAATCAGAATAGACCACATCGACCTGGTTTCTTCTGTCCATGTTGCTTGTTAGAAATTCATTAAATGACACCAGGTTTGTAGTAGTAGACTTACCCCTTAAGAAGCCATGCTGTTCATTAATAAAAGTGGATTTAAGTGAGTTGTAGAGATCGTTAAAGATAATACGTTCAAATATTTTACCAATTAGACACAATTTAGAGATAGGTATCTAAAGACCTAATATTATAAAGGCGAAAGTCTGTATGGATGTTTGTTACTCTTTTACACAAAAACCATTTCTAGGTAAATATTGACAATTTACAATAAAAATATTTGACAATAAAAGTATTAAATAAAATAAAAAACCTTTTATTTATCGCTTATTTAAAATTAATATAAATAATTAACCTATTTATTGTTAGTTTGGTACCCGTATTTCATACGAGGCGGGTCCAACGACTGATTAAAATAACTCTAATAGAATTTATTTTGGACAACTTTTGGTCATTTCAATGTGCTAAATTTACAAAGACTTGCAAATTATTAGCAAAACCCCTGTACGCAGTACCTATTTCATTAAAGAATGCATATTCTATTTAATAAATATAATGAATATTATTTTAATGACGTTATAATACGTAAACCAAGTCATCACATATCATAATTGATAATTATCTTCACGTATTTGAAACACCAAAACATGGATACATAATATCGACATAGTCAAGCTCTAGCTTGTTTACATTAATGAGATGTCACTGATAGAGGTCCCTGTGTGTGAATGTGAGTGTGTGCGTATAGTTTAAATTAGTGTTCAACATTTTTGTTGTTGAGTGCATAGCGACGTGATTCAAAAATGCATTAGTTGTTTTTTTTTTTATGAAATACTCGTATTTAACGGTTACTCATAACAATTACAATCTAGCCCTTTAAGGCTAATAAGTAATTTAAATTTGACTTAATTTGCTAAAAACTTAAAATGTTAAGAATGTGTCCATTGGCACTTTTTTTATTGTCTCTATTATAATTCAAATACACTTTGTTCTTGTGTTCTTGAAGGAATAGCACTCACTGCACTATGTAACACTAATTACACTAAACCAACTCAAAGGGCTTAGTTCTCTTTAGTCTTCTAATTAGGTCCGTGGTGTCAAGAAGTTGGATGGCCTCGACGTTCACATGTTGAAGAAGCCTTCTTTCATGTGCTTCAGTGTGTTTTTTTATAACTTCAAAAACAAAGTCCACTCCTAGGTCTCGGTGGATGTCATCATTTCTAACGTACCAGGGAGCATTTACTATGTTCCGAAGTACCTTATTTTGGAATTTTTGAATTATTTCAACGTTGGTTCGTTTTGTACAGCCCCAAAGTTGAATGCCGTATGTCCATACGGGCATGAGTATCTGTCTGTATAAAAGTAGTTTGTTGTTTACTGACAAAGTAGAATTTCTGCCAAGTAGCCAATACATATTTTTATAGCGTAGATCTAACGCTTGGCGTTTCTTTTTTACATGCGCCTTCCAGCGAAGTTTTGCGTCAAGCGTACTATATATGGTACTATATGGTATATACACGATTGTTGATGTATACCGGTGTATGTTCAGATCTTTGGTTCGTGAAATCAACATGAATCGATTTTGTCTCATTTAATTTGATTCGCCATTTTTTCGTCCAATCAGTGATGGCATTGACGGCAATTTGTACCTTCTGCACTGCCTCTTTGTGAGTGACACCTGTGGCCATGATAGCCGTGTCATCTGCAAATGTAGCAATGGTGATATTTTTTATATCAGGGATATCGCATGTGTACAATAGGTACAGGGTAGGCCCAAGGACACTTCCTTGTGGTACACCAGCGTCTATTTGTTTGATATCTGAATAAGCATTGTCATGTCTCACTCTGAATGTCCTTTCTGTAATGTAAGATTCTAAAATGTCCACAAATTGTTTTGGGAGCATTTTACCTAATTTGCATATGAGGCCTTTATGCCACACTTTATCAAATGCCTGTGCTACATCTAGAAATACTGTTGAGCAAACCTTTTTTTCTTCTAATGTTTTTTCAATGACATTGGTAATTCTGTGTATTTGGTCAATTGTTTAATCTTTCTCTAAAACCGAATTGGTAGTTAGGAATCAATTCTCTATCTTCTATAATTGGTTTTAAACGCCTAAGTAGAAGTTTTTCGAACACTTTTGCTATGATTGGTAAGAGTGATATGGGTCTGTATGATGTTACTTCATCAGATGGTTTTCCTGGTTTAGGGATCAGGATGACTTCCGCCACTTTCCACGTACTAGGCACATGTTTTAGTCGAAAGGCGGCATTGATGAGGGTTGTCAGTTTTACCAAGGCTTTACGTGGGAGATTTTGTAGAAGTTCACCGGTGACAAGGTCATATCCCGGAGTTTTCTTTGTGGCCAAATTATTAATCATGTTATTAACTTCTTTTGGGGTGGCGAGTTTTATTTCTAAGTTGTCGTGGTAAGTAACGTCCAATGATATGTTTTCAGAGGTTTCCTCAATGTTTGTTTGAAAAATTTGCTCTAGATGTTCAGCAAATAGAAGTGCTTTTTCTTCATTACTACTAGCCCATTCGCCATCTATTTTTTGAATAGGCGACACGTGAATAATGGGTTTTTTTAAACTTTTAGTGGCTTTCCATAGTGAATAATCAGATGTACCATTACTTGATAATTTGCTAAGGTAATCATTAGTAGCATTATTATGAAATGCCTGAATTGTTCTACTTAACCTTTTTGTGAGATTATTTAGTAGTGTTTTATCAGCTGGATATCTAAATTGTTGCCATTTTTTCCTCTGGGTTCGTTTTATAGCTATAAGTTTTTTTATTTCTACTGGATATATATGAGTCGCAGCTCTGCTTTTTATGACAGGTGTATTTCGCCAGGCGCAGCGTTGGATGTCGGTAACAAATTTTGCTACTTCTTCATCTACTTGCTCTATATTTTACTGGTACTCTAAGATCTATATTATAATCTAAGTCAAATTGAAAGCTCTCCCAGTCAGTGTGTTTGTTAACTAGACTTGGATTGCTTTCTTTTTGTATTATTGTCTCGCTCAAAGTTAATATAATAGGCGAATGATCAGAATGCATATCATATCCTTCTTCTATGTTAATGTATGAAGCTGATAGATTTTTGTATATGAAGAAGTCAATCAGGTCTGGCTTTCTTCGTATATCCGTGGGCCAGTAAGTGGGTTTCCCTGTAGAAATTACATTGCACTTAATTTCTCTAATAGCACATAGCAATTCTTTGCCCTTGGTATTTGTTAGTCTGGACCCCCAATGTGTGTTCTTTGCATTAAAATCACCTCCCATTATGAATGTGTTACCAAGAACCTCCAGTAGATTCCTGTACTGTTCTCTTTTCAGCGCATACTTAGGTGGAATGTATATAGCTGCGATGGTAATATCATGAAGTTTGGTTCTGACCACAACGGCTATAGTTTGTACAAATTGTTCTTCACATTTGTGTTCTAAGTAATGATAGATGTTCTCTTTAATGATGATGGTACTTCCCCCACTCGCAGAGTTGTTGGGATGTAGTGCATGATATGTTTTATAGCCTTTTATGTGAATAAAAGATTCTGTTGTAAAATGAGATTCTGATATGAGGCACACATCAATTTGTTCTGTTGTTAAGACTGCCTGCAACTCGTTTAAGTGCTTTAGGAGTCCATTAGCGTTCCACGTCATAATTTTTAGTGCGTTTCTCATTTTGATTTTGAATGAGTAGGTAGTTGTGTACTTTCTATGTTCCTCAACCTTTGGTCGAAGGAGGTTAGCATATTAAGTATTTTGCTAATATTTTCATCTGTAGTAGTATTTCCAGAGTGGGGGGGCATCGACAGCTGTGACTATAGCTGCGGCGCTTTTGTCATTTGTGCATAGGACACATTACTTGTTACCTTTCGGTTAGTAGTACGTAACGGTTGTTGTCGCTCAACCCCAGTAACCAGGGTGTTAGTTACAGTTGCTTTTTTCTTGGAAGCTTTATTTTTTAAGTGTTGTAGTTCCTTAGCTACTAAACATCCTCTATAATTAGCCGGGTGGGGTTCGCCACAGTGAACACATTTAGGCTTTGTTTCAATTGACTTTATGCAGTCCTTGGTGAGGTGTTTACCTGTGCACTTCACACACCTAGGTTCCTTTGAACAATATTTTTGGGTATGCCCATATGCTTGACATATCTTGCACTGAGGAATTAATTTAGATGCTTTTAAAGGTTGCACATCTACCTTACAACCGAGAATGAGCTATAAGAGAAATGGAACCTTGATGCTATAGATATGGTTTATATCTTCATCTTTTTGGAATGACAACATAAACATGTTAAGAGGTTCCTTAGTCCTCCAACTTAGTTTGTTTACTGCCTCCTGGATCTTGTATCCTTTAACATTCAGGTCTTCGACTATTCGGTTCGGCAAACATGACGAATGCAAATTTTTGACCATTACTCTTATAGGTCTGTCCTGCTTATTCTCATACGAGTGCCAGAGACAGTTATTTTGCAATAGTAATTTGGTTATCGCTCTATACGAGTCCTCTTATTTTATCAGTGTCCCCGTTCATCATTTTAACCATGAATGAATCTCTTTAAAGTAGTTAACAAAAATGCATTAGTAGTTAACAATTAAATTAGTGTGCGTCCCCCGTCCCCCGCTGAAAGTGGCAGACTTTTGTTCGTACAAAATAGCGCGCGTCTCTTCTCCCGTTGGTTAATTGCTCCGAGGCTGTAAGTGACATTACACAGCTTATGCATTACTGATCATAAGGTTCTGGAAGCAAAAAGTACTTGAATGCATATAGACTGTAAATTAAAACGCTCTGAGAGCAAAACGTCTCCAATTGAAAATGACTGTATGTTCCGAGAGCACAACGTCCTCAATGCTAAATACTCGCAACGTAAAAGGCCCTGAGAGAAAAAGGTCCGTATCCTTTTGAAGTCCTACCTGTCATGACATTATGCTGGTGGTAGGTAGGTATGGAAAACGACATTTTCTCTTGGTTTTTTTAAACATTTTATTCAAATTAAAAAAAAAATGAACTTATTGTAGGTCTGTTTTTTTATTATTTTTTTTTTTTTTAAATTCCACGGGAACGCGGTCGCTTCCATGTCCATTGCTGCGGGCGTCTCCGGTGACCCCAGAAGGTATTTCCAGTGGCGCCCGGTGGACTTTGGCCAGCTGCATGGCCTCTTCGGGGGTTTGGTCGGAATGAAAATCCCGCTTCGTTGGGGTTGGGTTTTATCCCGCGTCGGTGAGTGAATCTGGTTGCTTGCTGTGGGGCAAAGGCCTCGCAGCACGCAACCCTTCTAGCCTGCTTCAGTAAGGACGTGGAAGGACGGGGTGGCTATCCCGCCGTCCTCAGGCCCCGATCATGGAGGTCGATGGTCCTAGGCGTAGATGAGTCTGCGGCGCCCTGGCCACTGACTGCGAAACTTAGCGGGGAGGGTACGCTCCCTCTCCCTCTCAGCCGCCTCCTTCGCGAGCATGACTTGCTCGCAGAAGGACACGGCAGCATTCCACCTACTCGCGCTGGAGACCATGGCTTGGAGCATGGTTTCCAGTGAGATGATATTCACGCCCAGACCCACTACGAGGTCCCGGCGCTGACTCGCCCAGACCCACTACGAGGTCCCGGCGCTGACTCGCCCACGCTGAGCACTCCACCAACGTGTAGAGTGCGGTGTCGTCGTCGGACACCTCGCAGTGTTGACACCGGGGTGTGACCTCACGATGGATGCGAAACAGATAGCTACCGAGGCATCCATGCCCGGTAACGATCTGCGTCGCACGATACGTGAGGTCACCATGCTGCCTCTGCAGCTACTTGTCCATGATCGGTCTCACCGCCGCGATGACGGTGGTTCCCCACTTAGGTTGCTCAAGTCGCACCCTCCAAGTCTCCATGAGATCCTGGCGGAGTTGGGACCGCTGGTCCTCGATTTTTCGAGTTAATGTAGGTACCTATACCCGACAAAATGATGAACGTAAAATTACACTTGAGATAACAACACAACGAACATTGCATTGAATGAGTAGGAACAGAAATGTTACACATTGAGTTTTATTTTAATACAGCGTGTCTCAAAAGAAAGTTTATATTTATTGAGCTTACTGCGTGAGCGCAACGCAACCGAGGGGCGCGGGGGTTATGGAAATCGGTAGCGTGGCCCTTGGGAATTCAGTCACTATGGAGCGTTTCTCAGGAACAGACCGCGCGTTGTGCGTGCGAGAATTTTACAAAAACAGTGATTCGGCGACTGTAGCTCGTAGAAGATTCTGCAGTATTCGAGGTTTTCGTCACTTAAATGATGCGCCAAGCATCCTCTTATAAGAAAATGGGTTAAAAAGTTTGAAGAGACCGGTACAACGCTCGAAAAACCAAAATCCGGACGACCAAGGTCATCAAGAACGGCAGAATACGTGGAGGTTGTTAATCAGTCTGTTCGTGACGATCCGAACCTTTCAATTCGGAAGCGCGCAAGTGCTTTAAATGTGCATAGATCATCATTGCAACGCATTTTACACAACGATCTAAAGCTGCACCCCTACAAAATTCAATTGGTGCAAGAATTAAAGCCCCAAGATGCCAGTCAGAGGCTTGCCTTCGCAAAGCAGGCAATTGAGCGCTTTTCAACGTTTACCAACATCTTGTTCTCAGATGAAGCTCATTTTCATCTGAATGGGCACGTAAATAAGCAGAATTGCCGCTACTGGAGTGCAACGAATCCGCAAAACGCAACCACCTGAAACCCCTTCATTCGCCAAAAGTGACCGTATGGGCTGCGATGTCGGTGAGAGGAATTATTGGCCCTTACTTTTTTGAAGACGAAAGGGGTCGTACCGTTACAGTAAATTCAGAGCGTTATGTGGAGATGTTAGACGACTTCTTGGTGCCTGAACTGCAAAACTTTCGTGGCTATAACCAAAGAACATGGCATCAGCAGGATGGAGCAACGTCACACACCTCCAATACGTCTCTGCCACGAGTACGTGAAATTTTCTCTGGCAAATTGATCTCCAAGAGAGGTGACATAAACTGGCCTCCACGCAGTCCTGATTTAACCCCTATGGACTTTTTCCTATGGAGGTATCTTAAATCTAAAGTTTACGCCAGTAAGCCGACTTCCCTGGCAGATTTAAAAGAAAATATCCGTCATGAAATGAGAGCCATAACTAACAGAACAATAAAATTGTTCATGACGGCTCGGCAGGTGGACTCACCTGCCGAGCCGTCATGAACAAATTTATTGTTCGCTTAAATGAGTGCCGCAAACGCGAGGGTCTACATTTGGACGATAAATTCCCAAATTGTATGTTTTAATAATTAATAAACATTTGTTCCATACACTGCTTACTTTTTTTTTATCGATACACTAAATATAAACTTTCTTTTGAGACACCTTATATTAGAAACTCTTTGCAAGACTCATAAAGTGTAATACACTCTTCTTCAATATTTTTCTTCTCTTCGGCGTATTGTCGTATTAAAAAAAATATCAACCCACGCGGCAGCGCGCGACGAAGTTCCCGCACCACCTGGGCTTACTGACTATGCAGGTGCATAGAGGTGCTCCTCATGAGCTGCCGAGAAGTATATCTCCTACCAGAGTTTACCCGATTTTCGCCATGTTTGGACCTTCACTGCGACTAGCCCAGAGGTCCGACAGCAACCAAACTTTATATTTATGCTAGATAATATAATGCCAACTAAAACCCCTGAAAAAATCAGCTTCCTACCCCCCGCGGTTGCTGAGATACAGGTACCCCGAAAGTGTACTTTTTACAGAAATCATGGACTGACTGACTGACGCATACAAATTCTAACCCACTTCCAGATGTGCTGGAATGCTGAAATTTGGAATGTAAACCAAACAAACCAACAGGCAAACCAACAGGCAAAAT
Source organism: Nudaria mundana (assembly GCA_963556515.1). NCBI lineage: Eukaryota > Metazoa > Arthropoda > Insecta > Lepidoptera > Erebidae > Nudaria > Nudaria mundana. The sequence goes on from OY748296.1 coordinate 14,267,905, forward strand.
CGAAAAACTTAAAAAAGTAAAAAAAAAACTGATGGGCCAGGGGAACTTGGTCAGCCTTCACACGGAGTGTTTTGGCCTTGGATCAACCTTTCGTCTCTTGACACCATGAAACAAGCTATTTTTTTATGTCTTTATGCACTATTGTAGATGTCTACTTAAGATATCTACAATAAAATCAATCATAAAATAGACAATGAAAAATGAAAATTTAAAGAGGTTTAATTTCAAGAGGAAATGGAAAAGTTTGTTATGCATCAAACACGTTTTGATTTAATGTCAACTTCAGTTGAAGGCTATTTTTACTAAACACTTACTGAAATGAGGACGATTACCTCCATGGGTGTTTTGCCGTGGGAGACCAATTGATTGAAAGACGTCATGACTAGAGGACTAACTATTGGAAAGTCCATTTTGCTTCCTGAACCTTATGATCCGTAATGAGCTTATGCAGCATAATCTGTGTAGTAGGTACAGTCAGCTTCAGAGAAAAGGAACCCCTCTTGATAATGACATGAAAGCATTAAAGTTTTTGAATCATTGTGTATATGGCATGTTGGTCTAGTGGTTATGACCGCTGCTTTGTGGACACGGCAACCGAGGTTCAAATCCTCGGACACAAGTTCTTTTTTTATTCATATAATTATTTTTTTATTTTCTTAAGCACTTTTTGTTAATTAATATTTAAGGAATCAAATTTTATAGTAGGTATGAGGTTTGTAAAAAAAGATAGGCTTATTGCATAAACAATATTAATTTATTTCTCGAATTACATTTCTAGGTTTTTTCTTTCCTCTTTCCATTCCTGGTTGAGTATACAGTTTTTCTATCTGAGTTAAATTGGGGTTACTTATTTTTAAATTTTACCTGACCTAAATTTATTGACAAAATACAATACCCTAAGTGAAGTATAAAATGTTTACTTAATATTAGATAATTCTAGAAACATAACTACAATATTTATTTACTTATTTATTTAAAGTTGCAAACATTAATATTTTACACTCTGTATAATCTTTGAATATAAAAGAATGGTTGAAAAATGAAATGTTATTTGTTCCTGTGAATCACAAAGAAAGAACCAACATGCTAAACTATAACAGTATAGCAATATACATCTTCCTCTTTGATCACATTTTCTGATAAGTAGGTAACCCTTTTAACACAACATTAGAAAAATATGTGAGGTCAGATGGTGCATCGTTAACACATTAGAAGATTACTAAACTTGTAAACAAAAACTTGTAATGGGATTAGGTATTAATAGTATAACATTATTATTATGAATGTTCGGACACTTTATACACAGCGTCATCTAGCCTAAAATAAGCACCTTAATGTGATATGGATACTAGACAACGGATATAATACTTATTTTAAATATTTTTTTTTAGATTAATTACACCCAGACACATAACAAATAATCGTGTTCAGCACACAAAGATTTGTCCTGGGTAAGAATCGATAAACTGCATTAATAACGGAGAGGATGGCCCTCACTGTCTATCACTTCTTGAAGACGACTTTTCATCCCCAACACCATATTAAAACATGCGGCACTATTTCGCATTAGTTCCCAAGTTCTGTTTACCTCTTCATCCAATTTTTTTTTTACTTTATTTCATTTGAGTCCCAGTTTAAAACCATCTGACCCCATAAGTTTTCTATAGGGTTAAGATCCGGGCTTTTAGCCGGCCACTCAAACACCGTTATATCTTCTTGTGCATTTAGCCAGTCTTGCACAATTCGGGACCGATGCACTGAAGAGTTATCCTGAACCAGGTAAATTTGTCCTTCTGGATATGCGACCCGCACTGAAGGCAGCATTACGTCATTCAACATTTCAAGGTATCGCTCACTGTTCATGCGGCCACCTATTTCCACTAGCTCGCCTGGGCCCATTGAAGACATCCATCCCCAGTAACCTAAAATAATAAACCTTTTCAAATCTGTTGCAATATGTAATTCAATGTCAGCAGCAATAATAATTAGAAATATATAATATTTATAATATATATATATATATATATGTATAATATATATATATATATATGTATTAGTTTTATGTTATTATTAATTTATTTTATGTTAGAGAATATAATCATTTACTTACCTAATGTTAACCGCCCGCTTGTTCTCAAGTCTAATACGTTTTTAGGGTTGAACCGTTGGCCACTTCTTCTCCATAAAATTTTTCGGCCATCCCTATCTGACTTGAAGCATTTTTCGTCGGTAAATATAACAATTTCGTTTTCCCAGTCGAAATTTAAATAACGAGTAGCAAAAAAGTTTCAATTTACTCAAAAACTGATCAAAAACTTAATAAATTGAATAATATTACGAGGAGGATTAACACCAATGCAAATTACCACGAATTATAAAGTTACCTTCAATCACAGTTTAGTAAATAAGGCAAAGAAGTATTCTAATTGCAACCTTAGTGCGCTGTCACAGATATTATAATACTATACCCGCAGCTCATACAGCAGATAAGTTTTTGAAGTAAAACATGACGGTAGTGTAACAAGCTGTATCAAGCGTAATCTATTGAACTAAACGAGAATTCTATACAAATTTCAACCTTACCTTTTAGTCTATTGAGCAGTTATTATTATCACATATGGTGGAAGTTGAAATTTAAACCGTAAGGTCTAGAAAATTACACCGTAGTCAACTTTGTTCGATAAAAGGAGTAATGCTATTCATATTTTCGCCATTATTATCAAGTGAACCGATAGCCTAGGTGATCGGCTGGCGCTGGAGATGCGAGTTCGTATCCTCAAACAGCACATAAATTAATGTGGTATTTTTTTGTGAGTAAATTGTATCTTGGTATACAATTGAGCCGAAAGACGAAAAATATCAGAAAATTACAAATTAATATAAACATGCAAAAAAAAGGCAGATGAAACTGCTCACTCGTTCGCAGCTCAGCGAACGATCGCATCACGTGACGTCATTCGTGAGTCATGTGACGCGGCGATATTCAGTATATTAAGTAAACATTTTATAATTCACTTAGGGTATAGTATTTTGTCAATAAATTTAGGTCAGGTAAAATTTAAAAATAAGTAACCCCAATTTAACTCAGATAGAAAAACTGTATACTCAACCAGGAATGGAAAGAGGAAAGAAAAAAACCTAGAAATGTAATTCGAGAAATAAATTAATATTGTTTATGCAATAAGCCTATCTTTTCTTACAAACCTCATACCTACTATAAAATTTGATTCCTTAAATATTAATTAACAAAAAGTGCTTAAGAAAATAAAAAAATAATTATATGAATAAAAAAAGAACTTGTGTCCGAGGATTTGAACCTCGGTTGCCGTGTCCACAAAGCAGCGGTCATAACCACTAGACCAACATGCCATATACACAATGATTCAAAAAACTTTAATGCTTTCATGTCATTATCAAGGGGGGTTCCTTTTCTCTGAAGCTGACTGTACATTGTAGGTGGGTTTACTACAAATACCTACTACAAATTCTTATCATAAATCCATTAAAGTTTATAAATCACTAACAGCAGGAGTAAGTCTAAGGTCGCGTAGTAAGAGCAGATGAATCTAGAAAGACAGTGTTGCAATTAGATAGCGGGTGGAGTAGACAAAGTTCAGAAGCATTTTATACCTTTTTAGACCTTCCTATCGTCCGTTATTTCAAATCGGACGTCCGTCGTCGGTCGTTCTATACTTATTATCAAAGTATCGCCAATAAATCGAAACCTAGAACGCGATATCTACGTATTTGAGCCGTATGGGGTTGAGATACTAGGGTCACTATCTGCCTTTTTAGAGACATCGCTAAATGTCTGATTGATGCTTCTATTTGAATTTACTTTATGTACCTAGGTCTGTAGGTTGGTAATAAAAGTTTGAAAACCAATCAAGTGGCCAGTTTAAAATCATATCCATAAAGATCGGATTATCGGAACGTTTAAATCGTGCTTGGTATATGAACCGACCGTACATAAAACGACGCGCCCACTACTCGTAGCCACTTCATCGCGCTCCACGCTACGTTACTGACTCAACTCGTCAAAGTTCTAGTTTTCACGAAAGCACATTTTTCAGTTTACTTATACCTGCAACGTCTTGTGACCATGAAGCGGCTTTTGATATTATTACTGGTCTGTGCTGTGGCAGCTGCCATGATTCCTAGGATTAGGGTGAGTACCAAATTAATCTTTATTTTTTTTTATATTTTCAATATTTATTATTCCAGCTATGCTAGTTATGGTTAAATAAGTGGGTAAATTAACGGTTTTTAGTTATAATTAAAGATACTAGCTAACGTACATATCGGTAAAAATAGACTAAAGCTTTTGATTTAAATTATAGCTTTTAAAGCATAATTACAAAAGTTCCTGCATAAAATAGTAAGTGCTTTTAGTTGTAACGACACTAAAAACTGTACCTAGGTAGTTTTTATGCCGCACGATAGTAATAAAAGTGCTATATTTAGATGCTAGCAATGTTCTGAAAGCTATGAAGTTTTGTTGATTTTTATATGAAAGAGTTTGTTCTCTGTAGACATACCTCTACGACCAGACGGAGAAACATCTCCTCGCAGTTTAATCGGTTCTTAGTTGTTGCTCGTGAGGTTCTTCAGGATAGTTTTATCCAAGATCTATCATACATATATCATTGGTACCCCGAGGTGGTAAGTGGGCGAATTACACACCCACACTTACCTATTATTTTATTAACCGGGCTGGGCTGGCTGGGCTGGACAGATCTATATTATACTAGTGGTCGCCCGCGACTTCGTCCGCGTGGTAATTTGGATTTTTTCCCGTTCCCGTCGCGTCGCGTCATATTTTGAACAATTCACACAATATCTTTATAAATTGTAGCCTATGTGTTTTTCTGATGTATAAGCTATATTATTGTAAAGTTTCATTAAAATCCATTCAGTAGTTTTTACGTGAAAGAGTAACAAACATCCATCCATCCATACATACATACTCACAAACTTTCGCGTTTATAATGTTAAGTAGGACTATAACTTCACATCATATTATGTAAAGATTGAACTACCCACTATAATCTATAATACTCTCTAACACTAAGAAGGTAGATGGGTCGATCGCACAGATTACAGTTAAATCAGATAATATAACGATGGGTCCTATGCATAAGGGCCAAACTAACAATTTTGACTTTTTTATGATAAACGCATTTTATCGATATAATGAATCATGTGAGTTAAAGAAAATCATTTCTAATTGGAAACACGATTTTTCATTGAAGTATAACGGCGTATGTAACATGAATTCAAAAGTACAAAGACCAATGTGGCACTCCAATGTGTCCAATACGAGAATTATGCTAATTTGCTTAAAGTAAATCTTATTTATTTTTTTCGCTCATAAAATCAATTAACAATTAAAGAAGTTGATAATTCATTAATTGTAACAAAAGATAGTTAGATATTTAGATAATTATTGAACAATTTTAATATAAAAAAATGGATGAATAAATACATATAATATTGTATTATAAATATGGAGGATAGTTGTCTTAACAAACAAGCAAAGTTTCGTAAACTTCGGTTCTATCAATCAGAAATTATAGCAAATTAAAACTTTGGAAGGGTCTCCCTTAAAGTTGTCTTTTTGCACTTTGGCCCTTATACATAGGACCCATCGTATATTGATGGATCGCGAAAAAGGCACCATTTTTTTAGTCCAGTGAAAAAATAATAGATAAATACTTAGATAATATTAAATAATTACACAAGCAAAAAAAATACAAAAAAGTGCAAGTAGTCCTCCGTGTCATAGCTGGTGACTAGGAAGGTTCCCAGAATGCTGCAACGTTGAATGGCGAATGATGCCTTTACCTTTTAAATTGATTATATTCCTTTCTAACGATAATAAATACTTTAGTGTTTATTAAATGGTATAAGTACTAGGCTCCAGCGAAAACTGTGGGGACGATCTCGAAGATAGCTCAAAGGAGGCACCTCGATACGAGCAAACTAGGTATTTGTCTAATTTATGCTTTCGATTGTCGGCACTTGGTGGAACTTATAGGAATACATTTTTGAAAAAATCTCACTAACATTTCACCTCAGCCAACGCATTTCGCTAATATTAGCGAAATGTGTTCTAAAAGTAAAAGTAAATAATATTAATAGAAAATGTGTTACAAAAGTGAATTGTGGGAGTGATTGAGATGAGTGAACACCTCTGATGATGCCATAAGGCGAAATCGGTCAGGGTTCATCGAAAATAAAAATATTTGTGGAATGGTGTACAAGTGAGTTTTTTTCAAAAATGTATAGGTATTTGTCGATTAGCCCATCCAATAATTTGGCCAAATCATGATACATACATGTGATAATTATGCGTTTGTGCATCGTATTGTAGTTCCATTTTACGATGCTTGTGGCGCCACAAGCGTCGTTTAAGTTATGTAGCACATTATAATAAACAGTAGGGTATCCATGCAACTAGATTTCTCGGACTACTGGAGTTCTATATTAAATAATGGAAATTTTGTAATATTAGTAAATTTTAATGCTATCCAAGTCGGATCGGCCTAAGACTTTTTTGAAGTGTACATAATAACCACGAAAACCGGTCTCAAGGTAGACTACCTACAGTTAAGGTCCATTCACACATATCAGTGAAGCTTCATTTCTGAGTTTCCGACACAGTACCGCGGCACAGTACAGTATCAGTGCAAAATATTCTTTCATACACTTCTTAAGAACGCGTCCCGAGATGTCAGTGTCAGTGTCGATTCAGTCATTACTGACACTGACATGTGGGCATGCGTTTTAAATTACTAAGCACAATTTTAAGCGGTAAATGGATAGGAGTTCGATTTTTGCTGAGCGCATGGCTGGTGCCTTTTTAGGTTACCTCTGGCGCTCCGCAAAAATCGGGCTCCCAGATACTCACATACCGAACAACGTTTCTTGTCCTGCACCTGGAGCTAGTTAGGAATAACTAGTTCTTCTGTGCGGGACTATCAACTAATCAAGCATTACCTTGACATTGGCGAATCATCGATCAATATCGACGGAGCCACGTGTTTAAAAGAAGAAGAAGCGGTAAATGGGACTTGGGTTTTTGCGGAGCGCGTGGCTGGTGGCCTTTTAGGTTACCTCTGGCTAATGACCCAAACGCTCAATTGCAACAACGTTTCCTTGTCCCGCACCGCGAACTAGTTCAGAGTGACTAGTTCTTCTGTGCGGGAAAAATCAAGCATTACCTTGACATTGGCGAAATCATCGATGAACATAAATGGAGCCACGTTATCAAAGAAAAAGCGGTAAATGACAATGAAGTAAAAGCAATGTAACACAACTGATAGTGGAATCTCTTTTGACGTCTCACCACGGTTCGCTGAACACGCTGATAAAGATTATTCTTAAAGACGCATTATAGACGTCAAACTAATTGGGACTTCGATATAATTTATGGATGAATTTATCATTAGAATTCATTTTACTTTGTGATTCATTTTTATGTGATTTTTTTGTTTTTTTTTGCTTTCTGCGATCAACATAAAAGCAAGATCTAGAGTTAATTATAAAGGACTGACTTTATAAATACGATGTCTAAACACGTCTAACCAAATCATAAAGCATATACTTAATCATAATGGTATAGGTAATCTTAATTTTCTAACTTTCATGTTGAATTCATACTACATACATACATTCGTACTTTCACCGTTGTGGGCGCATGATTTCACTTCTATCTATAATATTTTAGTGTTTTATTATTATATCGTCTGTTTGCCTGGAAATTTTCATATTATCGACTTAGTTCATGACATGATCAATATTATTACAGTGCTGGTAATATAAATAAATAAATATTTTGGACATTCTCACACAACGTCATCTAGCCCAAACTAAGCCATAAGCTTGTGCAATGGGATCTAGACAACTGATAAACATTTTTATATATTTCTAAATACATACATAATATACATAGAAAACACTCAAACTCCGAAACAAACATTTGTGGATCACACATTCGACCCGGGAATCGAACCCGAGACTCCGGAGTCGAAAGCCGATGCACTACCGACCACGTAACCGTAGCAGTTAATATACTGCTTGGGCCAGCCATTTTCAGTGTCGCTGGCCTCCTCTGAAAACCAGCGCTGGCAAATGTGGGTCCGCCCACGTCAGCATAAGCTGAGAGATTTATTAGCATTTCTTAAACTTTCGTAAAACTTACACTGTTGTAACATTTCGTACATTTTGTAGCAAATCATACAAAATTTGAAACGGTCCGCATTTAGTCGCAAATTATACACTTTCGCAAAATATCAACTTTATTTATTGTTGGTCCATTTATTATCGTAATCTTAAAAACTTGTATCACTTATGTAAAATGTATCATTTCATACATTGAACGTACAGTAGTCCACAAATTTCATAAACATAAAATTACCTTTTTCACTTCCTACCTAACAAAAATACTTTTAATTAAAATAAACCTTTTTCAAAGCATCTTCACAATAAAAACAGTTCCAAGACACAAAGAATACCTACTACAGAGTACTCCCACGGCCCCCGTTCATCAATAATTTTCATTTTCTTTAGACGTTTCCTGCCGTACGTAGATAATTATACACGTACAGCAGGAAACGTATATATGAATTTTTCAAATAGGCTTGGATGGCCAAATCCGGAACTATAAGGAATAGCGAAAAATGCTCAAAGGAGTCACGAGCCAGATTTTGATGAAACTTAAAACCTCATCATTAGATTTTTTTAAAACCTATCCTAGCTGGGATTCGAACCCATTGATTTAGAAGAAAAAAAATCACACTCTTTATTATTACACCATACGATAGTGTTGCTGTTAAGGATCAAATTCTGGGAAGTAATGATAAACGACCAATTTAAGGAAAACTTAGAATTTTAATAAAATTCATATTATTATTTTGTGATGGATGCGAAAATCAAAATCGATGCTTTCTTTACGTAAACATGATATTAAAAAATATAGACTAGGGCGGCACTATACAGTTTTATAACACTTTCAATTCATCAAAATACACTTTCGAGTTAAAAAAACAACAAACTTCATTTCTTGGTTTCATACCTTTGTCTAAAATTGTAAGTGACTGTACAGTCATAGCTGTTTTGATAATGATACCAAAATGGGTTAGAATAGTTACCAAACTGCTAATGACTCAAATAAAATATCATAGAGTGTATAATTTGCGAATAAATGCGGAACGTTTCAAATTTTGTATGATTTGCTACAAAATGTACGAAATGTTACAACAGTGTAAGTTTTGCGAAAGTTTAAGAAATGCTAATAAATCAGCTGAGACGAGACCAAATTCCACGCAGATGTGGCGCGTACTAGTAAGTATACAACCGACGGTTTTTTTACTTTTACTTTCTCCTTGTGTATATTATTATCTAATATACACAAAATATATATACATAAAATGTATTTTGTAGCTTTCTTTCTTTAATTAAAAAAAAAATTGTTTAAAGTAGGTATCCATATTTATGTATGTGTGGTAACGTTAGTTCATTGGCTAATTTCATCGCGTGAGAGCGCTTACAACACTTACTTATTGTTTCTGTTGTTAAACTTACGTAGCTGAGACATCAACTTGTTCAATACAATTAATACAAAGAGATAACTTTTAACTTGTTTTGTTAGGTACAATTAAATACTTATATATGTATGATCCTACTTACTTACCTATTATTTATTGCTATTTAGATTTCTTAGTGCTAAACCAAAGTCCCACAAATTATGTTAATTATATAATCCCTGTACATTAAACATAATTATACAGTAATGCATGCAATTTAGCTGAAATTATATAAACATGACGTCTGTATGACGAAAGACAGCTTTTTTTTTAATTCCGCGAGACCGCGGCCGCTCCCATTTCCATCGCTGCGGGCGTCTCTGGTGACACCAGAAAGTATTTCCAGTGGCGCCCGGCGGACGCCCCTTCGGGGGTTTGGTCGGAATGAAAATCCCGCTTCGTTGGGGTTGGGTTTTATCCCGCGTCGGTAAGTGAATCAAAAAGTCGGCAACCCTTCTAGCCTGCTTCTGTAAGGACGGCGGGTAGCTGTACCGCCGTCCTCAGGCCTTGATCATGGAGGTCGATGGTCCTGGGCGTAGATGAGTCTGCGGCGTCCTGTACGCTGACTGCGAAACTCAGCGGGGAGGGTACGCTCCCTCTCCCAATCTCTCTCGTTCCACCTAGTCGCGCTGGAGACCATGGCTTGGAGCATGGTTTCCAGCGAGAGTATATCCATGCCCAGATCCACTACGAGGTCCCGGTGCTGACTCGCCCACGCTGAGCACTCCACCAATGTGTGGAATGCGGTGTCGTCGTCGGAAACCTCGCAGTGTTGACACCTGGGTGTGACCTCACGATGGATGCAAAACAGATAGCTACCGAAGCATCCATGCCCGGTAACGATCTGAATCGATAAGTGAGGTCACCATGCCGCCTCTGCAGCCACTCGTCCATGCTCGGTCTCACCGCCGAGATGACGGTGGTTCCCCACTTTGGTTGCTCAAGTCGCACCTTCCAAGTCTCCATGAGATCCTGGCGGAGTTGGGACCGCTGGTCCTCGATTTCTCGAGTTGATGAGAGACAGCTTATCTATATCGTGTCTATCTATTAAAGGTTTTGAGCGTATAGGCCGTGGCGGCACTTCCACTGGGTATTGTGATTAAATTAAATAATATTTTGTAGTAATCAACTTACAGACCAAAATTGGGTATTAAAAGCTTTAAAACTGTTTCTTCTGTGTTGTTTGATATAGGACTATCTTAAGCAGATAAAAAATAGATAAAAGTCACAGCTTACAAAGTAATAATTGTAAGTCGCTCGTTCATACGTAGATCCTAGTACATTGCAACGAAGTTTGTAACAACGACGGTTGGACGTATAAATCTCGATTTTCTAACCAATCCCGGATTCGCCGCCATCTTGTTTTAAAGTTATTTTTTTTCGTTTTTCTGAAATAAATCGTTAATTTTCAACTTTAAAAAAGTCGTAATGGGTGAAATTTTATTTTCTTCAACTTTGGTTCTCTCACTTTTTTTTACTACACGATCAATATTTTCGGATTTATACTCAAAAATCGTGGAGTAAAAAAAGTGCGAGAACCAAAGTTGAAGAAAATAAAATTCCACCCATTACGATTTTTTTGATAAACTTGATACTCGTAGTTTTACACAAGAGTTATACACTCTGCAAATACGAGTTCTATTTAAATGTCTACCCCGACTGGACTAGACCAAGCACACGTTTCAACGTCCGACAACTGTAACTCACAAGTCAACGCAACGAACGTGACAAAACTTTGTATGAAAACGCAAAGTTTGATTCACGAGAATTTTCTGGTACCGATAATTGAAAATCAAATTGAAAACCATAACGCAACAATCGTGAATTTGTCATCCAGTCCCATGAGATTTGTAAAGCATTTATAGTTACTACACTGCCAAGGTGCAATTCTCTAAATGCGTTACTGGGTACCCGGCAATGAACGATGGGGCGGCAGAGTATTGAGCCGAGGAATAAAAATAACCGACTTGCAACACCTAAGATGCTGGGAAACTATTCACACGTAACCACTTTTTGTAGCTGCTGTTGTGGTTGTCGTGACGTTTTGGACTGTGTGCTAGGAGCCTAACCTTTATATACGTCGTACTAGTACAATGTTTACTAGATGTTATTAACGGGGACCTACGAAATGGTGAAATATCAGTCAATAATAATATTATTATCATCCATTCATGGTTATAGTAGTATAATGAGTCGGCCCTACGTGTGTACGGCGGATCAAGGGCGTACTACGCTACGTTTTGTCGGTATCGGTATATAGTGCATGCAATATAAATTGTGTTATCATCACCGAGGAGTACATTGAATCATAGCATGATGTCATTATAATGTTGGTTCAAGATAAACCCGTTTACCGTATAATATGTACAAATCAAAGAATTATAAGGTATATTCATAATATTCTAAATCTAATTTTATTTTTTTATAAATCTTCATACGTCTGTTCTGTCCGCACACCCATATCTCGAAAACGGCACATGCGAATTAGATAATTATTTTTGCATATTGTCTTGCTTGATTAGAATAGGTGCAAAGGCAACTTTTTGTGATTAGATGTCTAGCCTTTGGAGACAGGAGTGTGAACGACAGAAGGTAGTTCTCCGACCTTATCTTATTTTATTCCTAGTTTCGGGACTTACGAATAGGGCACAGTTCACATTATTTTGGTGACGTACGGGTTTCAACCCGCATTGGAACTGATCAATATTTCGCACTTTAAGTAAAGTGCGAAATATTGATTAGAGTAAATTATAATAAATTCTAATTAGAATAAATTCTTTATAAAATGTGTAACTGAACACTTGGGTCAAGTTTCATGGAGATCGTTCATCGTCAATTAATATTTAGAACTCCAGTAGCACAGAATAGTAGGAACTATATTTTTTCTGTCCGAGGAAGCTCCTTGCATGGACGCCCTATTTTTATGATATGTATCTACCTACTCGATAACCTAAACAACGCCACAAGCTTCGGGAAACGTGATATTTATACGCCAATTTCCATAATTCTTTTCAATAACAAATTATAAATATTATTGTAGGTACAAACTGACTCATATTGCTCATATCTAAGTATTTGAGAGAGTTCAAAGGGTATCTTACTGTTTACACGACAATTAAAATGTTCAACTCGTTTCGGTGATTCGTTTACACTGGAAATATCTGGATCTTTAAAATTCTTTGTTTTCTATAAGTACTAAGTTGTCTAATGAAAATTCTTCTGTTATTTATATTCTCTACTAACTGTTCCGGAGAACTTCGTAGGTACCGCATAATTTTTTCTAATGTTCGGCTAAAGTTTCTTATGGAAGAAAAAAAAAATTTTTCTTCCATAAGAACCTTCTCCTGATAGTAACGATCACAACAAAAAAGAATTAGCGAAATCGGTTCAGCTGCTCTCGAGATTTGCGTTTAGCAACACATTCAGCGATTCATTTTTATATTATAAAATAATATTGTGGACATTTAGTGGAACTTGTAGTCGGTAATACTACGTGATTCTACTGGTAATACTACCATACTACCAAAAACACACAAACACAACATTCCCTACGTCTTTAAAAATAAATAAATATTTTTGGATATTCTTACACAAAGTCATCTTATAGAACAAACTAACCTTTAAACTGGTGTTATGGGATCTAGATAACTAACTGATAAACATAGCTACTTATTTATTTCTAAATACATATATATCATACATACTCGTAGAAAACACCCAAACTCTAAAACAAACATTTCTATATTTGATTCGACCCGGATTCGAACCTGGGACCTCAGGGACGGACGGAAGTCGCACACAGTCGACAATAAAACAGATACCACTACGCCTACGAAGCAGTGTACCTGTACCGGACGAGGTAGATAAACTAAAACAGATACCACTACGCCTACGAAGCAGTGACCTGTACCTGACGAGGTAGATAAACTAAAACAGATACCACTACGCCTACGAAGCAGTGTACCTGTACCGGACGAGGTAGATAAACTAAAATAGATACCACTACGCCTACGAAGCAGTGTACCTGTACCAGACGAGGTAGATAAACTAAAACAGATACCACTACGCCTACGAAGCAGTGTACCTGTACCTGACGAGGTAGATAAACTAAAACAACGCATTGTACTTATTTTTTTTAATGTTCTTGATCTTGATGTAAAGGTTTACTGTAGTAGCAAAGTAGCTACCGATACAAAAGAAATCGTCACTAAGTAAATTATGGTAACGAATCCATAGGGGCATCTATCCATGGGACCTGGAAGCGAGAGCCCTTGCGTCATTGCGCAAGGAGGCGCTGGAGCGGGACCACAGGCCTGCGTCTCGAGAAATCGAGGACCAGCAGTCCCAACTCCGCCAGGATCTCATGGAGTCATGGAGGGTGCGACTTGAGCAACCCAAGTGGGGTACCACCACCATCGCGGCGGTGAGACCGATCATAGACGATTGGCTGCAGAGGCAGCATGGTGTACTCACGTACCGTGCGACGCAGATCGTTGCCGGGCATGGATGCTTCGGTAGCTATCTGTTTCGCATGCATCATCACACCCCGGTGTCAACACTGCGAGGTTTCCGACGACGATACCGCACTCCACACGTTGGTGGAGTGCTCAGTGTGGGCAAGTCAGCTCCGGGACCTCGTAGTGGGTCTGGGCGTGGATACCCTCTCGCTGGAGACCATGCTCCAAGCCATGGTCTCCAACAAGGTGGAACGCGGCCGTGACCTTCTGCGAGCAAGTCATGCTCGCGAAGGAGGTGGCCGGGAGGGAGAGGGAGCGTAGCCTCCCCGCCGAGTTCCGTAGTCGGCGGCGAGGGCGCCCCAGACTCCGCGACTACGCCCAAGACCTCCATGATCGGGGCCTGAGGACGGTGGGATCGCCACCCGCCGTCCTTACAGAAGCAGGCGGGATAAAACCCTACCCCAACGACGCGGGATTCTCGTCCCGACCCAACACCCGCAGAGACCACCAGAGGTGGTCAAAGTCCGCCGGGCGCCACTGGACATACCCTCTGCTAGTAACCAGAGACGCCCGGCAACGGACGTTAGAGAGGCCATCGGCCCGGCCGCCGAATTAAAAAAAAAAAAAAAGAGGCATCTAGCCAGACGGGACAAAGCCATCCATTTATGAATATATTACTATTGACTTATTATGAGATGAGTCTAGCTTAGACTCCTAGATTTTTTGTTTAATATTGTGATAAATATATAAAAAGTAACTGTTTTTGTCCCAAATAAAATAAAATAAAAAAAATTCTCGTGAGAATTGGGAACAAGAAAAAGGTTTCACGAGGGCGTAGCCACGGCCCACAGCTAGGTTATCTAGAATTATGTATGCCTAGTTATTTAGAAGTAAGAGTAGGTATTTTGACTATGTCTATTTGTTGTAATTTTATGTTTTTTAAATAAAAAGACGTGTTCGCACTTGTTTGTTTATATTAGAAGTACAATTGGTAACCTAGTTACATAGAATGATTGAAATAATTTTGAATACATAAGAACACTACAAAGCCAGTATTATTATAACACACCCCCTTAATCAAAATTCTCACATATAAATTAGACATGAAAAATTTACTCAAATATATATACATATATATACTAAGTTCTAAAGTAAATGTGTAAAATAAAAATATATTTACACTAAACCTAAGCTAGTACTAGTACACATCTACCTACCACATGTGCCACACGCTGCAATGGTTTTGTTAAGATATCAACGGGCATATCACTTGATTTGGTATATTTTAAGTTAACCGAATTATCATAATTTTTTTTTCTAATAAAGTGATATCTGGTGTCTATATGTTTCGTCCTATGGTGGTGTACCGGATTCAACGCCAAACTCTGTGCACTCTGACTATCGGTACAAATATTTACAGTATTAGGTAATAACTTATTCCTTACCATAGGATCTGAAATTAATTCAGTGATAAACCTCCTTAAATAAATCGCTTTTTTCGTAGCTTCTGTTATTGCCATATACTCTGCTTCCGCTGAGGATAGGGCTACGGTTTGCTACTTCCGCGAGGCCCATGATACCGGACTGCCTGCTAATTTGAAACTGTAACCCGTATTAGAACGGCGATCTATATTACAGTTTGCCCAATCGGCATCTGAAAATCCTACAAGGGGCATACTCGATTTTTTATTACAAATCGAGTAATCTAAAGTGCCTTTTAAATATTGTAAAACTCTCTTCGCGGCCAACCAGTGAGTCTTGTTGATACATAAAAGACAGATAAACCAAACGAAAACACTTTAAAACTTTAGCGAGATAATTTTAAGACATTGTTATTTCATATGACATCGTCTTGTCAAACCGTCAAAACATAATAGACAATAAAAGTAACAAAGACTTCTTACAAGACAAGGAGTTCATATCATTCACCCCATCCTTTTAAGACGAGACGTAATCTCGAAGGTAGGGCGGAGGCCTACGCTCTCGGTTAGAGCGACGAGGCTGAGGGTCTTTTATCAATGCCGACGGGCCAGGTTCCTCATTCAGAGATTGTGTATTTTCTGTGGCAGAGACTGGTACGGGTATTTCTACAGTATCTTCGGCATCTAGGAAGATATCATCATTTTCCGGGATTGGAGCCAAGGACCTGTTCGAAACGGTTGTTTCACGACCATCCGGCAGCCTCACGAATGAATAGTCAGGATTGCTTTGTAACAATTCGACTTCTTCAATGGCTGGATCATATTTAGAATTTCTAATATTTCTCTTCATGTAGACAGGGCCTGGTGATAGCAGCCAAGTTGGCATAGATGAACCATTGGAAGATCGGCGAGGGTGACTAAACATCCTTTCATGAGTAGTGGTGTTTATGCCCGCGGATAACAGAGATCTAATAGAGTGTAAGGCAATAGGTAAGGCTTTCTCTCAGTCAGCAATTTCTAGAATTTATTAAATATATTGATACTAAAATTATTAGATTAGATAAAGCTGGACCGTCTTCCACAACGTCCCATTTAGGCGCTTCTACCAATCCGTTGCCCTGTGGGTTGTATGGTGACGTACGGCTGCATTGATGCAATGCCAAGATTTGTCAAAAATGTTCTTGTTTCATCTGAGAGAAAAGAGGTTCCTCTATCGGTATGTACGTAAGCAGGAATACCAAATAAGCAGAAAAGTTCTTTTAAACACTTAACAACAGTCGCTGAGGTCATATCCTTACACGGGAAAGCGAACGGAAACCTGCTATATTCGTCGATTATAGTTAAGATGTATTTGTTGGAGGAGGTGGATGGCAAAGGTCCTTTGAAATCTAGGTTAAGCCTTTCGAATGGAGCTGTCGCTTTGACCAGATGCCCTTCATTCCTTATATATCTGGGTTTTACTTCGGCGCAAACACGACAACTAGCGGTCATCCTTTTCACGTCTTCTACAGAATATGGTAGGTTTTTGGAGCGTATCCAATGTACCATTCTTGTTACGCCGGGGTGACATAAGGAGTTATGAAGGTCAACAAGTTTATTGGGAGAGCCATTTACAACGGCACAAACCCTGGATAGCGCATCAGCTGCAAAATTTTGTTCGCCAGGTCGGTAAATAATATCGTATTTATAACAGGATAGTTCAAGGCGCCATCTCTCTATTTTCTCATTTTTAATTTTACTCGTGTGGGTTTGATTGAACATGAAAGAGACCGATTGTTGATCTGTGATAAGTATGAAATGTCGACCGATCAAATAATGGCGCCACTTGCGAAGAGCTTCTACGATAGCACATGCCTCTTTTTCTATTGAAGGTTGGCGCTTCTCTGAATCATTTAATGAGCGTGTGAAAAACGCTACTGGGCGGCCTTTCTGTGAAAGTGTAGCGGCGATGGCGAATTCTGATGCATCAGTCTCGACGGTGAACGTCTCTTTGGTGTCAATTGAAGCAAGAGATGACTGTGCGATGTCAGATTTTAGATTATTGAAGCATTCAAGTGCTTCTTTAGACAGGGGAAACGTAGTATCGACTAACGGTTTAATTTTAGCTGAAAAATTGTTGATCCATTTGGAGTAATGGGCAAATAGACCGAGAGTTATTTTTAGAGAAGCTGAATCTGAGGGGACTTGGAGATTTAGCAGTGGTTCTAGGCGTGACTTGTCAGGCTTGATAGTGTTGTTATTGATAGTGTAGCCGAGAAGGTTAATGGCGTCAGTTTCGAACACGCACTTGTTTTTGTTTAAAGTTAGATTATACTTTTCTGCTGCTTCCATGAATCGGCGCAGATTGGAGTCATGTTCTTGTTTGTCCTTTCCACAGATGGTGACATCGTCTAAGTAAGCGTAAGTACCTTTGAGCTTCTCCGCACGTATAATATAGTGAAGGGTTCTTTGAAAAGCGGCGACACCGTTGGTGATACCGAATGGTATTCGAGTAAATTGATACAAATTACCGCAGGCCTCGAAGGCAGTGTATATCTTTTCTTTAGGAAGGATAGGTACTTGATGATATGCACTTTTCAAGTCAATTTGACTGAATAAATTCTACTTAGAGACTGCGGTGACGATATAATCTATACTTGGAAGGGGAAATGCATCTAAGTCTGTGAATTTATTTATCGTTTGAGAGTAATCAATCACTAGACGTTTGCGGTGATGTCCGCCTCCAGCGACCAAAACTTGTGCTCTCCATGGGGATATGCTCGGCTCAATAACTTTGTCTTTGAGGAGATTTGAAATTTCGTTTGATATGAATGATTGATCTTCTTCTGAGTGATGTCTGGAGCGAATGGCGATAGGCTTGATAGATGGCGAAAGGTTTGTGAAAACAGATGCTGGTGGTACAGAGGCTTCGAGAACGTTACATATCTTTAGGGATTCCTTTTCACCACCAAACTGCAATTCGAGAGAAGAGTGGGTTTTGAGGATGTCGTGACCGATGATAACGTCAGCACATAAGTCATTGACAATGAGCAGCGGTTGTTGCTTATAGATGTGGTTGCCAATCTGAATAGTAGCGTGACATACGCCGTTAACATAAGATACGTTGTTTAATGATGCGAGGGTTACAGCTTAATTGCAGTGCTACCTTTTTAGATTCATAGTTAGTGCCAAGGCGGCATCTATGAAACTGATAGAGCTCCCGGTATCAACAAGCGCATCGGCATTGTAATTATTAACAGTAATAGGGATTGTGGCCTTACGTAAGCTGGAAGGAGCTGCGGCACAGAAGGATGCAAGGGAAGTAGTAGGAGGTTCTTGAGATTCTTCCTCAGCATTCACAGCATTAAGGTTTTGCCGTTTTTGTCCAGCACTGCGACAAACGTTGGCAAAATGACCCTTCTTTTGACAGAGCCGGCATTCAGCGTTTTTTGCTGGACATCTAATTCTTGGATGGACGTTACCGCCACAAAAAAAGCACTTGCGTCGTTGCGAACTGCCGTTAAGAGAGGTAAAAGCTGCTACATTTGGCTGTTGAAGATTTGCTTGAGGTTCGGTAGGTGCTACAGCATTCAACATGCTAGGAGAGGCAGGTAATGAATTTGATTGCAAGGCTTGAGAGGTATTCTCTGCGGTCTCGAGGGAAATAGCTAGATTTAAGGTCTCCTCTAGCGTCATTTCCGATTTTTCAAGCAGACGTTCACGAATTCGTTGTGTAGACAGACCTGCGATGAATGCTCCACGGATTGATTCACTTTGGTGCTCTTCAGCTGTGACTGCTTTGTAGTGGCAGTCGTACGCCAGAGAGGTAAGCGCTCTGCAGTACTCGGCTACTGATTCCCCAGGCTGCTGTTTCCTGCAGGTCAGTTGGTGTCGAGCCAGTGTAATGTTCTTTCTCTTTTCAAAGGTATGGTTGAGGAGTTTGATAGCGGCGCTGTACTTTGAGCATTCTCTAATTATATTGAATATGGTAGGTGACACATGATTTGCGAGGAGCTTGAGTTTAATGACTTCGGTAGCAGATGAAGCTTGTTCAGAAAGAAAGTTTTCAAATATATACCGCCAGTGAGTCCATCGTAAGTCCGAACCAGCGGCGGAAGGTTCCACTTCGAACCTTTCTGGACGTAGATAGTGCGACCAACTAGAAGACGGCGGGGCCTCTTTCTCCGACATGATATTTTCGTAGATATAATTAAAGTTCAATAAATTGATACATAAAAGACAGATAAACCAGACGAAAACTTGGTTTTATTGAACTTTAAAACTTTAGCGAGATAATTTTAAGATATTGTTATTTCATATGACAACGTCTTGTCAAACCGTCAAAACATAATAGACAATAAAAGTAACAAAGACTTCTTACAAGACAAGGAGTTCATATCACTTGTTGTACCAAGTATTAAATTGACTCAGGTAACTAGTCGCGTATGCGATGTCTGGACGAGTATTAACACTCAGGAACATGAGACAACCAATTAATTCTTGATAGGGATACACTTCCTGATTATGATCACTATCACTGCTGGTACTAACCTCCAGTTTTCCTGATAATGGAGTTGCAGAAGTTTTCCTGATTATGATCACTATCACTGCTGGTACTAACCTCCAGTTTTCCTGATAATGGAGTTGCAGAAGTTTTACAATTTTCCATCCCAAACTTCATCAAAATATTCTTTATAATTATTAATTATTCTGATGCACTCTTATTTCATCATTTTCCTTGGCGATATTTAAGCCAAGATAATAACTTAGATTTCCCAAATCTTTTAATGAAAAATTTTTTCGCAAATCATTTTTGACTATGTCAAACGTCTTGTCATTAAACAAAATTATGTCATCGACAAATACTGCAATGATAACCAACTCATTTCCAAAAAGTTTGGCATACACACATGGTTCAGATGGAGTTTGAGGAGCTTGTTTAAGTCCATACAAAGATTTTTTGTAACAAACATACTTTGTTCTCTTGACCTTTTACTTTAAAACCTTGAGGTTGCTCCATGTAGACCTTTTCTTGCAGATCTCCATTTAAAAATGCAGTGTCTACGTCCATATGACGCATTTTCAAATCCAATTCGGATGCAAGAGCCAGTAAAGTACGCAAGGAGGAGTGCCTCACAACAGGAGCAAATGTCTCAAAATAATCTACACGAGCCGTCTGAATGAATCCTTTAGCGACCAGTCTTGCTTTGTACTTTACCACATTTCCTGATGGATCTTTCTTCAATTTATAAACCCATTTACATGGTATAATTTTATTGTTTTCTCTATCAACCAATTTCCATGTCTTTAACTTCTTCAATGAATTATATTCCTCTGTCATAGCCATCTGCCACTTTTCACCATCATCAGCCAGTATAGCCTTATTATAAGTTCTCGGCTCATTTGACGCTTCACTAGAAACTTGGTATGATAAGTAATCAGGAGGTTTCCGGTCTCTTGATGGATATCTACGTTGTCCATCAGTTTGACTATTAGAAACTACTGGTTCCTCAATTGCTTCAAAAAATTGTTCTATTTCAGCATCTTCAGTGACAACATTATGGCCAAGAGCAGGTTGCTCTTGAACAGGTTCATCAATGACGACTGGAACATGTTCACAAGACTCTTGAACTGTACTGGTTTCTTTCTGTATAGGGATACTATTTGACAGTACTAAAGGTTCAGTAGAAGTATTGTTGACATTTCTATTATTCAAAGTAGAAAAACAATCTTCAAAAAATGTAACATCTCTAGACTTTTGTAAGATTCTAGGGCAAGATGAATTTCGAAAAAGATAACTATTAGGATCTTCTGTATGGCCTACAAATATAGCTTCTTCAGCTTTTAGATCCAATTTCTTTCGGTGACAAGGTATATGTATAAGAGCTCTACAACCAAAAACTCTAAGATTACTAAGGTCTGGTCTGCAACCATTCCACAACTCGTAGGGAGTTTTATTGTTTAAGGTACAGTGTGGGCATCTATTCTTTAGGTACACCGCCGTTCGAGTAGCATCTTCCCAAAAAGCTTTGGGT
Source organism: Nudaria mundana (assembly GCA_963556515.1). Classification (NCBI taxonomy): domain Eukaryota; kingdom Metazoa; phylum Arthropoda; class Insecta; order Lepidoptera; family Erebidae; genus Nudaria; species Nudaria mundana. Next base: position 14,289,384 of record OY748296.1, read on the forward strand.
AGATCGCTTTCAGCCATAAGAGAGCGTGCCTTTTCTATAATAGAGCGATTAGTGCGCTCGGCAACACTATTTTGCTGAGGGCTATAGGGTACCGTAGTTTGATGTTGAATACCACAAGAACTAAGGTAACTTGAGAATTCACTATTGACAAATTCCGTCCCGTTATCCGTCCTTATTGTTTTAATTTGAGCCCCAGTTTGTCTTTCAACCATGGACTGGAAGTGACACAATTTATCCTTCACCTCTGTCTTCGAAAAAATAAAATACGAGTATACAAAAATAGTTCTCGAATCTATAAAAATCAAAAAATATATAACTTAACACAAATCTACCACTTCAAAATTATTACCAAAACAACTATTCACGCATTATTTTTCATTTATAAACAAATACTTAAGCTATTTTCGTGCTGATAACGATTTGTTGTCATTTTATGTTTATTAAATAAAAAGACGTGTTCCGATAAATTACACTACAATAAATTACAATATAATAATATGAGTACAATAAATTAGAAGTACAATTGGTAACCTAGTTACATAGAATGATTGAAATAATTTTGAATACATAAGAACACTACAAAGCCAGTATTATTATAACACTATTTTTAAAGCAAATGAAAGTGTTGGTACCTAACTCTTTTTTTTTAAATAATTTTAAATGATATGGCGCAGAGGTCAGAACCTATCCCATAAGTATAGGTATTTAGTACCTAGATATTTGATAACTCCTCTGCACTTTGCGACATTGTGACCGTTATTATCATCAATTACTTTTGTAGATTATAACTTAACTTGTGGTCATTACTTTCAGCCGATTCCCCCACTATCATTCATTGTGACGTCACTTACATTAATCAAATAAACAATTTATGCCATGTTGATGTATGAACTCTTAGATAGGTCCGCTCCCTGGCCGAATCAGTCAAGCAGTGTAGGTATTCTGAACCCGGGTTTCACGCCGAAAATAAGTGGAAAAGCCGTTGACGAACCAAAAAAGGCCCACGGACTTTCTTAAGTACAAATACGAACTGATATCAATAGACTACTTATTCTAAACACAAACCAAATGTAATACAATATTCAAGTAGACTAGTAGTTCCTCTTTTGCAGTGTGTCTAATACCAGTTCCTTACGTTAATTTGCTCGAAATACGCTTTCGTATTCCTCCATACATTTCACACAGTTCCCTGACGCTACCGCTAGGGGCGCTTGTGTGAAATGTATGGCAAAAACGAAAAGGTAGTTCGAGCAAATTAACGTATGGAACTGGTACTAGACAAATAAGTGTAACCTCATACTTACCTCTTTCATTGTGTTTAACGTTTTTAACCGACTCCAGAAAAAGGAGGAGGTTCTCAATTCGACTGTTTGTTTTTCTACGATTGTTACCTCATTGTCGGGGCACCAGCGCCTTACAACGTGCGGCAGGCATTGATATACAAAAACCCAAGATGCACAGTGTCGAACAAAACTAGCACTCAAAACTAGATTAAGTTATGTTTATATTATACTTAGAACAATATTTATTATAAATTCAACCTTATCAAGAATTGTTAAAGTCGTATTTACAAAAGCAGTGAACAAAAAGCTATAAAATTTTATGACCATAGTTCACCGGTTGGACAAGGCATGAGTGGAGACGAACACGTTTTTATATTGTAATTATTCTTTAACATAACTTGGTATTTTTAAAGATTATATATACTTAATATAAATGTTTACTTCATTCTTAGTATGATTTAGGTGTGGAATTAAAAAGAAAAATTAACTCAACTCGACTTTTTATCATGTAGGCAACAAAATAGAATTAAAATTGCTACATTACATAATGCTGTGTTCAGAACAAATGACGCTTGACCTGTTCGGTTTAAAAAATTCTTCACGCCTTTGCTGGTGAACGATTGATGTCCATTCTCCACATCGTATTGGGTCACGAGGAAAGCTAAAATATAAGAATACAAATAAAATATGCACAGAAAACAATTCATACGTTTCAATAGTCGCGTAATAACACCTACGAGATAAACTTACTTATAAGATACCTATAATCTAAAACCATATTTCGTTAATTAAATGAAATTAGAATGAATAATCAAAAACACGTTTAAACAAAACCAAATTCGTTGTAACCAAAGATTGTTACTGGTCGATGAAGAGTTCTGTAGTAGTACCTGGAGACTATTTATACAAGGGAAAATAAAACAAGTTTTGTTCTCAATTCGGCCCATGAAATAAGTACATGATGGCAAACATTAAAAAAAAATCTAATTAAGAAAGAAGGTCTTCTTTTTTTGGAACTCGGTTAAATATTATAACTAATTATACATTAATACAAACAGGGGGCTCGTGGTCTAGACCACGAGCCCCCTGTTTGTATTAATGTAACCGACTTGACTTGACGTTATTAAGGTAACCGACAATGTTAACACATTGCAAAGGTTAAGCAACATCTACTCAGGCCGGTCTTAGGATGGGTGACCATTTCTTAAGACATTGAGACCCCTCCGTGCCTCGGAGAGCACGTTAAGCCGTCGGTCCCGGTTGTCATACTAACATCTATGGCAGTCGTTAGGGGTAGTTGGAGCCCTAAATCAAAAATCCGACCGGTCTAACTACAGAACTTCGATATCGCCCATGGGTTGTGAAGGTCAGATGGCAGTCGCTTCACGGAAAATATCGAAGTTCAGCCGAATCGCAGTTAGACTGGAAAGCCGACTCCAACTGAGTTGGGAAAAGGCTCGGTGAGTGATGATACATAATATAACATGAATAATTTAATATTGATATTACGGTACTTTCATAAAAAGGTCTCGATAAACGTGACATTCAATATGACAGGCGAAACCGCGGACCAATGTTAGTCATTTATAAATATTAGTTTAAATAAATGAACATAAAACACATAAACTTAATATATAAATAAATAAAACCAATAATAAAAAATCGACTCCATTAAAATTAGAACAGGGTCACATTATTATACGACTAAAATAAAAGGAGATTGTAATGTGTTATTATACATAAAAAAATATTCTATTGAAACTCTTCGTATTATACTTGGACAATTTCTTGAAATTTTAAAACAAAAAAAAATCTAAAAAACCTATTTCCTGCTAGTCAAATAAACGATAAAAACAAATAAATGAACTCTTTAACTTACCGGAAGTACGATATCCCATCCTTTTTCAACGTTTTTGACGTGTTATTTTTACAATTGTTCAAGGAACACTTCGGCATTTTTAGCGTGCGTGCAACGTCGCGAGTGGCGCAAGGGCAAGACTATTTGAAAAGAGCGCTAAATTCATAGCGTAGCGCTCTTTTTATGCGAACGGTTTTGAGACGCTGATTGTTTATCTTGGGTTTTTTGCATATCAATGGCGGCAGGGGGAACGTTGTTAGCCGATCCGGCCCCCACTATACTTACTCATATCTTCCTGCATTTATACGACATTCACATCAAAAACTTGTCATTGAACACCACTCGCGATACTCGCCATCTTGTATCGAATTGTTAATTATTTGAAGAACAGAATTATACCTATGTACCAACTACCACTACCAACGATAATACAGTCCACTTATTTATAACACCATACCTCAAGAACAACTCATACTTTGGACTGGGTGTACCTACTGACTTAAAAAATAGTTTGTTAATGAAAGCTGATACTTCCCGTGTGGAACAATTTCAATTTAGTCCCATTTCGACAATTTTAAGTCGGTTTTTCAAAATTATTGTTTTTTTTTTCACTTGTAATACGACCAAAATACTAATTTAAGATGAGATTTGAAGTTAGTTGCTATAAAACGTTATCTACCAAATAAATTTCTCTAGCTTAGTTATATTGTTCCAGCGTGCTGAACCAAAAACATCCTCGATCGAGACCACTACACCGAAGTATTGTGCCAAGACTACACCATGCGCCTGGTCCATTTACTCGTCGCAGACAAAAGAGATAGAGATGAACCTGACCAATGATTAGTAAGTATAAGCAAGATGACAATGGGATTGGCGGCCATATATTGGTGACGTCATAGTGTGAAAAATAATGTTGTAGAATGTGTATGGAGAAATTCACGAAGCGGTTACTGTGACAAGCCAGAATGCTGGCTGTGTTGCCACGTTGGACGGTGATATTTATTTCTTGGGCAAGAAAATGGGCAGCATTCTGGTCCTGAGAAGCATCTTTTAAGCGTTTAGCAATATCTCTATAAAGGTGGCGAGCGCTCGGCGCACATGACCCCGTCCCCAGGGTCTCAACCCCAAACGGCTCAAACATGTAGTCACCTGCTAGGTTAGCATATTTACGCCGTTAGAGGCCTTCAGCCGATGCAGCAGCAGCGCCGGCACATCCGGATGTGCTTGGGAGGTGTTAAGTTGCTAAGGTGTTAACGCACGTAGCGTCCCACACCAAAGGCCTTCCCATCTTCCATGGTAGCAAAGATATACCGTCCGGTCTCTTTCCATAGCTTCCTCTAACCCATTTTGCTCACGCACGGCAGGAAGACCTGCGATGGAAAGAGCCCTACGAATTATGTCGTTTAGAATAGAGTGAGGTATATAACCTGCGCTTCTGCTACAAGAAGAGCCATGGTGTCCCAGATTATCGACGGTTACTCCACAGTTGCAATGATGCGGAGATACAAAGGTGTAACCAGCCGAAGGCAAGTGGCAACGCGGAAGGTTGTGTTGTCCAACATTGTACCGATGTTATGTGCGAGCAATCCCTAATACTAACATGCACAGCCCTATTTTTTTTTTAATTTACGGATGCTCTAACGTCCATTACCGGGCGTCTCTGGTTCACACGCAGGAGGTATTTCCTGTGGCGCCCGGCACAGCTCTAATCTAAGCAACCTACTTCGCAAATACCCCCTCCTGTAATATGTAATATATATATCAGTATATGTATAAACATGTAACGTGCAAACGCCATAATCGCTAACTTTGTGCCGAAATATCGGAAACTCATACCAACGTTAGGTATCTATATGGTAAATATCCCGATAATTCTAAAGTCAACGACCATGATAGTTTAAATATGTAATTTTTGATTTCAGTTGCATCTGTGAGGAGCCATTGTTATGCCTGATCTACTTGGATGACACATCTGCAAATACTTACATATTGCGCTGCTTGCCGGAGGGTAGTTAGCGGTATTTGCGAGTGTTTACGGTGACGTCACATCGCGATCATCGCATCATCACACTTTAATAAAACTATATTTCATCACTTTTTAAATCATACTGTTAACTAATTAAAAGTACCTACCTAATTGTTCGGTATTACACTGTACCTAATCATTTAGATTTAATGACACAGGTTCTTAGCTACCTGAGATTTTCATGATCAAGATTTTCTTTAATTTGCACGTTGTCAGACATTTCGGTTTTGTATTATAATTGGTCTTCTAGTCTATTCAGAGAGCATAATATAATATCTGTATTATGAAGAATTCGTTAATCCAGAACAAAGCTAAGTAGTCTCTTCTGTAATTTATTGTGATGTTCTCAACAATTATGTTTACAGCCCATCTGCCATATATATTTTCTGTATTATTTCTATTAGACTAAGATATTGCACGGGACTTGGGGGCGGTCGTCCTAGTCTTCATTAAATATAAAGTACTTACATTTAATTTTAAGTGAATTGTATAACCTGCCGCTGTTTAATGAAGATCGAAAGCAATAGCAATAGCACGTCGTTTTAAAGTTCCTATTTTTAATTATTTAATTTAGTAATTGCTAAGTGGTGAAATGATTATTACTACATGTCGATTTCTATTTTTTTTTATAATACATTGGATTTTAGTCATTTAGAGTTGTATTTGTACCTATGAACGTAGTATTTTGACAAAATAAACGAATTATGCCATATCATGATTTCATATTTCCGGATAAGTACCTACCTATTTGGTTTAATAGGTCGAACGTAGATTATGCTTCAATCAAACACAGCTTTCTACGCGCTATAAAATAAGATTTAGATTATTAGGAAAGTAATAAGTGTTATTAAAGTAGGTGTAAAGGGGTTCCACCAAGATCTTAGGGTATTAGATATTAACAGCCGAGGCCAAAAAAAAGAATACTTAGTTAGGTACTAAGTAGCACTAGCAAGCAATTTAACTTGGACGCACTGACTGTGAAGGAAACACCGTCCTATTTAGTCGATGATATACTTTGGCTTCGAGCCTGGTCTCCAGCGGGTGCAGGTGGAACGTGGCCGTGTCTTTCTGTAAGCAGGTTAAATTGATCGCGAAGGAGGCGGCCGAGAGAGAGAGGGAGCGTAACTTTGTCGCTAAGTTCTGAAGCCGGCGGCCAGGGGCCTGAGGACGGCGAGGTAGCCACCCGCCATCCTTACAGAAGCAGGCTCAAAGGGTTGCATGCCGCAGGGCCTACACCACGCAGATTCACTCATCTACGCGTGATAAAATCCGACCTCAAAGATGCGGGATAGCACTCGACCACAAACACGTGACAGAGGCCACGTCGCTCGGCGGCAATAGTCAGCTGGCACCACAGGGAATACTTCCGAGTACCTGGGGGGTGCCCGGCAACTAACGTGGGGCCTTGGGCCGCGGAGTTAAAAATAAGGTACCTACTTAAATGCACTTAAGACAGAGAAACATAAATACACACACCCACACTTTGCCGGTAATTTGTTTGTGTTACCGGCTTACCGGGCACTATAAAAAATCCATAGCTACGCTGTAATTCAACCCGCAAAGCCAACAGAGATTCTCTGCAGTCCGAGTTACTCACAATTAATTTAAGGGGTTAACGATGTTACATTTTGAATCCTCCGGAATTCCATCGGACCTCATTCGTCTGTGCAGGCTAAGTATGTTTGATGGGTCTTTAAAAGAGAAATGTTCCCAGAAGGTTGGTAGCATTGCCATGTTGAATAGCAATGCTAATAAAATCGGAGTCAGAAAGAAGAATCATCAATGGTATTAAGTACGAGTACCTATAGTGATATCTCTAATTAATTGCGCCTTTGTAAAAAGGTCCCAGAAAGTAATCCTTCTGGCTTCTGGTCCGAAGACGCGTCCATCAAATAAGTATCTTACGATGTCTCTCAATAGCATATTTGCAAAAAGATCCAGTGGCACGAACAGGGAATGTTAGATGCAGGAAATGGGGTTTGTCGACCGTCGTATTTCTACGTTCCGTTCTAGCTCCTTGAGATCGCCTTCACTAACGCTGGCCGTTAAAAGTGATTTTTATTTATTTATTTATTTATGTACAACACACAGAGAAGAACAAACAATAATAAGAATACAAACAGAACAGTGAGCAGTTAGTACAAGGGCGCTACTTATTCCTAAAGGAATCTCTTCCAGCTGGCCAGAGAGGAGATGTAAATATGAAAAGGCAACGTGTGTGCAGTGCAATAAAAATAAACTTACATAAACTAAAGGTGCATTATAATATATATAAATATATACTATAATATACATATACAATAAACAATAAATATATACAATAAATATACATAATATAAATAAATATATACTGTACTATAATATACTTAAATATAGAGACTACAATAATATTATTACCCGATATATATAACTAAGATAAAGAGGAGAGGTAGTGTGCTTTCACTTTCTTTTTAAATAGAGTAAGAGTTCTACAGCTTTGTATGTCCGGGGGGAGAGAGTTCCACAGCCTGACCGCAAGAACGGAAAAGGAATAGGAAAGAAAATCAGTTTTGTGGGAGGGATAATTTAGGCGGTATTTGAGGTGGGACCTACACAGGGTACCTGGTGCGTTCATATGAGAAGCGCTCCCGCAGGTAGGAAGGATAGGTGGGATTATGCAGGATATTAAAAAGGAGACATAATATCCGAGTGTCTCAGCGAAGGCGAATTGGGAGCCACTTGAGTTCCTTGCGAAAGTGCGAAACGTGATCATACTTAAGCAGATTGAAAACAAAACGGATACATAAATTTTGCAAGCGCTCAAGTTTGTCTAACAGCTCCTCAGTAGCGTCCAAATAGCAGGCATCCGCGTAGTCCAAAATGGGGTGGATAAGCGTCTGAGCAAGTGTGACTTTGATATTCAGAGGTAAATAGCTCTGGAGGCATTTTAGCGTGTGGAAGGTGTAATGAACCTTTTTACTAACCTCACCAACGTGAGTCTTCCAGGATAGGGTGCTATCCATTATCACTCCCAGATTCTTCGCAGTGCTCGCGTACCCGATTGTAGAACCATCCAGTAAGATAGGGGGCAGACAAGATCCATCCAATCCACTCCTCATCTGCCTGCTACCAATAATCATGGCCTGCGACTTAGTAGGATTTATAAGAATGCCAAAAGATTTTGTTTTTATTTAGTGATTGAAGTCTTGATAATTTTATCTCTTCCTCATCGAATGATCGTCGCACATATTATTGGCTAAAGCAGAAGACGTATCAAGTTAGATGCCTTTTCTTAGCCTTATAACCAACGAAGGTAGGTGTTTAGAATTTTTTGCAGTAGGTAAGGTAAGTATATCAGGCACTTTGGAACCTATCTGCCGCCAAAGACGATAAATCAGTACATTTAATCGTCTTTGGCGCCGCGTAGCATTTCCAAGTATGATTAAATGATTTGCGCAAAAGAGCACTATAACCCCGTCCTTATAATGTGCAGCAGGTGTGTTATTTTACAGGTTGTGTGGGTGCGGCTGGGACTGGAGGTGGCCTTGCACAAGTCCGAGGTTCTGTGTTTTCACAAACCTCGGAACGGTCCACCTAAAGGTTCCAGCATAAATGTGGGAGGCGTTAGCATCGGCATCAAGCCCTCGATGAAGTATCTAGGGATCGTACTTGATAGCCGATGGAACTTCGGACCACATTTCCGAAGTTTGGTCCCCAAGGTGACACAGGCATCGGCAACGCTTCCTGCAGGACCTTGGGATCGTGCGGAGTATGGCCCTATACGGGGCTCCCGTATGGGCGGCGCGTTTGACGGCCAACAACTCAACGCTCCTTAATAGACCGTTGAGGACCTTGGCCGTCAAAACAATAAGGGGCTACCGCACGATCTCCAGGAGATCGTGCGGTAGCCCCTGGAGAGATCTCCGGAGAGGCTGCATGTCTCCTAGCCGGGACCCCTCCATGGGACCTGGAAGCGAGAGCCCTTGCGTCATTGTTCCAATGGCGCAAAGAGGCGCTGGAGAGGGGCCACAGGCCTGCGTCTCGAGAAATCGATGACCAGCGGTCCCAACTCCGCCAGGATCTCATGGAGTCATGGAGGGTGCGACTTGAGCAACCCAAGTGGGGTACCACCATCATCGCGGCGGTGAGACCGATCATGGACGATTGACTGCAGAGGCAGCATGGTGACCTCACGTATCGTGCGACGCAGATCGTTACCGGGCATGGATGCTTCGGTAGCTATCTGTTTCGCATCCGTCGTGAGGTCACACCCCGGTGTCAACACTGCGAGGTTTCCGACGACGACACCGCACTCCACACTTTGGTGGAGTGCTCAGCGAGGGCGAGTTAGCGCCGGGACCTCGTAGTGGGTCTGGGCGTAGATACCCACTCGCTGGAGACCATGCTTCAAGCCATGGTCTCCAGCGGGAGTAGGTGGAACGCGGCCGTGTCCTTCTGCGAGCAAGTCGTGCTCGCGAAGGAGGCGGCCGAGAGGGAGAGGGAGCATACCCTCCCCGCCGAGTTCCGTAGTCAGCGGCGAGGGCGCCGCAGACACTACTACGCCCAAGACCATCGACCTCCATGATCGGGGCCTGAGGACGGTGGGATCGCCACCCGTCGTCCTTACAGAAGCCGGCTAGAAGGGTTGCGTGCTGCGGGGCCTTAAAAAAAAAAAAAAAGGTTATGTGGGTGAATATTATTAATTTACCATTTAACATATATAATATAATATAATTTAACATGTTTGTAGGTTATGTTATGCGGGCTATTATGTTAGCGGAGTACATAATATCTACTTCATAACACATTTATTTTATGTGTAACTGTACTGTCGAGGATGTTGTGGCGGTATAAAGTTCGCAGGGACAGCAGCGCCAGCTACCGGGTCCAATTGTAAATCTAAACCATCCTCGAATCCACCTGAACACACACTATACATTTCATTAAAATCGGTCCAGCCGTTTAGGAGTTCAGTGACATATGACCGGTTTGACTTAAAACCAAATAAAACGTAAGTTTGAGGCGATGCGATACAAAGTTCGCTGGGACATCTAGGTCATATTAGTATCGCCTCAAACTTAGGTATACCGTTTCTGTACTTCTACGAATATTTTAAGTCATATAGGTCGTATGTTACGGAACTTTTCCTAAACGGCAGGACTGACCTATAGGTACACCCACCGAGCCTTTTCGCAATCCCGGTTGGGCTCGGTTATTTCCAGTCTAACTGCAATGCGGCTGAACTTCGATATTTTCCGTAAAGCGACCGCCTTCTGGCTTCTACAACCAGTAGGATTTTGTTTAGGGCTCTAACTACTGCCATATGTTCGTATGGCAACCGGGACCGACGGAATTAAGGTGCTCTCCGAGGCACGGCGGGGTCCCAATGTACCTACGACATATATATATTCCTGAAATGCTATTAAAACAGTCAAATTTCACGAAGAACTGAATAAAAAATACCTACCTAATAATTTACGAGTCTAACCTCATTTTTTCGTCGGTCAAAAATGTCATTGATCACGTATTCAACACATTCCAGAAAGTTTGATAACAAGTTACTTTAACCACACAATAACCGCTCCGTCTGCTAGTGACAAGCCAATTATCAAACTACCCTCATTCTTTAAAAGTTATTGTATTGCAATTGAAATCGAAGAATGAAAACAGCTACGATTCAACCTTCGTTGATCTTACTTTTATCAAGCTGGGATTCATCCCAGCTTGATAAAATTAAGATCTTCAACTAATAAACTTAATAGCTGATTAAAAGTAATCTATGGTTGAGATTGATAATAAGTAAGCATTTGAGGGTAGTTTTGTAAACGTAAAATAACAAGTTTGAGATATACTGGTGTCAGTGTATATAATATGAACTGCTAAGTATAAATTGTGCATGCGGTTCGAGATATTTCTTTTAAACCGACGTCTCTCGCAACGCATTGAAGTATTGTTTTACAATTTTTGTAAATTATTAAATATGGATTCGGTATCAGGCAATTTCTCTGCTGAGGAGCAGAAACCAATCTTTACATTGGCAGGAGAATCTAACGATACAGTGACTACGGTAAGTTTAATTATTAACAATACATTGAAAAGTAATGTTAAGTAGGTACCTACCCACCAATGATGAATCAATTTTCACTTTGATTGATTGGATAGTGAAGTACTTTTATACCGTGTTATGTTAAATAGCAATTGCATTGGTTAATATTACAGTAGGTACTTAGACTTATTAATTATATCTTAGCTAGATTTATTTAAATAACGTGCGATTCATTGCTGCCATAACATTTTTCAGGCGTTTTTTGAAGCCATGAATGTCGACTAAGCACCAAATAGTTTGCTCTTATATTAGTGGGGCATTTGTTACCGAAGGGGTAGACGGAAGCTATTTATATTATGTACTAACGGACGCCAGCGGCTTCGCTCGCTTGACAAATTATATACACACAAACCTTTCTCAAGAACCACTCTATCCATTGGTGAAAACCGCATCAAAATCCGTTGCGTAGTTTTAAATATCTAAGCATACATAGGGAACGAAAGCGACTTTGTTTTATATTATGATATGATTTTGTCAGTCATTCCCACGCACTTGATACCTTCGATACATACCACTACCCACCTACGCGTACGAATGAAAGTTTACCTACCCATATTAAGTGGATAAAGTATATTTTTTTAACATGATCGAATTTTGACTAACAGGAGACATCTACGAACGACCGTTTTTCAAAGAAAAAGCATTACTTACTTCTGTACCTTGATTATTTTTTAGTTTTTAACAAAGTTAGCTCGTTAAACAACTATTTCTGTAGTCTACAAACATTATTAGCGAGCGTAGTAAGTGCCTGGGGCATTTAATAGCTTTCTATTGATAGGATTTGTGGTGTTGTTTAGGATAGCTACGCGTTTGCGGACACGCGCAACTCGGGTAGCAACCAAGATGGAGTTTTGTCCTCTATGACCCCTATGATGCAAGGCCTTGGGGGCAATGAACTGTTGAACATGCTGAGCAGACAGGAGCCGAGGGTTGCTGATGCCGGTGAGCTTGACATGACTCACACACGCACACACACGATAACAAACCACGGATTCATTTCTTTAACGCGGAGGTTAAATGCCCATGCCTCGAGTAGCCACGTAGACACGCCTCGGCTGTCAGCAGGCGTACCGCGTGTAAGTAAGGATATCTTGAGACCTAGAGTTGTTGATAAGGCCATTTAGAACCCTTTACACTTAGTTTTTGTTTTTTAAAGAATGTATTTTTTTACACAAGTAGCTGAGAGAAGAATCAAACGGCCAGTTATCACTCTTGGGTATAATGTTGCTTCCTCGTACTTCACCAGATCACCGGTGCATAAAATGTTAGCAGTAGATACGAGTAGGTATATACCTAGTATAACAATCGTAAGACTTAAGTTCGTTAGACCCTCGTTCGTTGTGTGTGCTACCCTCGCTTGTAGTTGTTATATGATTGGGCGCTTAAGATATTGACTACTTGCTTTGCTTACTAGGTAAATCAACATAGGTAGAATGTTTGAAATATACCTACTTACATTTATTTACAGCCCCCTCAGTAGCCGACATGGAAGAATTGTTAACAAATATACGATTAAATGGTTCCGATGTCTACAACGACGACAACTTTAATAATTATTTCACTGGTAAGTAATTTATTTATATTTATTTAATTATTATCTGAGATAATACCTAAGCCCTAAATGTGCATTAAATATACGAGGTTTGATCAAGGAATGCTTGTGATTTGTCCCCCGTAGAGATGATTGATTGATTATGAGAACATTATTGACTCTGACTGCAGAGCTCATGTTTAGTGGTATGTAACACATCTGTTCTGGCTGTTGAAATGTTGGTTTGAGTCACAGAGTGGTTAACGTATTTTAATATCTACCGTAACCTGGTCCGTTAACGGCAATAGGCTTGCCCCCTATTATACCAACAAAGTTACTGGCAAAGTGTGGATGTGTAATGGCATGCACCTCTGCATGGGGTATCCACGGGATCCTTTGGGAGTATCGGCTTGATAATTAATGTATGTACGACGAAATAGGAAGCGGTTCTAAATGAGTAGGTATGGTGGTCTATGTTCGCTGCCAAATTAATAGCAAAGCCAGAAGACGTGTTTAAAAAACCTCATCATTATAATCCCGTCTGTTTCCCCAAAAGAGTGGGTAGAGACATATTATGACATCGCCAGCCATTTTGTTGTTCCCACGTAGTAACGGAGTCCATTGCCGCTAACTGGGCACTTTTGTACTAGAGCGTCATCGTCTATTGATGCACAACTAATCACAACTTCCAGGTGTGATTGGCTTAATTGTATTAGCTTAATTCCTAAGACCGTAGTGGCTCCTAATAAGATTTCTAAATACAGAGATTTCTAGAATCTGAAGTCAAATTTAGCAAATTGTCAAGGCGTATGTTTGTTTCAACTTTAATGTGCTGGGCTATTTAAAATGTGTTGCTAGTGCTAAATTGTAACATTAACGTTTTAGGGTACAATCGACCTGAATCTGCATCCTCTGGTGTTTGGTCTGATAATACGAATATGCAAAATCCCAGGAATAACGAGATGATGGACACTTTTGACTTCCTTGTCAAGAGTAAGTTCCTTTCAATATTATTATATTACTGAATCCGGTTCTGTTTTGGCCTGAAATGATAGTCGTACCTAGTGTACCTATTTACACTACATATATTAGTTCCTACAGCTACCCCATCCTATACAAAGAAAGAAGCAGCAGAAACAGACTAAGTACCAACCTAACTCATCCAATATCTGACCGTTTGCGACGAAGTTGGGAAGCTGTAACTTTTGCAGAGGCTGAATTGTGGCCAAAGTCCGTCGGTGCCCCAAGGTCACCCTTTCAAGGGCGTACCCGGGACGCTTGGCAATGGAAAATGGGAGGATAAAAGAAAAGCTGTAATTATAAAGTAAATTATATGTACCTTTTAGGTCTGTCTTCGGCGAACAACTACGTGTCGATGCTGACGCGGGAGCAGCTCTCGGTGCTCCGCTCTATTCGTCCCAGCTTGCTGTATGAGCTGCTGCAGGAAGTGGCTAAGGCTCGTAGTGATAGACGTATGCGTCGAGCCCTACCGAATGTAAATCAACAATATCTATCTATTTATTTTTTATTTATTTTTAAACATTTTTGTACACCAATACAAATATGCATATGTAACAATTTATGAGAATGTACAAATGGCGGCCTTATCTACTAAACAGCGATCTCTTACAGACAACTTTTGGATGGAAATAAATTGTTTAAACTATTATGTGAAATGCGGGTAGTCATTGGTGTTTGAGTAACGTAAACAATACTAGCATAATATGAAAAGTAGAAAGATAATTAAAATTAGCGAACACATGTAAAGGACAGAAAGCATCATTATTTAATTGTTGTCATTATTTAATTACCGACCAAGTGTTAAGCTTTGGAAGGAGAGCCAGATAATTAAGGTGGTGGTCCATTCCGTGTCATGTCCATTAGAAATAATAGGAGATGTGTAAATTAGAAGGTTGGATCGTTGGATCCGTTAATGTTGACTATACTCGAGACTATCAACTGCCCCGTTTTAAAATACATTCTTATAGCACATCCGATCACATTTAGTAGGACCTACCTATAATATTTTAGAAGTGCTCTGACGAATGGTGAGGTCCATGCTGGTGTCTAAGGGATTAGTTTTCTACAACTGACACATCAGCTACGCTATTCTAAACCACTCGGAAAGTTCCCGTCTCGGATTTTACAGCTGATTCCGTTGTGGATTCCCGATCTAACGGATTTAAAAACTCTATTCACAAACTATTGTCGGGAGCGGTCCGTATTCTCTCCCGGTAGTTTATGATTAGTATTAATGACTCCGTCAGCTGCGGAATCAGAAACGGAAACTATTTAAATGGTTTAGAATAGCCTAGCAGATCGGAAAATTCGCATCTTTCATAAAATAATACTCCCTGTCTACTTTGTTATCTACGCATTTAAGGACATACCCTCTGATGTTTCAGGAGTGTGCATTTTGCAAGAACAACGGTGAGAACGAGGAATGTTACTCGTCGCACGCACTGAAGGACTGGCGCGGACGAGTGCTGTGCCCCGTACTGCGCGCGTTTCGCTGTCCCCGCTGCGGTGCCACCGGGGATCGAGCACATACCATCAAGTACTGTCCCGAAGGAGTTGAGACTGGTAATCACACTTTACCAGAATAAATGATTTGGTATTTCAAGGGAACCTAAGACAGCTAACCAGGAATTTGGATGCCAGGGTATCGTCCGTATGTCAGCAAGTGTGTGGAGCACTTTATAGATTGGTGGTTCTTGGAGGTGGATTTTCTTGACGGGACTCCTGTGTACAGTTTAACATAATAATATCATCACATGAATTGTTGGCCATTCTTCTAAGTCTACCGTCTACGAGCCTGGAAATTTTCGAAAAAGGGGTACAAAGTTTTCGCTTCACATATTAATATTCGTAACTGTACAACAAATTTAACTCTGATATCTAGATACATTCTGTAACAGTTTGGTGGTCTATAGCCGTGTAGATATTCAATGCAGTTTCCTTACCAGGTTCTGGAGGCCTGGCTTCCCGTCGTCGTGTGCCACCTTCAACATCTCTGCTCTTGGGAACGAACGGTACAACTAGACCAGGAGCCACGCCGACTGCGCCTACCGCCTCTCCAGTCAACTCGCCTGCTAACCCTGGCCTCTCTTACTCTTCTCTTTGGTCTAACTTCGGTATCAACTAATCGTTTTAATCTAAGCCTAATAGCTAATAGACAAATCAGCTATATTCAGTTTTTATATTACAGTTATAATGGACCTCAATATAAGTTTATTTGTATAAGCTTCTGTTAAATTATTTGAATTCATTTTAGGGATATGGTTTTCTGTTATGAATATAGCACTGTATTCTATAACATGCAAACTTTATTCTGAAAGTACAGATACGTTTAATTTTCTATGTTACACTAGAGAATTAAATAGCAGTATCTCTATCTATATCTAAGCTCTTTTATAAAGCATGCGGGTCGTGCTAAGTCACATCGAAATAATGGATTCAGGTAATTTACATTAAAATATATGTATTACTTTGTTTTTTTAATGAATTTTTCATTGGTTTTAAAAATATGAATCATCTAATATAATCAATTGTCTAAAGTTGATCATTAATTATATAATAAATATACGAAATATATCCATTCCCATATCACCGATTAAATTGTTCAAAATCTTAATGAATTTATTTAAAATATTTATTCATGTTATTTATCAATTTTCTTTATTTTATGTACAGTTTCTATCAGTATTTAATAACAGGCTTGGTAACTATTAACTATAGGCATTGTAAAACCTTTGTTCTTACAGCGGTGTTTCTAGACGAATTCTGTCGAATCAGAAACTGGTCGATCGTACCAACCTTAATAAAAATTAGACTGTAAACGTAATTAGTTGGTAACACTTGGTAACACAAAAGTTACCTGTATCATAGTAGGGTTGCCAGACTTGTATTACGATATTGAGAGTAGCTACGGTACTAAATATTTACATATATACCAATTAACTTTAGCAAAACGAATGCACCACATAATGAATGTGCTTACCAATGAAAAATTTTCTTTAGCAGTGTGTTATTATAACTTTTAAGTTAAGTATCACATATTTCAATATACTTTATTTTCCTTTGCAATGATTTTTTTTAATGTCCAACATGTCTCACTAGCAGTGCTCTCTCACCGTTCTGTAAGCGTCGAATACACGATTTAAAAAGTGGTTGTAAATCGAACACTGCTTTGCTGCACGGTTTAAAACCAACAGTGTTCAACAGAACATTGCCAATCGTGTGTGGGGTGCTTTAAAATAGTTAATTACACCTATTTGCCTGAAAGGTAGGTACATCATACGGCAATATTTATTAATAAATAATAGTTTAAAAAAAACAAAAAAAAAAACGCTTTTATAAAGAATCCAACTAAAAAGTAGAAAATAAATTTTAATAAGTTTGAATTAAGAATAGTGGTAATAAGAAATAAATGTATATTATTGTAAAAAAGCGTGAGGTGCATTTTAAGATATTATCAAAATGATAGTTCTACTCATATCTGTCAATAAAATATTTATAACTATTGACACTATTAGAGTGGGCGCTATAGGTAGTTGAGTATGCAAAATGTGAGGACCGGCAACTATGTTCGGATTCTTATACCTGAGACCCCAAATAATAACAAAACACATCTTGCCACCAGCTGTGATGGTCCCTTCCTAATTTGTCTGTGTTTTAATTTCCCATAATTACTGAACCTGAACATACACAGATATTTAAAAAGTTGAGAAGTGAGAATTCCTTTTTGAATTTTTACATTATGCTTTCATAGGTAAGTACAGCTCGCGAGGAATAAGCAGAGCTTTGCATTTGTGTGAGTGCAGTGTACGTGAACTTATATATGTGATCTCTTTTACACACACATATGTTGTACACACAACTACAAAAAGAGTTTCTACTCTACTTTTCGTGGTCACTCACACAAATGCAAAGCTCCGCTTATAACCTCGAGAACTGTACCTACTTACTTCCAAAAATAACAATACATTTTTAATATTCGAATCATTTAATTCCACATTTATCTATAACAAGAATATAACATATTTATTATTATAGGACTTAATACTAAATAAGTAAATCCCTCGAGATGGTAATACAATTATATTTTGTTGAAAACGCGATTAACCTAAGGTCATCTCGTACGCAAACAAGCCGATAACACCTATGATAGAAAAGGATAGATAGATATTTCAGATTTCACACATTTTTTCACGTTTTGTCGACCTTAATATTGGAAGTATACAGGAAATATCTTATAGAAACACAACACTCTGTAATAAATATTGCACAGCTAGTCCCGACGAACTTCTTACAGACTCAATTTATTAAAAATCTTTTAAACCTTCACTGAATTATATTGGACAAAAACACTTGTAGTTTCCACGGGTTTCGTCTCACAGCATTTGTGATTAAAGTTTCTGATGATGCCGTTAGGCGAAACCGGTTAGTAAAAATTCAATAAAAACCAGTGGGAAGTACTAGTGTTTTTGTCCAAGATGTGTAGCAAATTCCACCAAGTGCCATCAATCGACAGTGTAAATATACTTCCCGTAACTTCAACATATATTTCAAGCCCAATCTATTTTTAAATTCGATGTGCAATATTTATCCCAGGAGTACCTGTATGTACTCTTTATGTAGTAATATTTGTAAAATGTAATTCACTTCCCACCAAACACATCAATTCAAAAGTATTCATTCCAAACTCATTCTATACGTTCAGATTAATTCAGTCACTTTCACATTCATTCGCTCGGCACTATTCTCGTTCGACTTATAAATCAACAAGTAAAAGACAGTAATAATTTGGCAATTGGCTTTACAATAGAGAATAATATTTATGTATACATAGATTAGCTAGCGCAATATCTAATTAGAGTTACACTAAGCGACAGTTGAGATTCAAAACTGAGCCACACTACCAAAAACATTAACAATAATAATTTAAATGCATAATTCTGGAATGCAGTGTTACTACTTTTGAAAACGGAATGTCGCCTGTTGCCTGTCCATAGACTATTGTTTAAAGGTCGATTCACACGATATATCCATGACACCTCAGTTCCGACCGTTCAGTTCAGTGCAAAATATTCTTTCATACATTTTCTATGAACATGTCAGTGTCAGTGATGACAGTCGTATTTGACACTGACATGTGGGTACGCGGTCATAGAAAATGTCTGGCGCTTCGCAAAAATCGGGTTTCCAGACACTCTCATACCGAACAACGTTCCTTGTCCTGCGCCTGGAGCTAGTTAGGCATAACTAGTTCTTCTGTGCGGGACTATCAACTAATCAAGCATTACCTTGTCATTGGCGAAATCATCGATGGAGCCACGTTTTTAAAGAAAGAGTATTTTGCACTGATAATAAAGGTCGCTATTCACACATAACAATGAAGTCTTAGTTCCGACACTGTGCCAGCACAGTTCAGTATCAGTGCAAAATATTATTTCATACATTTTCTATAAACGCATTCCCACATGTCAGTGCCTGAATCGTCACTGTCACTGACATGCCGGGGCGAGTTCCTAATAAATGTATGAAATAATATTTTGCACTGATACTGAACTCTGCCGGAACTGAGGCATCACTGATATGTGTTAAGGACAGTCAGCGTCGACTTTATTCAACCGATATACCTAGTCATAAAATGTAATCACAAAAAAATCAAAAATGATTATTGGTCATTTGGCCACGTCATTCTGGAATATCATTGGTCAAATATATCGGCCGACGAGAGTCGTCATTCAATTTAGTCTATTTTCCGCGACACTATATCGAGTTTTCATCACCTTCATATGATTTATAAGAATTTATATGTAGTCTGTACACCTTTACTATAATATCTTTAGATCCTAACGTAGAGCAACTTAGCAGGATAAACGTTATACCAGTGCTACCAAAGAGCGTACTGCGTATACGGTCTGTATTCGATGTCACTGTGACATTAGATCAACGGCTATTCTAAAATCTTACCACTTGAAGGAAATAATTTATTATAGAAAATGTCTATATCGTTTTCGAATCTATCGGATCGGGAATCGACAGCGGATAAAGCTGTAGAATCCGAGACAGTAATTTTTCGAGTGGTTTAGAATAGTCTAGCAGATAAACAGTCAAAATATTTGTATGGTAGTAGCACTGGGTTATGTTTATGTACTCGGATCCAGTAAGAGAACGCTCTAAAACTAGGGTAGAAATAAAATGTTTATAAGCCCATTTTAATGAAACAACAACTAAATCTTTGGTTGTTCGAAATATGAAAAAATCTCACCACCCTCTATAATATGGCGTTCTATAGTATAACTATATCGATGTAATATAATAATATCGAATCAAAATAATAATCGATACCTAACATATTTATATGCATAGTATTATAATAGATATCAAAGAACTAATGTCAAAGACCACATTTAATATTAAGACAGTAACATTTAAAGCCTTCACGACACCAGACGGCGCATACTTAAGCTACTTGTACACCAACCATTGTATAATAATATAAATAACGAATAATATCTACATTAACAGTAAGCTTTTGTATCGCAAATTTTGAGAATTTAGTTAAAATAATTCGATTTATCGGAAACATAAATCGAGATATTCTCTTCACAGTTGTCGATTTCATTCTTATAATAATATCTAAATAGTATAAAGCTATTTCGTTGTTTTTCGGTTGACAATCGAAAAAATAATCGTTAAATCATACAGGATGATAACTTCAGTCAGTCAGCCTGTGACCAAGGCCGGTGTAACCCGGGCGCCACTGAAAATACCTTCTGCGGCCGTGGGATCGGCCGCGGAATTAAAAAAAGCATCATAAATATATGATGTATATATGATGTATATATGATGCACATTCATAGCACATAGTACTATAGAAAGTATCTGTCAATAGCCCAGTCATGTGCTTCTTTACACTTCGATTAAAGAACACAGGAGTTCGATTTTTGCTGAGCGCATGGCTGGTGCCTTTTTAGGTTACCTCTGGCGCTCCGCAAAAATCGGGCTCCCAGATACTCACATACCGAACAACGTTTCTTGTCCTGCACCTGGAGCTAGTTAGGAATAACTAGTTCTTCTGTGCGGGACTATCGACTAATCAAGCATTGCCTTGACATTGGCGAATCATCGATCAATATCGACGGAGCCACGTGTTTAAAAGAAGAAGAAAGAACACAGGGTACGTTTGTCGGAACGATCTTTTCCATCGCTCAGTTCTGGCGAACATTTTATCCAAATAATGAAAGGCGATAGTTTAAATGTTTGAAAGTTAGGTAGTCATAAATATATATATTTATAAGAAACCAGCTGTCCCGGCGAACTTCGTACCGCCTGAAATTTTGCTTATGAACCTTCTCTGAACCTCCACGAATATTTTAAGACCCAAATTAGCCAAATCGGTCCAGCCGTTCACCCGTGATGTCGTCACCAAGGGAAATAGGGATTCATTTTTATATATAGAGAAGATAGAGATGAAGTAGGATAACTTTTTCTCAAATAATTTAAAGAATCGCAAAGCGACGCGGCGACGCCATAAGTCGTCTCTGTTGTACCAAACAGTGAACGCAATATTAGAGGTTGGACTTGGGGCATATTTCTAAGAGTTCTATAGAGAAAGTGATTATATAATTTTGGCAGCAATATCTGAGTTATTCATATAGTTACATTAAAATTTTAACAAAAGATCACATTTTGATTATTAGTCAAAAAACATTTTATAATTATGTTCAATATATCAATATCAATAGTATATTTAGATTATAAAGTTATAACATCGTTTACGATACGTGCAGTCATACACTATACTAATTTAGAACGATTATCATAGTAACTCAATTTTTAAAGTCGGTTTTTGCCGCTTTGTTTAAGAGCCATTTGGACGCTCTTTATCAGCGAGTACGGTGTAAGAAGTCGTACTGTTATAGTTCTGATTGTGATGTAATCATTTATTTCGTAGATAAGTTCGATTTATAGCTAACTCTATAGCTAACAGCCAAGCCACGCAACTGATCAAAGTGCATATACTCCGTTCATGAGGTTATCCTTACGAGGGCGTTCCCGCAATGAACATTGAAGACTTTAAAGAAACTTATGCGAACAATTTGTTTCAACGTTCATTATTATATAATAATGAACGTTGAAACAAATTGTTCCAGCCTAAATTAAGAAATATAGTACATCGATAAACGTTGGTATGTAAACAATGAAAGCATACATAAAAATATTTTATTTCAGATATTTATATAATGTATGTGGAATATATTTAGGAAGAGATCATTTGTTAGAGTGACGTCATTATACTGCATCACTTTGGGAAGTGTTTAGGAGAATTAAGGTGGTGACCTAGTCAGCCGTAGGAAGTCTCACTGTAGGCCGCAGCAAGTCTAACTGTAGAGTATTACATGTCTCACGTAGCAAACGAAACCACCTTTATACCGTAGCGTAGCACGCCTCACTGTAGACGGTAGTAAGTCTCACGGTAGATCGTAGCAAGTCGGACATTATAATCAAAGTCGCACTGTAAACCGTAGCATGTCTCGTAGCAATTCGTAGCAAGGGCCCTGCTACCACAGCCAACGTCGTCGGCTGCTAGACTGGGTACGTCATTCACTTTGCTGTTCGCCTGAAACAGAACTTTCCTAATAAGTGTCACGTTTTGTGGCGCAGTTTTAGCTTGTTAACTATGACTAGCTGCGTGTAGTCGCGGAACACCTCGTTGTGCGTGTGCGTGTACTAGTGCGTGCGTACCTTCGTTGTTGTTGTGTCGAGCTCGCACGAGTCGCTCGGGGTGCGAGTGCGCGAGCTGCGTGTAGTCGCGGAACACCTCGTTGTGCGTGTGCGTGTGCGTGTACTAGTGCGTGCGTACCTTCGTTGTTGTTGTGTCGAGCTCGCACGAGTCGCTCGGGGTGCGAGTGCGCGAGCTGCGTGTAGTCGCGGAACACCTCGTTGTACGTGTCGTCGTTGGACGACATCTCGCTCTCGCGCATCTCCTCGTTCAACTTGGTCAGACGCAACCTACAGACATATAATTTACATTCATATATTTATATTAGCAGTTATGTACCATTGTAATTGTACCTCGTACCTACGTCTTAATACGTTAAGTATCTTGAGACCTATCCGTTTCTACTTTTACCCCTGTCCCCCTGTCCCTGTCACCCCGCAGGCGAGGTCTGAGTTAAGCCGTCGACCTATAACTATTATGATACGATTCAAGAATATAATTCTTACAATTAATATTGTAAAATATTTGAGCAAAATTACAGTTACAAACATAATAAGTATACGAGACGTACAAAGTAACAATGTCGGCATTGGCGTTTGTGACAGCTATGTCGAGAGGCGTTTGTCCTTCCTTGTCCACAATGGCCTGGTCTGAACGGTATCGCAGCAGTAGACATACCTGAACAACAAAGTATCCATTTATTTCCATAACATTTTATTTGTTCCAGTTCCATTAAAATGCAGAGTCTGTTTAGTGGGATGTAACAACTGTGCCAGGACAGATTAAGCTTACTGTGGCATAGAATAGTATACTAGTATTGATGCTATACTATACAAAGATATAGGACTGGGTTAATGCAAACTCATATTACGGCTATTTCTTTAGCGTAAAATTCTCAGCCCTCTCACTGTAGATAACGGTCTTTCGGCAAAGCGTTGACAAAGGTACTTAATATAGCGTAAATATTTGGCAAACAATATAATGTACTGTTACATTTTTTAAGCCAGAAATTAAATAAGAACAAGAAAATAGATTACGAGTTATGTATTTTCGTTTGTTGGGCATAAAGGTAGCTGACACAATTTTGATACATTTTTGATTTCGAGGCCTTGACTAATTTAACACTAAATGATAACTTACATCTCGTAGGGCAGCTGGAAGAGATTCTTTTACGAATAAGTAGTGCCCCTGTACTAAGCTCACTGTACTACTGCATTTGTGTTATTTTCTTTTGTGTGTTGTACAAAAATAATAAAAAATATAAAATAGCTACCTGTCCAGTATGTCCAGCGTCAGTGGCGAGATGTAAAGGAGTCTTGCCGTCTTCGTCCTGCACGTTAAGTTTACTGCCGTTCAGTAGTAGGAACGAGCACGCCATTACTGACCCCTGGAAACGTCAATGTACACTCGTCAAAACAATTAAATATGCAGGCGTGCAGCACTCGACCAAATAATTAAGTATGCAGCACCTATGTTCCTTTTACTATGCAACATGATGTCTAAAATTAATAAAAGGCATAGTTGACTAAGGGAGCGAAGCGACCGAAGTCTCCGTTTCAACTTGCAGACTGGGGAGAATTTCTTTCGTCTGTACCTCGACATCTACGGGTTCTGTCAGATCATGTTTGCGGCCGTATTTATCAACCGATTTGCATGAAACTTTACACACACACACTCCTTGCTTACAATAAATAACATTTGAATGACATTTTTTGGATTGGATGACAAATGAAAGAGTAATAAAGAAAATTGAAGAAGAAATTTTCTAAACAAAGCCGCTCCCGAAATCTACGGTTCACAGAACCACTAGTTTTAATATATTTTTAGTAGGTAGTTCCCAATTTGGTCCCATTCTAGTAATTGGAAGTCGGTTTTGGGAGATATTTTAATTGGGGAAAGAACTAAAGAAGTTTTATGTATAAGCCGCGCTCCATGTGAGTGGGATAGAACCTTGTCACAATAACCAGTACGTGACGTCATCAATCGCTGAAAAGTACGGATAACACAACATTATTGTAGGTTAATCTACGTCACTACGACGTCACCAACATGGCCGCCAATCCCATTGTCATCTTGCGCGGCTTATAAATGTTTCTAGTATCGCCGCGTAGGCGACAAGCGGCCAGTGGACATGTACATAAGCCCCGTGTTTGTAATGGTGCCACCGATTTTGATATTGTCTTAGCTGAAACTCTGTTCCGTTTGTTCTACTGTAAAGTTTTTGCAACGAAGTTTACTAACGTGGCTTACAGGTAGTGCGATGTAGTAGAAATCGTCACGTTACGCTTATTAGTGGTTCCCAACTTGTGGTTCGCAGAAGCCAAAATGTGGGTCAGCTTTTTTTTTAATATAGCGTCGGCGTCGTTAGTAAAATGAAAAGTAACCAAAACCCAGGTTGAGTTGCGTAAAGAACTTCGGGGGGTTCCCCGACCGCACAATCTATATATTTAATAATACGACAATTTGTCTGTGTGTGTGTGTATTAATATATGTATATATATATATATATATATATATATATACATTTTTTTTTTATATTTTAAATTTTTTTTATACTTGAGGCGATACAAAGTTCGCCGTGATAACTAGTTTTTTTAAATATAGTAATTAGTGTGTATACTAACGCTGCAGACGGCGGCGTGCAGTGCGGTCCGGCCCGCGTGTCGCACCGCGTTGACGTCGGCGGTGGCGGCGAGCGCGGCGCGCATCACCGCCACGTTGTGTGCGCGCGCCGCCAGGTGCAGCACCGCGTCCGGGGACAGCAGGGACATGTCCTCTGCCGCTGGGGGTGTGCCACACTGATCATCATCTCAGCCCAGGCATAGGCCTCCCCCAAGGAGGGGGGATTCAGCCTGCATATACCACGCTGGCCAAACAAGTTGGTATAGATAGAGTATGTTGAGTGTTACCGTCTCTAAACATACTTCGAGAAACATATTATACAGGTGTCCCATAAGTCGCCCTCGATCCGAAACCAGGTGATAGGTCAAGTTATAAGTTAGCAGAAAAAAAAATTAAGTCATGTATTTAAAATAATAGGTATAGCAATTTAGATAAATAATTTAAATTTTTTCTATACTTTCTTTATACTTTATACTTTATACTTTCTATATTACGGCTATAGAAATAAATATTTGGGATCGTTCTTTTTTGATTAGTTATCATCCTCTAAGAACATAAACCAATAATCAATAGTTAGTTGATAAAATCATTAGTTACCAAGTTCATCACAATCTTCTCCCTCAGTAGAATCATGATCGGAGGGTAGACTGAGATCCACGCCGCGTTCACTCGCCAGTTCATTGCCGATCAACAATACAGGACTACCTTCAGACTTGCTCGAACTTTCTGACACTGTGCACAAATAAAACACGTCAAACATGATATGCTTTCCCTCGGGAACATTCATTGCTATGCAGATGACAGTACATTGCACGGGAGTTACTCGGTTCGTCCGACGGCGGGGCGATCTGTGATAGAGGAGGAGAGACGACATCTCGTGGGTGATCTCGACCGAAACCTCGACAGTATCTCCCAATGGGGTGCCGAGAACTTGGTCGAGTTCAATGCCCACAAAACACAGGCGTGTGCATTTACAGCGAAAAAATCCCCTTTCCTTCCCCTACCCACTCTTTAGAATGCAATATTACCAATGAAGGACAATCTAGACATCCTTGGCATAGACGTTCGTCGAGAGCTCAATAACACAAAATACATTGAGAGATGTATTGGGCTAGCTTCGCGGAAACTAGGAATACTGAACAAGGTAAAGCGATTCTTTACACCGCACCAGAGGTGTCTGCTGTACAAAACGCAGATTAGACCCTGCGTTGAATACTGCTCTCACCTCTGGGACTTCGCGGAGCCCGCGAAGTATTTGCTGGACGCACTCGACGCTATGCAGCGACGCGCTATTCGCATTATAGACTGTCCGGAGGTAACGGGAAGCCTTGAGCCGCTAGCCCAGCGCCGAACAATTGCTTCCTTGGCCGCGTTCTACCGTATTTACCACGGTGAGTGTTCTGAAGAGCTCTTCAACCTGATCCCACCCTCTCCCTTCCGATCCCGAACAACGCGTGCCGGGCAGAGATGTCACCCTCATACCGTGGAAACCGTCTTCGCGAGAACCGAGCGTTTTAAACGATCGTTTCTCTGCCGAACGATGGTGGCTTGGAACGCCCTGCCTGCGCACGTGTTTCCTCCAACATATAACCCTGGGCTCTTTAAGCGAAGCGTGAAGAGGCACATTACAGGGTCGTCAAGTTGAGGGCCACTCTCTATAGTATTCCTGTGTACTGTGAGAGTCGCCCTCAATTGCCAGACGTCGCCTCAGCTTACCATCAGGCGGGTGGCGTCAATTTGTCGACATAAATATAAAAAAAAAAAAAAAAAACATCGACACAAATACCGACTTCAGATGGGACCAAATAATTGTCGGAATGGGACCACTCGGAAAACAGTAGCTTACAATATTTCATAAGCCACCCAGTCAGTCGAAAGTTAAAAGGTAACAAACATAAATAAAATACAATCGAATTGAGATCCTTCTTGTTTTTTTGGAAGTCTGTTAAAGATAAGTAAATATTACTAGTAGTAGATAATACCTAATGTTAGAATATTAACCCTCTAACGCCATTAAATTATCTCAGTTTAAAGATTGTTCATTTATTTATTTTAATTTTTTATTTATTGACCGAGCGAGCGAAGCGAGCGAAGCGTCTCAGTTTTAACTCGAGGACTGGCCGATTGGGCGTTGTTGGTATGTGTGTCAGTTCCGGTTTACAGGCCGCATTTTTCAGCCGATTTTCATGAAATTTGGCACAAGTGTTCTTTGTTGCGAGGCGCAACTGCTGTCTTAAGGATTTTTCGATTGGGGGGAAAATGGGGGAGAAATGGGGGGAAAATGCATTTTCAGCCGATTTTCATGCCTTGTTGTCAAAAGGATTTTTCGATTGGGGGGAAAATGGGGGAGAAATGCGGGGAAAATGCGAAAATAACGCGAGATCTACTGTTCACAGAACCACTACTTGTAAACTTCATGCACAAACTCGTACAATGCCGGACTTAATGGCTTTAGGCATTTTCTGCCAGTCAACCTCAAGGTTTCTGTATCACCTCAAGGTGATACAGAAATAATGCTCAGGTAGGTGCTCATTGTTATTAGGAGAGTGAGATCGACGATCATTCACCTGTATAAACCGAGCGAGCAAAGTGTTTATATTACGAGACCATACTGGACAATTTTGCTTTCGTAAGGTTTTTATGATTGGTATCCAACTACTGAGGTCTACTGGTAATAGTAGAATATAAAAACAATATTTAGTTACCGCTCGTGTTGCTATTTGCGTCACTTTTTTCATCAGGTATTGTCTCTGGAACAGAAGGTGTGGTCCGGACTCTGTAACGATATTACACATTATGTCAATATGATTAACTGCGCACTTAAATAGTATAACATGCCTCTGGCTACTTCTTCGAAGTATTATGTATACTGGTTATCCCGGCGAACATTGTATCGCCTCAAATATAAAAAAAAAACGAATATTTTAATATTTCATGCAAATGTATGTATTATTAATTATAATTGGAAAACGCGACGGACGGACAGACAGACAAATTGTCGTACTGTATTAAATATATAGATGGGTCCATAACCTAGCAGAACTATTTCTAAGTGTTAACTGCGTCTCACCCGTCGCAGCGGGGAGTCTATGGTAGAGGCGCATAATAAACGAATTCCTCTATACCTTTGAGGACAACGCCATGACATTGTACGTATAGGCCGATAACCTATCATAAGAGCGTATGTATTAGAGTGTAACCTGCGTCTTGCCCGACGCATGCCACCGTCTGCCGATCCGCAACGGGAAGTCTACAGTAGAGGTGCATAATTAACACATGTATTTTATCCCTTTGAAGACCATAGTTAGCATATTTATCTATGTCTTTGAGGACAAAAATGTGATATTGTGTGTATGGGCCCATAACCTATCAGGTGTATTTTATGTTCAACAATAGTTTTACCTGCGTCTCGCTCTTCGCACAGACCACCGCCTACCAGTCCGCAGCGGCGAGTCTACAGTAGACGCGGTGAGGGCGCCACTGCTGCCGACCAAGTCCTTCACAAACAGTCGCGATACGTATTTACCACGGATCCACGCTTCGCGAACACATCTGTAAATTAATTAATGACGTCTTCAATATGGTGACACGGGACTAAAGTTCTCTTAAGGCCCAAGTTACCTCACCTGCGCGCGATACAACTCCTGACAGACGCCGTGGCTTTGGCAAAATATACCCAAATAGCGGCTTCGCCCGCTTGACAAATTTTATACTAAAACCTTCCTCGAGAATCACTCTATCTATTGATGAAAACCGCATCAAAATCCGTTGCGTAGTTTTAAAGACCTAAGCAAACATAGGGGCAGACTAATAGCGAGAAGCGACTTTGTTTTATACTATGTTAAGACGAGCGAGGAGACAGCAATAGACTCACCCCTTATTAAGTAGGACCAACAAAGTCGTAATAAACGACTATGTCTACCATTTCGAGGGTAAAGCGTGATGATGAACGGTTGGGAACGCAAAAGTTGTGTGTAAAATGATTGTGTTGATAATGTAATAATTTAGGAACTTACGTTTCACAGTCTGGTGTTGCCCTCGTGATAGTCGCACCGTCTGTGTTGGCTTCGTATATCAAATTCACTATTTTGTTGCCAAGTTCAGCCATTACCTTCAAAAGTAACACAAAACCAATTACTTAATAAAAAGGATAACAATTCACCACTAAAAGAATTTTCAAATTCGAACCAGTTTTATTAACGAGTATTTTAATTTTAATAATTCGGTAGATTAACGAGTTCGACCAGTAACAACTCTACTGCTTTATTATATTATTAAACGACTTGACCGTTATTAGAAGCTTTAAATAATGAGATAGGCATGTCCGCTTCCTGTTGTTTTCCCTCTCTTTCTGCTGCCTGGTATAATTCGACGCAATGAAGAAGAGTGGAATTGAAACTCTCGACGTTCCAATGTCCCCCCCGCCTGGTATATGTGCGACAGAGACAACGTTATAAGGTAGAAAGAGGGGGGGAAACACAACAGGGAGCGGAAATGCCTATCTCATTATATTAAGCTTCTAATAAGGTAAGTAGTTTAATATGCGTTTTATTTCAGGTAAAACGAGTCTATTATAAATTTTTTTAAATGTTTTCTCATTACCAATTGCCATATAATTTATTATTATTGAATCTCACTATATTGTTTATTTATTTTATAAGTCGACATACCTTTATAATATCAGGTTCCCAGTCGTCTAAAGTCAGCGATCTCACTTTACTAACGTGCACGCCCAATGATCGATGTATGCCAGAACATTCTGTGAACAAATATCGATATAATTAGAATTATCACTTCTGAGTTTCGAGAGAAAGAAAACTCGACACTGCACCCTATACCAACCCGTCTGCCCATCGTGGTATATGTAGGCTGACCTCCCCACTCTTTAAGGGACATGTATGGCCAGTAGTGGGCGTCAAATGGGCTAAGATGAAAATAATGAGTTTCCGATATTTCAGCACTGTTGTAAACGCATGTTGTAAAGGCGATTACGTTCCTACGTTACATGGTAAATAATCCGATAATTCTAATACTTATGTAACGACCATGACAATTTAAATACCAATATAAATCTTGTAAGGCTAGAGCCGCAATATCTTTACAACTATGTCTCAGAATTATATAAAACATTGAATTTACAAAGATTGCAGTCCCTACACACACACACACATATCACGCCTATATCCCCGAAGGGGTAGGCAGAGGTGTATTACACATCCACAATTTGCCAGTATTTTTAGTCCCACGTAATAGGGGGCAAGCCTATTCTCGTCATCGGGCACATTTATAATGGGTTATGTCCAAAATGGCCGACTAAATTTAATAAAAAGTAGCAGCTAAAATGTAATTTTGAAAAAAAAAATTGAAACCCGTAGCCTTGTGATTAAATATTAAGAAAGAAATTATAAATAGATCACAAAAACTGATGTCATCGGCGGGATTCGAACCCACGGCCTTTCCCTAACAGGGGACTGCTCTGCCAACTGAACTACGATGACCACTACCGACAACATCGAATTTTTGCTTCATATCATATTCATAATTTCTACATCGCGCTATTAAGGTTAGCGTTGGATCCACCTACCGCAGTTCTCCCAAACTGAACTGACGGAATAGCGCGATGTAGAAATTATGAATATGATATGAAGCAAAAATTCGATGTTGTCGGTAGTGGTCATCGTAGTTCAGTTGGCAGAGCAGTCCCCTGTTAGGGAAAGGCCGTGGGTTCGAATCCCGCCGATGACATCAGTTTTTGTGATCTATTTATAATTTCTTTCTTAATATTTTAAGAATAGTTTAAGCAAACTCATTGCTTTGAAATACAAAAATATTGTGATTAAATGTTGATGAAAGGCAACAAAATTTTACGTGCCAGTGCTATGGCACAGCCAACTAAAGTCCTGGGCGTCACGGACTATACTGTCAGACTATGCAGTCCCTACACGGTAAATATCAATGTTGAGAGGTTTCACAGTTAGCCTGAAAAGACAATCCCAACTGGTTGAATGTACAAAGATACTTACCTATACAAAGTGTGATGCCTAGGTTGATGCTAGCCCACCGAGGGTTAGGGCTGCCACAATCACAACAGTAATTGTTGCCGGGGATGCTCAGAAGTTGCTCCCATATTCTGTAATAACCGCATGAAAAACGTGTTATTTAATTTTTGTATACAAGTCGCAGACACCTGTCAACCAACGTAGTGTCAGTTTCTCAGTGCTGATTTCCACAGAAATTTCATTTGATCAAAGATGGATTGGGATGTCGTTGGTTTTAAGATTACCAGCAACTTGTATAGGTCGCAATGTCCAGCATAATGTAATAAATAAAAAAAGTGTGTGTGTCAGCTCCGACGCACGACTGGAGTTTACTCCTTAAGTACGAGTATCTAACCATAACAAATTAGAAAGTTGCGCACTAGAGGTGCGCACCTAAAACGTGACACGTTTTCGTTATTGTTAGTAGGTTTTACCCCTCGGATTTTTCTCATACCGGGCGCCTATATATGAAAATCGATTCTTAAGGAGTAAACTCCAAAAATTAAGTAGAATTTGTGGGACTGTTAGACAAGTTAAAACAAGTTCAACAGTGTTAAGGCACGGGCAAACTCGTACTTCACATACGACTTTTAAACCTGTGTGGCAGTGTCGTACGCGTGGGATAGCACGGGAACACGCGAGTCTGTTGCGGTGACGCGTGAGACAGCGTGGTGAATGACCAGTGTGTTCGTTACCATACAAATTGTATAGGCCAGATCCTGTTCAGATGCCATAAAACGTGTTGCATTATGACTGAACAGCGC
This sequence comes from Nudaria mundana, assembly GCA_963556515.1. Classification (NCBI taxonomy): domain Eukaryota; kingdom Metazoa; phylum Arthropoda; class Insecta; order Lepidoptera; family Erebidae; genus Nudaria; species Nudaria mundana. The sequence continues at coordinate 14,321,324 of OY748296.1, forward strand.
GTTCCCATGCTATCTCCCGCGTACGACGCTGTCACACACGTTTAAAGTGTCATGGAGCGTAGATAACGTCGTAAGACGTAGGACCAGTTTGTCGCTGTCTCCCACGTCGCGTGGCATACGTCGTATGTGAAGGACCAGTGTGTTTTAAGCTTTAGACTGTACAAAGTTTTTTCCTAAGATTCAAACTCTTAAACAACAAAATTTAAAGCATCACTAACCTGATCTTCTTCATGCCCGTATTGGCAACATTGTGTCTATCTGTCGGTCGATCGTCCGGCACTAGTATCAACTGCGAGTCAGGGTTCTCCCGACTCTGACCTTGTTGTATGGCAGATCTGATGCCGTTCTGTAACGCTGTTATCCAACAGTTTAACATCTCTTCAGAGTCCGCTTGGAGCATGTGACTCCTGGAAGGAAAAATATAGTTTGGAAAGAGAATGGTATCCAGCTGAAGAATTGGTAACTAGATGTAAGGGTTATTCACTTTAAGATTGGCCAATAGTATATTGCGAAAAGGAGAGCAATTCTCCTCTTCAGATTCGGTCTATATTAGCTTGGGTTCCAAGTTGTTGGTCTATATAAAAAAAGTGTACAGAAAAATGGGCGAAATAATGAAATAATTTCGCTTTTTACGGTTCCGTACCCATAGGGTAAAACGCAACCCTATTACTAACGCTCCGCTGTCCGTCCGTCCGTCTGTCACCAGGCTGTATCTCATGAACCGTAATAGTTATAACAATTGAAATTTTCACAGCTGATGTAATTCTTTTGCCGCTATAACAATAAATACTTACTAAAAACAGAATAAAATAAATATTTAAGGGGCTTCCATACAACAAACGTGATTATTTTTGGCATTTTTATAGATAATGGTACGGAAACCTTCGTTTGCGAGTCCGAGTCCCACTACTTTTATTAAATTACGAGTAATTTATTCGTTCCAATAAAACTACAATGCACCTTACCCTCTTGGCTACATAGGCGTGATTATACATACATGTATGAATGTAAAAATAAATCTCGTGCAATGTGATTTAAAAACATAACTTGTTTATTACACTTATAATGGTCCAATTCCCACGTAACCTATTGTCCTATGGATTACGTGTGTATCAGTAAGCCATCTCGCCTCACAGAACATTACAATATTTAGTTAAACTGTGCCACAGTTTTGCATTACGTAACGTTAGTACTATCGAATCCATAGTAGAACAATTACAGTTCGATTACTTTAGCACTCGGCATTCCTCGACAATTATCGAAGATCGGAACTAAAAACCGGTCAAGTGAGAGTCGGACTAGCGCACAAAGAGTTTCGAACCAAAACAGCAAAAAAAAACGTTTATTTATTGGGAGCCCCCTTAAATATTTATTATATTCTGTTTAGGCAACATTAATACATCATCTGTGAAAATTTCAACTTTCTAACTATCACGGTTGATGAGATACAGCGTAAGACAGAAGGACAGAGGGACGGACGGACAGCGAAATCTCATTAATAGGGTTCCCGTTTTACCCTTTGGGTACGGAACCCTAAAAATGACATGATATAATATGACTCAAAGAATCAATCAAATATGAAAATCGTACAATGTACATACTTGATCTCTTTAAAAGCGCAATGTTATGATTGTATAGTTCACAATGAAACCATACAGCCTCGATCACTTTTATTGTTTGAACTAAATATATTGAAAATAAACTACATACAGATTCAACTTTCGTACATTCGTCAATTCTAGGATTTCATACACTCTGTGTAAAAAACCGAACCTTCACGATTAAAACCGAGACATCTCGAGCGCTAAAGTGGAAATGATCGGACTGTACTTACTTTCACTTACAACGAGAATAAGTCTTGGAGATTAAGGAAAACTAATGAATAAAGCAGTAATGCCTCTTTAAATAGGAGGAGGAAGTTATTAACCGCTAGAATTCAAGCCAATAATCATAGCCAGGATGACGGTGAACTCGCTTACATAGATATATATAGATAGAATTTTTTTATTTTTTTTTATTTAAACATTTAATTCAGATATTACAAATCCATAATGTACTAGTATTATTAGTTACAAACGATATTTATCTTATGACTATGTTAGTTGTGTTAGTGATTATTTTAAGATATATTTTACGTGACCGCACCAATCGTATGCCTCACAAGGTGGCGATACATTGACGATTCGTAACTACAATCTATTGTCTTCAGAATGCTGTTACGACTACCCCGAATACTGTTCAGTACTGACACTGTCTTGTTACGGAGTATGGCATAGAAGTCCGCAGTGTAACTATTTGCGAACATACCCGATGCACTGCAATAACGAGGCAATCCCAACAACACTGAATCCGTTATTATACTGTATGCGTAGGGCATTCAAGGATCGGTGAGTGTAGCTAGCCCACAGACCTCCCGTGTACAGATTTTGACAGTAGGCCTTAAAAAGTGTAATTTTTACTTGTTGGCTACATACAATGATTTTATATACAATGGATTTCGGATCATCGCTCAAAAGTGTCCGAACTAAAAGAGCAACAAAACGCTAAAAGAGAAACAATCGCGCGCCAGTCTTGATTTTGACAACTGAACGACAACACGTTGCACAATGCCGTACTGTATTGTAAAAACGTGTAAAAACTACGGAAAAACAGCAAATTGAAGACGGTGTATCATATTTTCAGTAAATAAGCTTTTGTTTTATCATTTGCAATTTATTATTTCACTTAAAATACAGTATTTCGTCGATAATAAATTAAAAGACAAAAGTAAATATTGCAATCCAGTCCAATACCGAAGTATCTATCTGTCTCTTTCGAATGCATCCCAAGCTCAGTAAAAAGAAAGAGACCATTTCATTTTCACTGAATAATGTACTAACAAAATGACCATTCAGATTTATTCGGATTACCGATAGCGATGAAACTATTTGGAACAAAGATTATAGTGGAGACGCCTTGGCTCTTTATGATTTTTTGTTCGTTATATGAACCAACATCTATTTCAGTTTTCCTCGGGATCCAGTACACTGTGCACAATGAAAAATATTATTGCCCTAGCACGGCGAGAAGAATATTTTGATCCAAAAAATAACAATCTTGTTTATCCGGCTCATTTTATGGACATAACAAAAAGAGGTCCGATCTTTATGAAACTTGTACAAGAATCCCTTGATTGAATACAATTTTTTCTTTTGATTGGGATGGAGGAGATAAGCCCAAAAATGTTTTTAATTTTCACATGGTATCATTGTTTTGTCATAAATATAATTACATAATAACACATGTCATTTTATTTCGTGTATGTACTGTTATTTTTTTTTTATTTGGATTCTCGGTAATGTATTCCCACGGGAATCGGGGCACAGATAACTATATCTCGCGGGCGGAGTCACGGTGATCAGCTAGTAGCCAATAATTTCGTATCCCAAAAATTAACCATAAGATAAAAATAAATTAATGACGCGCAGTTTTAGCAACTAATTCAGTCACTTGAAACACGGCTATCTTGTAGTAGACGTAGCGACATAGCGTTATGAAAATAGTAATGAAAGCGGAAGAACTTTAACACCCACAAGAAGTTTGGCATTTATAATATTATAATTAGTTAAATTCATTAATTCCCTTTTTGTTATTCATACACTATAGTTACTTATTATGAAACTGACTCGAAAAAAAAAATCTTTGTCAGTCGTTAATTAGTTTTTCAGCTTATTTCGTCTAAAATAAACAAGTAATTACAATTTATAAGATTATGGAATTTATTATAGTCTTACATTAATTATTACGCGTACGTAGATACATATCATGGAATCCTTAAAAGACTAACAAAATAAACCTACTCCATTGTTTCTATGTTCACGTAATTTTAAGTATAAGCTGCATAAGGTGAATTAGTCAGACGGACAGATAGAAGCTACGTAATGCGATAAATTAGTGCAAACAAAAGTGAACACTATTCCGTTGAATCAAGGTTTAAATTTTAATATGAAATTAGTTTATATCTATGTATGCCTATGTATAATGTATAGGTCGACTCGGGACATTATTTTCTTGCGATTTGTTCTAGATCCTATGTCCATTGTATTATAATGTCTTTGGCTACATATGAAAAATCTGCGGGCCAACATGTTGCCTCTAACCGCCAATGCCTTACGCTCTCTGTCCATGTCTATATTGTCTTTAAGTCCGTCGGTAACCCAATGACCTAAGTATTTAAACTCATTCACCCTTTTGAGTATCTCTCCATTAAGAGTAATTGGGTACGTGTTCAGGTAGTTTACCGTCAGCCTTAAACACCATACAGACACTTTTCTGCGTGTTGTAGGCTAACCCATGCTCCCTCGCGAACCTACTACACACCTGCAGCCTTGGAGCCGATGACTCGGAGAAATAAAGCAATTGACGGCATAAGTCAGTTGCTGATATGCTTAAGATTCTTCGCCACAGGAACTTTTCAACAAGTTTTAGGGGATCTTATCAATGTACATAAATCCACAGTTTGCAGAATCGTTCAAAGGGTAAATTTGTGTTCCACTATAGTTAGTTATATTTTGTACCTATGCTAAGAAATGGTAAATAATAATTATTTGTATCTTAATTAAATTTTAGGTGAGTCGGAAACTTGCTGAATTGCGTCCTGTGTACATAACAATGAACTTCGGACATTTTTATAAAAGACTTAAAAGGAAACGAATATTCAAATTCTCTTGATTTGTAGCTTTTGTGGAGAAGTTAGTACAATTTTGCCAATAGAAATATGTTACAAAATGCGGACTGCCATTAAATCAAACGATGACAAATATCAGATGTCAAAGATCCAACGAGTTTACGTTTTTTCTTTTAAATCATTCAGATTCATTCATTCAAATGGGCGGATAATAGCAACATCGCGTTAATGTCTCCATTAACTAAAGGCTCCTAAAATTTTGCTAAAGTAGCTTCGTGCAACGTCTAAAAATTAATGAGATCATTATCATTAATGGTCCTTTAATTAATTGAGCTTTAAATAGATATTAACACACACATCTCGTACATGACAGCCGACGCGCTTACTGCTGAGCCCAACGATAAGATCATTGATATACAGGTTGAAGAGCCGAGGTGAGCTAAGCCCCCCCTGCCTCACTCCACACTCCAACCTATACGGCTGCGAGATAGCCTGATCCCACTTCACGCAGTTAGACTGGTTACCGTACCAAAACTGAAATATACGTAACACCTCTGTAGGCACGCCCACCCCCTCCAGCTTTCTCCAAAGCGGGTCATATGACACATAATCAAAAGCCCTGGAGAGGTCTAGGAAGCATGCATACACAGGCGTTTGTCGAGAGGTGTAGTACTGGACGGTGTGCTTGAAACTCATTATCGCGCTCTCTGTTGAAAGTTCTGGCCTGAAACCGAACTGCGCGTCATGTATTTCAATGTATTTGTCCAATTGAGTATCAAGCAGACCGTCAAGCACCTTCGCTATTACAGTAGCCAACGATATAGGTCTGTAGTTACGACCGTCAGACATATCCCCTGTCTTGTTCTTGGGTATCGGTATAACAATTGTTTTTATACACTCCAATGGAAGACATGATTGACTCAGGCGTAGTGAGTAAAACATAGACAAAACTCGAGGCAGATGAACGCCTGCATATTTAAGGTGCTCAATGCTGAGACCGTCATGACCCGGTGACTTACCTCTGGCCATTTTATTAATTCTCCTGGCCACCTCTTTAGCCGTAAATCGAAGTACCGTGCCATGACCGCCCGCAGCAGTGAGCTTTCCATCGGAAGGACCCAGGGGAGACATTTTCCTGAAGCGTTGCCCAAAAGCCTCAGCAATGCGCAGTACCTGAGATTCCCCATCGACACTTTCAGGTCGCCTAGATCTCACATTCAATTTATTTGTGGCTTTCCAAAATTTATTGAACATCTTTAAAGAGTGAAGGGATGCAATTTCATCCATCTTAAACTGATCCTGCTGTTTCATGCACCAGTTCAATCTACTTTTAAAGATTTTACGGCTCTCCTTCATTTCTTCAAAGAGCTGTCCAACCCCAGGTCTACCACCCTGTAACCACATCCTATAATTAAGTCGCGCTGTGTGGTGCGCCTCTTTAACGTGCGCATTCCAGCCCACAACTCGATTACCGCCCTTCCCGCGTTTCAAAACTGAGTGGGTTTCAATTGCCGCTTCCGACAGAATGGAGACAGATAAGACAGTCCAGTAATGTGCTTAACGACCTCCATGATCGGGGCCTGAAGACGGCGGGATAGCCTCTCGCAGTCCTTACATAAACAGGCTAGAAGGGTTCTCAGTCCCACAGCACGCGACCAGATTCACACCCCGAAGCGGGATAAATCCCACGGGATGAAACACGACCAAACCCCCATAAGAGGCCATACTGGTGGCCAAAGTCTGCCGGGCGCCACTGGAAATTGGCGCTCGGCAACGGATGTAGGAGCGGCGGAATTAAAGAAAAAAAGTAATGGCTTATACAATTCATACTTATTACCCAACGAGATCTTAAGGGACACGCTAACCTCACCTGCCAGTAGTGTGCTTGCCGACCAATAGACCAGGGTTCCTACCTTTCCCGTGGGTCCAACATAGTTACAGGCGAAATGTAGTAGCATAAAGTATATGTCTCTTTGAGAAATCTGGCGTGGTGATGTATGTTTGTTAAACGTGTTGGACGTGTAGGTATATTAGCTTACTTTGAAGGTGACAGTACTTCGAAACAGAACCGCCTCTCTCCGTCGTGGACCAACTTCACGGTGCAGAGTCGCAAGTCATCTTCCATTACAGTAACATTCAACTCGCCAGTACGTTTCCTGAAATATGGTATTGCCGATGACGTTTGACTTTCGTACATAAGAGCTACATCACATAAGATTACATTTCTTAAGGGAGTTATAGAGGTACGAGTAAAACACGTACTTATGGCTCTGCGACCTTTTTCGCCTGTGTGTCTCTGAAGTACGTATACTTTAAAACCGTCTGCGGAAATCGTCATACATTATACACTAGTAAGTTCGCGAGTCCGTATCCGTACGTCTATCAGACACTTTAAGGCCGTCTCATAGATCCGCCATGGCAACATTGCTTGCTATGTATCCATGTATGCTTGCTATGTAACAATTAATATTATACTTAAGTTAACAAACAAATCGTCACCAGGTAAAAGAAGGTTGAAGAAGCGACAGAAACACTGCAATAAGACATCCGTAGACTGTATCAACCAAAATAGGCGTGACTTATTAGAAATGAACACTCACCGGTACACGAGACGATTGTCGTATAAATAAAACCATCTTCTGTTCCACGTTTTGAACGCATTCGAGGTCCTTTTAAATAAATACCCTTGCATTCTTGGCACATTCTTAAGGCAAGGTGTACTCAGTCGCCCTTCTTTGCTATTGGCTCCTGCTTCATTGGCCTTACAACTGGGTAGCACGGTATCTTTACTATTCACTATGGTATGGCGGTTTTCCATCTCCTTGTCAAGCATTTTTGTGTCGTTACGCATTGCTGCTATCTAAAAATGTGGTCGTTAGCTAAATAATTGCATGAAGTTTTATTTTAACGAGATGAGTACGATTATGACTGATTAGTGATTAGGTGATTACAGTCGCAGTTAATTAGGTAGTGTAATTAATCAAAGTATTTTCACTGCAGTTTTTTAAAGTTTTAAGACTGGTAGTATATATTCCAAAAAATTCAATAATGATGAACATAACTTAATGTAGGTATTAAAAGATTAAACAGCAAGTTCAATGAAAACTATAAGGGCAAAGTCGTAGACAATTTGAAAAAATAATATGGCAGACAGACATACATCACGCCTATATCACCAAACGGGTAGGCAGAGGTATACACCCACACTTCGCCAGTCATTTTGTTGGACCCACATAATAGGGGGCAAGCCTATTGCCGTTACGGGCACTATAGAAAATTCTCTGTAATTCAAACCAAAATTCCACTAAATAATAATAAATAGTCACCTCCAGAGCCGTCGCCTTCAGAAACGGCTCCAAGTCCTCGGACAGATCGACGCCTTGATGGTAGTAAGTGCAGCACGCTTGAAGGTACGACACGAACTGAAAGAGAAAGTGACATTTAAGCGATGCATTCTTAAAACTTCAACAGACTTTGTAAGTATAGATTTATCTATCACTCTTTGATCATCACCTAATAGACTCGCTAGAAAAGCTGAATCGCATCATCTTAAAAAAAATAAGTGTAAGAAGAATTTAGGTAATTACATTTTGGACGAATAATAATAATAATACTAGCTGCTTTTTTGTGTGATCATTTAGTTTACTAGTTCCCAGTTACCACGGGAACAAAGTACCGGGATAAAAAGTTGCCACATGACACTCGGGGATAATGTAGCTACATATTAGTGAAAGAATTTTCAAAATCGGTTCAGTAGTTACGGAGCCTAATTAATTAAAACAATCAATGCTTTCCCCTTTGTATAAAAATAATTAGTATAGACTAGTGGAGGACTCTCCATCGCGTTGTTTAATTTGTTCGTTCCCGTTTGCCAACCTTCCCAGAACTAATATCTATGTAGTATAAAACGTTAACCAAATCCGTTCATAAATATTAGTTTTTTTTTTTTTTATTTCGCGAGTTCGCGGCCGCTCCCATGTCCATTGCTGCGGGCATCTCTGGTGACACTGGAAGGCATTTCCAGTGGCGCCCGGCGGACTTTGGCCAGCTGTGTGGCCTCTTCGGGGGTTTGGTCGGAATGAAAATGCCGCGTCGTTGGGGTTGGGTTTTATCCCGCGTCGGTGAGTGAATCTGGTTGCTTGCTGTGGGGAAAAGGCCCCGCACCACGCAACCCTTCTAGCCTGCTTCTGTAAGGACGGCGGGTGGCTACCCCGCCGATCATGAAGGTCGATGGTCCTGGGCGTAGACGAGTCTGCGGCGCCCTGGCCGCTGACTGCGAAACTCAGCGAGGAGGGTACGCTCCCTCTCCCTCTCCGCCGCCTCCTTCGCGAGCATGACTTGCTCGCAGAAGGACACGGCCGCGTTCCACCTACTCGCGCTGGAGACCATGGCTTAGAGCATGGTTTCCAGCGAGAGGATATCCACGCCCAGACCCACTACGAGGTTCCAGCGCTGACACGCCCACGCCGAGCACTCCACCAACATGTGGAGTGCGGTGTCGTCGTCGGAAACCTCGCAGTGTTGACACCGGGGTGTGACCTCACGATGGATGCGAAACAGGTAGCTACCGAAGCATCCCTGCCCGGTAACGATCTGCGTCGCACGATACGTGAGGTCACCATGCCGCCTGTGCAGCCACTTGTCCATGATCGGTCTCACCGCCGCGATGACGGTAGTTCCCCACCTTGGTTGCTCAAGTCGCACCATACAAGTCTCCATGAGATCCTGGCGGAGTTGGGACCGCTGGCCCTCGATTTCTCGAGTCGCAGGCCTGTGGTCTCTATCCAGCGCCTCCTTGTGCCATTGAAACAATGACGCAAGGGCTCTCGCTTCCAGGTCCCATGGAGATATTAGGGTATTAATATAAATTAGTACGATGATGGTAGGACATAATATTTTCAGAATTTCCTGTCCAATTCATTAACGTCTACATACAGTCATTACATCATCCCAATTCCTATAGTAAACAAGACAATGTAATGATTACTTAGAGGTTGGTGGTAAACGCCGCGGGCCGCTTGTAAAGATAGCTAGTGGACGACGAACTATTTATTGTCTGTACAGCCTCTAGTATAGATGGCCTCGGGTATCTTTCATGGGATTACCCGGGTCTTCGATCGAACACGCGGACATACAAAGCACTTACTGTGCAATTTAGTCGGTACTAATTTAACATGATCATTGACTACCTCGCCGGCGGCGGTGGGGTGTAGTTCTGTGATGATTCCACATGAAAAAATAACACCTAGTAGGATGCTCGGAGGTCAAACGCCTATATAATTATCATAAACAATAGAATTTGCATGCATCACCACATTTACACGCTACTCTCTTATATTTGTGTACCAAATTATCATACCCATGAAGCTAACTCGTAAAACACAGCAATAAAATATAATGAAGCAGATTGTCACGAACTGAGAAATCATGTCAACTAGGGTATCAGGCTGTGCGTGTCATGTCACTTTGAGTTCTATTTTTATAATATTATGTCGATAAGAGCTACCTGTAGTAATAAATAAATACCTAATACATTCATTATGAAATACTTTTTAGTGTATGTAAATAGGCAAGATTAGAAAAACCGTGGAATAGTTTTCTCGTTTCCGTTTGTCAATTTAGATCCTACAGCAGGGGCGAAGCTTCATAAGCTGAGGACTGCATGACCGATATATGAGGTAACAAAAATAAAAAATAAAGCAGTCGAAATGAGAACCTCCTCCATTTTTGAGGTCGGTTAAAAATCAAAGTTAAAAGCAGTCGAATTGAGAACCTCCATTTTTGAGGTCGTTAAAAATCAAAGTTAAATTACAACTGATTTTTTCTATTTTATTTCATGCGATATTATCACTACAGGCATAATTGTTCGCGGTGGCTAACGTAGTTTTTTATTATATCGGCGTGAATAATATCGTTTTGAATTGTAGATGATAAATAACTCGGCCCGGGTTTGTCGCTTTGTTGATGTTGCATATGCTTTTCCAAAACGCTATCATATTTCGATAATAATGAAACTAATTCTAAAAAGTTACCTCTATTTAATGAATCTTTGGACTCGTAATCGAAATCTCGTGAATACAGTCTTTGAAAAATACTACGGTTTTGGTCAACTTGCTGATTGTGTTTTAAAATTTCTTCAGCAAATTGGCGTGACAAGTGAGTTTTACTTACTTTAGAAATACATAAATCTGGCGTTGGTTTAGGAGAAAACAACTAACGACCTAACGACTTTCTCTGATCAAAATTTAATGATTTTACCCTTTGGTCTTTTAATAAAACGTTACAGCACCTCAAATCATCACAAGGCACACTTTCTTCCATATTTAACACTAAAATAAACTAATTCACAACTTTAAAACAATATAAAACAACGCTGAAACTGAAATAAACAAACGCGAACATAGCTGGCCATGCGACCGAGATGATGTGCGAGTGCGACTGCGACGATGTTCAGAGTGAATGCCTGCCATATTTGCTATACCAACCTAAAGTATATTGTATGCATAGCGAAAATATCCATAGGTGTGAAAGAGAAAATGCAAGCCCGATTATACGGGCATGCATTGCGTCTACTTACAACTTGTGCGAGCGAGATGGCATCCGCGCGCTCAACACCGTACAGAGTACCACAACACATGGAACGGTTAGTCGGTATAGGCGATTGAACCTAAACGCGCGAAATTTTGAAATAATCGTTCGAAATTTTTTAGGGTCAATATAATACAATACACAATATTATTTTAGGGTCAATGGTACAATATTATTATTATATTATTTTGAAATGTTTTAGGGAATTCCGGGCTTATGGGAATGTATGGAACATTCGCCACTGGACCTACAGGTACTATCTAAGCGCTAATTTTAACGGTTTACACGATTGAGTATGGAATATCCTTCTCAAATCTCATTCTAAAACTAACTGTACCACTTGTAGTTCATCGAAAACATTCAAAATGAAACAATAAATTACCGTGTCTGCCAAATAATTACACGCTATTGGGAACCCGTGTAAGTGCATAGACGCTGTGTCCAAAGGCAGTTAACCTAAATCTACTGGAAATTTTACGTAAATAACATAATACATTCATAATAGAGAACAACCTTTTATCTGTGACTGTACATACTTAGGCAAATGGAGATTTGTACAGTTCGCGAGGGATAAGCGGAGCTTTGCATTTGTGTTAGTGCAGTGTACGTGAACGTATATGTGATCTCTTTTACACACACATGTGTTGTACACACAGCTACTAAAAGAGTTTTTACTCTACTTTTTGTGGTCACTCACACAAATGCAAAGCTCCGCTTATCCCTCGCGAACTGTATCTATACCTTCTCTAGGTAAAGTAGTTGGTTCTCCAATGGAATAAATGACAAAGAGTTGTGCCTTGGACACGAATTTCATAGAGTTGTTTCTATTTAATTGTTGTGGTATTGCTTTTACTTATGTAAAGGGTCATAGTAAGTATCTACTTACTATGACCCTTTACATAAGTAAAAGCAACTAAATGTAAATTTAAAGATTTAACTATCACACATGGTCATATTTCAATAACTAGGTTAAAATGAACCATTAGCTCGCGACACGGTATGAAGTCCAAAGCGATTTCTGCGTTAAAAAAAGGGATAAAGGTTATTGAATATAAAATCATTGTGGTTGTCGTCAACACCGTTACAATCATTCGTTTGTTGCGACTACTATCAGTCCGGTGCAGAGAGCTTGAGCGATAATGGTGGTTAATAATAACAAATAATTGCTGATATGAGCACGAATAACGAATTATTAAAAAAACACATGTATTTACAACACAATTGCCATTGTGAACGATTTCTCGTGTTTATCATAAAGCGGAGAACAGATAACCACATCTTTAATTACATTGCACCTTGAAATGTTTCCGCAAGCATGTACAGAATTAGGTAAACAATCAACATTAAATAGGTATTTTTAAACATCGAATACATCAATTTAAAACGTAATAGGAAACCAAAAAAGACAGACGAGAGTCTACAGAGCTGGCTACACGGTTTAAAGCCAACAGTGTTCAGCAACACATTGCGTGTGTAATAGTAACGACTATACAGTTAGCACGGACCTAAAACAAGGCTGAAATACACATACCTGCCTAGCTAAGAAGTTTTTATCTTTGTACTAAGACTTGCCCACTTTTGAACTAAGATAACAAGTGTAGTGAAATTGAGTCACAACCGTTCACTGGAAACAGTACGGTAAATCCAATTGTGTTTGGTAAATGAGTCATTTTAAAGTCTTTGAACATAAATTAAGTACCAATTAAACATGAGTATATGATACATAATTAGGTTACATCAACTCTATAACTTTATGACTACGCAAATATGCAATAATGAATTTACATAAGTAATCTACGATCTGAATTATCGCCAAAGTCAGTAATTATGATTACTTATCTCAATTAAATGTCTCTAATTGAACACAAAGAAGTTTTCTCTCTATGTATGTATATTCAGGTATATGGGTAAAGGGGTCTAAATCCGACATGACCATTTCAGCAAGGGTAAAATTTTGTATGAAATCCGCAGGCATATGTAAGAAAGAAAAAGCTTATAAACTCAGATGAGGAGGAAAATAAATATGGCATACCTATTACAATGTCACAATTATTATTTATGTAATTTTAGTCACGATGAAATCATTGTAACCTTGAACATTTACTTGCCTCTTGGTTCACATAGTATAGTAACTAAGTATCAATTTATTGATTAGAAAAAAACTAAAATCTAGTTTATGTTAAGATTAGATTACCCATCAAATACATAAGCATTTCATACTAACTGAATCATATTCCAAAACAAATCTCCGCGGTAACTATTCACAGTATTCACACTGATTTGTCACAGAACTGTAAGTCTAAGTTATTTCTGATAGCAAAAACACACCGATACCTTTTGCAACACCGCACAAGTGTCGACTGAAGAGTAAAGACGCACTGATGGGTTAGTGGCACAGGTGGCCGAACGTAGAAAATATGATGTTAGCTTTAGAAATAATAATTTGCTAACAGGTGATAATTAACGCGTATTTTCTGATACTATGTCTCTTATCAATGTGAATTGATAAACAGGCATTTTTATCTGTAGAAAAGTAGGTAGGTACCTCACTCAATTACCACCTCACTCAATTACTCATTTCCGGTCTTACATTTAAGATAAAGGCTAAAAATTTTCATCATAGATTCGTAGCAAATTTAAGTAAACTGGGTCTATTGATTAAGTGGCCAGTGGGTACCGTGACTAGATTATTAGTCGCGTATTACCCGTGCAGGGACAATGGCCAATGGGCTAAGGGAAAGAGGAATGGAGATATATATGCCACCTGAGACCTTAGACCACCGCGGGGACCAAACTTGTTACTGAGACTTACTGTTTTTTTAGGAACTTATGCGTTTCTTTAGTGATAGTGGTAATACAGCTAGCAAACGAATATAATAATAATATGTTGCCGAGCACGTCTGCCGTCGTAGATCTGTGTGACAGTGGCTACATTGAATGGACTATGTTTTTTATGGTAAATGCATATGTAATATTATAGTTATTTAACAATTATTCGCACTACGTATTTGACTTTCAAAATAATTGATAAACAATTAGTTACAGTCAATCAATCGTATGTCGCTGCCCACAGCATGGACAATCCCAGCAACATTTTGAGGTGATTATGCCATCAAGCTACTGGGCTTCTCCGTTACGTTACGTGTAGGTAAGGTACCGATTCGAGACGTCACTAAATTACTTGGCAGAGTATAAAAGTTGTCCATAGACAATTTTATATTCATCTATTTCGGTTGCATTTAAAACAGTCAGTTTTAAAATGAGAATTGTCTATTACCTAGTCTTTTATGATCTTCTACATTTGCCCATTGATTCTAAGACACCCTGGAGCGAATAAGCATCTAGCAACGTTATAAGTACTTAAGTACGTATACAATAGAACTCTTGCGCAAGCTGCGGTTGCAGAAGGTTAATTGTATACATTCAATAACAGTTACACTTGAAACAATATTCTATTGTTAAGTAAACTTATATGAATTCAGTAGTATTTGTGTGTACAATGCGTTACTGACCTACATACTAGGAATACATAGTTCAAAATGTAATTACTAATGTAGGCTACAGCAGCTAGCTATGTATGCGGCTCCGCCCGCGCTCTATAGTTTTCTTATTCCGATCCTTACGGAAAACTGATTTCGGGATAAAATGTAGCTCACTGATCTCGGATTATCTCTATGACAAACTTTACTAAAACCGAGACGTTATTAAGTGATACGCTGACAAGCAAACAACCAGACAAAAAAAATGGTTGCGGTCTCAGGTTCACTTATTTAGTGCAAAGACTTACATATTTGGTAACTTTTAATAATAATGTTGAGATTGAGATACCTAAGTAATTATTATTAATGATAACTTGAGTAGTTTAAGTTACATAACGTATAGGCAGGGAAGTTATTAGAAGTCTAATCAAAGTTGACATTTCAATTTCTAAATCTGACCTTATAACCGCCTTGGTAGTAATGTGGCGTTTGTATGAGTAAACAAACCGTAGGTACAAACTTATAGTTGCATTAGTTCATGAGTCATTCTTGTTTTATATTTTCTTTTCATTAATATGGATGAGATACAACATTGTGCCAGTACCCACGAACATTAATGCTTTATTATTATCTTAAAAACAAAACAAACATTATGGAGGAATTTTACCTTGAGATAACATTTATATATTAAATCGGTATGCACCTAGATTACTCGGAAATACCATATTATTATATTTTATACAGTTCATATATTATCCTCAAAAGGATAGGCAGAGGCGGACCATACACTCACTTTATTGGTGCCACGAAATAGAGGCAAGCCTGTGAGTAGGTCTGTGCACTTCGTTTGGGCGTCTAAGATCTTCTAAGTGAGAGTCCAACATTATCTAAGTGTTCCTTTGGCCTTTAGCTAGTGACTAGCGGACGCCTGCGGCTTCGCCCGCTTGATAAATTTAATACACAAAAACTTCTTTCGATTTTAATTATTAAACGCAACCAAAGTTTTGGAAGACTGCGAAATCCACAATTCGCGAATTGGACATTTGAGAAGTGGACGATTCGCGAAGTGAAATATTCACGACTAATACGTTTTGCGGTGTGGACCAAGTGGACCAATTGCGTAGTACACAAAGTGCGACAAAACGCTTTAGAATTCGGACACTTTTCTTAACATCATACATAATCATAACATAGTATAAAACAAAGTCTATTCGCCCCTATGTATGCTTAGATCTTTAAAACTACGTAACGGATTTTGATGCGGGTTTCACTAATGGAAAGAGTGGTTCTAGAGAAAGATTATAGCACCTACTAGGTGTCCCGGCGAACTTTGTACCGCATTAATTTTTTTAATGTTACGCCTACTTTTTTTTCTAGAAGATCCTTCTTCTGATAATAACGGTCTTGCCGTTCTCGAGTCATTAATTTCTATATATATATATATATATATATATATATATATATATATAGAAATATATACTAAATATATACTTATATCAAAAATACAATAGATATTGGATTCAGTACAAATACAATGCGGAATTTTGGCACCCGAATACTATATGGGTAATTATTACAAATACCATCTATAAAATAAACAATATTGTACATTGATGGTTGACATAGAAATAATTAGTAATAATTAATACAAAAGCATCAATGTACAGCGCCGTTGTCGCATCCCTCGAGAGACAGCAAGCGGAATAAGAACTTAGTAGGGAAGCGGTTAAAGCGTCCAGGTGCGCAATTTTCGATAGTGGACCGAAGTGAAGTGGTGCTGTTTTTAAAGCACTGATCGGTAATCTAGGTATTTTTGATCTAAGTATAAATATTTAGATACAATTTGTGGAGCAGGCTAACCCACGAGCGTTTACTAGTATTCCTATAAATTGTAAGCACATAAATTACAGCTTCCGTTAACCGTTACGCGATTGATGTCACAGCATTACACAGAAACAACGACAGTGAAAGTAGGTAGGTACGCCTAAAAGGTGGAGTGTAAGCGGACGGCCAGAGCATCGATCCGTTCGACCGTGAAGTTGCTTGCAGGAAATTGGGGGCAAATACTATGAGTAGACTCTTGCAAACCTCACTACAAACTCCAAACTAGTGTCCCACTGAGGTACAAATATAGTGTATTCCAATTATGTTTTAACGCTAAATATAGCTAAAAATAGTGAGAATTTTACCAACACTTTAACGATTTGTCTTAATAAATTACTTTTTGGTTCATCATTTGGTACATTTGTGCAAACTCTCTTGGCTTATCGTCACTTACAGAAGATCTCTGTAGGTATTGAGCTCTTAAGCACGTCATGAACTTAGGAGCCTCCCCAAATCAACCTTGCTCTGGTAAACAGCTAAATGTCAAGGGCAGCACTGGATATAACCGCAAACCGTTGTTATTACGATAATATACCACTTAAATCCTTGTTTCCTTGTTCATAAATTCTAAATTCTGTCTGTCCGTCAGTTACACTTTCAACCGCTACTTTTTATCCTGGTAATGTGTTCCCGTGGGATCTAGAAACGCGGTCATCGGCTAGTTTTCGATGACCACTGCTCTCTACTTGTTTCGCTCTTAGCACACAATTTCTGCTTCCTCTACTTTCATCAGCGCTTTCACTCACACACGCTCTCCGAATACGGCCTTTCGTCAAGATGTCCTCGATTTGATTGACATGCGTCCAGGTCATCAGTTACCAGTCTAAACTGTAAAAAAAGTAACTTACTGTAGCAATGATTTCGTGTCGCTTCCTCGCCTGCAGCATGGTGATCTTCTGTACGTGGTCTAGTGCGGTGTGACGGAAACATGATCGCGTCGCTAATAAGAGATTCATCACTTCCTCCACTTCGGGTACCTTGTTACGTGATATCTATACCAGAAAAGATACTATATTATATCGCCACTTCAAAACGGAACGTCGGCATAACTTTTACGACAATCCCGAAGCTCGTACACACAAACGACGGACTGTTAAAGCCCTGGGGGGCTCCCTGGAAGCCCTTATCCTTATGATCGATACGGGGACATCCGGCAATGGACGATAGGTTTTAAAAAAGAACGGTTTAAAAAAAGAACGGCTGTATCTTTTATTATTTTGATTGCGTTGGCTTAGAAGTTTGATTTTTGCACAGCTCGGACAGTAGACCTGAGTATCTTATTTCATATGAATTTCAGGTAGATACCTCCACGCGTTCCTGATAAAAAAGAGTTTGACAGATAAACAGACTGTCGGACAACAAAGTGATCCTTTAGGGGTTCCGAGTTTTCTTTTGAGGTACGGATCTCTAAAGAGAACTGTACTTTTACAACGCGCTTACCTGTGAATTCCTAATCAACGAGGAGTCCAGTTCATTTGAGATTTTTTCAAAGTGGTTTTTACTTTCTTTGACTCCTTTAATATCTCTGTAACAATGACACATTTTATTGATATCTGAAGAATATGAACTGA
Source organism: Nudaria mundana (assembly GCA_963556515.1). NCBI lineage: Eukaryota > Metazoa > Arthropoda > Insecta > Lepidoptera > Erebidae > Nudaria > Nudaria mundana. The sequence goes on from OY748296.1 coordinate 14,339,512, forward strand.
ATGTTAAGGCATTTATTTACCGCCGGCGCTACTGGAAACTGACGGTGCCACTAGAAATACTTCCGAGTGCTCACCTGAGACACCGGCAGCGGCAATGGACCTAGGGGAGGCCGCGGACACTACGCCAATTATATTATTATATTATTTTAAACTAAGTAGAACTAATGGTACGAAAATTAGTTAATATCAATGGAAACACTTTCTTTTTGCGGTTCATACAAAATTTTGTTTTGACTATTGATTTCGGGACTACGGCAATTCGACATTACCGACTACTCGAAGCAGCAGTTACGGAAGGATGTGGGTACCTATATACAAATCGAAACATATCTGTATGTAGTAGATGTACAAGGAAACTTCGTATTCCATTGTAGCAGGTAACAACACTTTAAGATAAACATTGAGGAAGACTATTTATTTAAAATACATACATACTCGTAGCTAGGTCATAGTTAGGTGCTTTAATATTTACGTAGAAGTTTTAATGGTTCCCAAATCCCGCGGGGACACATTCCCAGGACAAAAAGTATCCTAATTTACCCGTTGTTGCATCCACTATCTGGCAGTGAAAGTTCAGTTAAAATAGGTTCAGCCGTTTTAGAGATTAGCCGCAACAAACAGACAGACAAAAAAATTTAAAAATTGCGGTCTTCATGTAACTGCCTGAATTACAAACGCTGTACATTTGGAATTACAAACAGATAGTTTTATTTAGTACTTTCGATTGTTGGCAGTTGTAATTAGATTTTTTTAAATGGCTTGAAGATGTGTTAGACAGTGAAGTAAAACACCTTTGATAATGCTAAAAACCGAAACCGGTCGGTGAAAATAAATCTAATAAAGTTGTGGAATAGTGTAAAAGTGTGTTTGTTCATCATGGATAGTTTTATTATCTGTATGGATTACCATAACATAGACGACATTTAAAAAAAAAAGACTTCCGACTACATTAACGTGTAGAAATAATTATGATAATTACCATTATACCAATTAAATACTATTGGAATAAAATGCACACAGTATGCTAATGGTTCTATAATGATGTCGGTGCTAATGAGATAATAATTATTCTATGCAAATATTTTGTGAAGAAATTAAACTTTCTATAAGCCTAGCTGATTACCGTTATCAGCTGTGTGCAAGTCATATAGTTATCTCGTTCCCGATACTCACAAGAACACATTACCGAGATAAAAAGTAGCCCATAGCTCGCACGGATAATCTATGTCAGACCTGCTGTCCTGGATGGACTGTCATCTTTGGCCTTAAAAGTGACGGAGGAAAGACAACTGGATGTAGCAGAGATGCGAATGTTAAGATGGATGTGTGATTTGACAAGAATGAATAGAGTAAAGAACATATTAGAGGAAGTTTGAAAGTTGTACCAGTGAACGGAAAAATTGAGAAGCGAGGTAGTCATGGTATGTAGAGGGTTTAAAAAGTAGAGGTAGGACAAAGAAAAGATGGATGTATTGTGTGAAAGAGGAGAGGAGTGACTGAAGAGATGACGTCTGACAGGGATGTGTGGAGGAGAAAGACATGTTGAGCATTAGTGAGAGAATTTCAAAATAGGTTTAGTAGTTACAGAGTCTTTTCAATGGAAGCAAACAATCAAATCTTTTCTCTTTAAAATATTAGCATAAAATAGAAAATAAACTTTATTTTACACCAAAAGAACTGGGCTATATGGTAAATTATAGTATAAAATGTACAAATGGCAGCTTTATCACTATGAACTATGATGTGAAAGTGGGAAGACAATGGTGTTTGAGTAGTAGAAAAGCATTTTAAAATAATCTTATGAAGACTAGAGATAGATGTTTTTATAAGAAATCAGCATATTTACAATGTAACATTGGTTTGTGTTTCATATATTTCGGCACTATTGCAAACGCTATGATCACGAAGGAACATTCAAGAGCTTGAAACTGCTGAAATATCAGAAACTCAACCAATATTACATGTAAAAATATAACAATTATTTGTAATAGAAATGTAAACAACCATGATTATTATTTCAAACGGGGACGCTGGCACCCGGACGGACGATCCACCCGCGACGCAAGCCGGGCCACAAAAATAACCATGATAGTTAAATTAATAAATAATAATAATAAATTTATTCAAGCCTTTTCCCAACATTGGAGTTGGCTTTCCAGTCTAACTGTGATGCGGCTAAACTTTAATATTTTCCATGAAGCAACTGCCATCTGAGCTCTACAACCCATGGGCGATATTGGAGTTTTGTAGTTAGACCAGTCTGATTTTGATTTATTGAGATAGATAGTATAAATAAGGGCGTGGTAGGGAGCACATCGGCAAACTTGTGGCCCATGTGCAGCCTACCATTATACACCGGCTACTTCCCACCAGTGTATAGGTTGATGGGTTTGAGAGGAGTACCACAGTTACAAAGATACTCAAACCAAGACTGGTCAGTTACCTTCAAGTGGTGCCGCCTGTTATTGGTCTGGTTCCATCCGAAACAGACGTAACCAAACTCGGCCAGTCGCCTACCCGTCCTCCCACTCCACATCCCAAATCCTCTACTCCCCCCCCCCCCTGGTAGTGCTCAACCTCCCGTCGTAGTCGCGCAAAGCGCGGCGGGGCCGGACTTGGGCACACTGGAAATTGCCAAAATCCAGGCCTGTGCAACTATCCCGTCGTAGTCGCGACCATGCACGAGCAAATACATCGTGCAACTAGTCGCAGCGGGGCCGGTGGCTGCACGGGCTATCCCTATCCTAAACAAACTCCTGCCCCTCTCCACTCCCCCCCAACCTCCCATATCCCAATCACATCCAAAATCCCATCTAGTGAGGCCTGAAAGTCATGCCTGATGGGAGGAGGGCGTCTCCTCGGATATTTCGAGGAGGGAGGAACGCCTGACCGCCCACCTTGCTAGACAACGGATGTCGGGGAAATGCTGGGGGACCACCCTCTCGTTACATCGGCCGCCGATCCAACACGTAACCTCACTTCGTTGCACTGGATAACCGTGGAGATTACCAGTGATCTATCCATCCACCTGCGCTAGGCCTGCGCAGTAGAGCCGTCCGCGGGGATGAAGGAATCCTGGGAGGTTGAGGCATGGTGGGTCTTGCCAACACGCCTCCTTTGGTCCGGATTTCCTGTTAATCGGTAGCCCCCTCTAATAGCCGCAGAGGGGGAAACGGTCATAATGCCCCGTTAGAGGGGCATGGCGAGGTGCGCGTAGATGTGAGGGAGGACCATGCTGAAGACTCGCGGAATGTGATCAGTCTGGGGGGGGGGCGTTTACCCTAACGTACCCTTTCAGCCACAAACCAAGAGACCGATGTCGCGTTTCAAACTCCTCTACGCGCACCTATATCTCTCAGGTAATCCTAACGTGCGTACTACGTTCCCTGTTGCGGGCTCCATGGAGGGTGGGAAGCCTGGGAGACGAATACTCTACTCTTACACAATATGGATAAAGGGAAAATTTCAAATTTAGCTTCAAAATCAAAACCAGAGGAGGCGACTAAATCCGCCACCCCTGGTACTTCACATCGGTCCGGAGATACCACCTCGGCGGTCACTCCGCACCGTAACGCACCCGCAGCGGCCAATAGGACTACTGCGCATAAAACATCAAAACGAAGAGGGACTAAGCCCCCCTTCACAAAGTTCGGTACCACCGCTTCGGCGGAAACGGCGAACTACAAACCTAGGTTTGGTACCACCGCCTCGGCGGAAACGGCGAACCCAAAAAACAACTACCAGATGTTCGGTACCACCGCCACGGCGGAAACGGCGAACCACCACACACCTCATCCAACAGCCATGAAGGCGTTTGGGTACGAAAATACACCACAGAATTATTTTAATCCTGTAAACGACTTTACCACATCCTGGGCCTCAAGGGCAATCCAGCAGAGCCAAGACTACAGATTTTGGTCTCAGCCGGGCCCCAGCACATCTCACAGCCGTCCAGCTCGCTGGACGGACGAGAGAGATGTACAGCCCAGACGTAACACAAACTCCAAACGCAGGCGACGTGCCAAAGAGCGCGACGCTACAAACAAGACATCCACACCGGAGCCCTCGGCGGAAGGGGAGACCGAGGGAAACGCGAAAGTACACAGGATGTCCGTCATAACGTCGGAAGGTGAGACGAGTGGAGCGGAAAGCTCAGGCCCAACAGGTCCGTCTACGTCGCACAATAAACATCAGCCGGCACATATAACAGGTGGAGGCTCCTATAGGAACCCATACCACCACAACAAACGCGGAAACCCACACCCACGGAGGAAGGAGAGCGGGGATGGAACACCAGTAAAACGTTCACGGCACGAGGTATCCTTCTCGCCGGCAGACGACAAAAAACGGGCCAAGATGGACGACTCGACATCTAGTCCAATAAACTACGCGGAGGCAGCCAAGAAACCGATCGGAATGGTAGTCACCACCGAAGGCTTAACACCGATGTCACCCTCGCAGGCGGACGCAGCGAGTTACCACATCTCCCGGACCATGATAGCGAGTGCTCTCGACCGCACTCATGACGAGGAAGGCCCCAACTTCAGGGGCAAACCAGCCTTCATCGACGGCTCCCTCCGGGTGTGGTGCGGGAACCAGGCCGCAGTGACGTGGCTGAGGACGAAGATCGGCAGACAGGTTCTTCGCACCGGCGAAAAGCTGACTGTGAAGGGCCTGGACGAGATGCCGCCGCGGGTGCGCTGCTGCGTCCTGGTCCCCGACCCACAAGGAGTCTACAACGACGCCAGAGAGCTAGGAGCCATCCTGGCATGGCAAAACAAATGGGCTCTGGTGCATACTTGGTCCATCCAAGTAGCGGAGCGACGTAGGGAAGGATGGTTCCTGGTGGCCATGGAGGCCACCAGGAACCATCGGAGACCCTGATACCAGTGATCATGCAACACGAGCGCCGCCTGACCGCAATAATCGGAAGTGTGTACATCCGATTCTTGGGGCCAGGTCGCAGATCGTCAGCAACACCGATAAGCCGCACAAGGGGGTCAGCGGAGGAAGCTCCATGCACTGCACCGGAACCCAATAATACCACGTTTACACCGGTCCCCGGAATCGGGGAAGCCGGACTTACAGCATCAAACACTACAGCGGAACAATCAGGAACGCTACCAGGACCTTCACGCGCTGCCGAGGAGGAAGATTCGCCCTACCGTTCGGACGGGGAAATCTCGCGCCTGATAGCGAGCCTGGACACGGGAGAGGAGGAGTTAGTCATACCCGATGGCTACTTCGACCCAGCATCCCATTAAAATCTTGCAAACAAACCTCCAGCACAGCATGTCGGCAACGGCGACACTGCGCAAATGGCTGGAGAACAACACCACTGCCGTTGTCCTAATCCAGGAACCCTGGATAAAAAGTGGCCGCATACATGGACTCTCCAATATGAGAGGTAAGTTGTTCGTGTCATGCCCACATGACACGGGCCCCCGAACATGCATCTACGTCACGAGGGACATAAATGCACATTTACTCACAGAGTTCTGTTCCAGAGACCTAACCGCAATACGGATCTCCGCAACTCTGAACCACATCGTGCCGGAACTAGTCATTGCATCAGCATACATGCCAGAGAATGAAGAGATACCGTCACACAACTTCGCCGGGCTAATCAACCACTGCGAAACAACAAAAACGGAGCTGCTACTAGAAGTCGACACAAACGCACACCACACACTGTGGGGCATGGACAGGTGCAACGATAGAGGTAACGATTTAGTTGAATATCTTTTTAGCACTAACTTAAACATCCTCAATAAAGGATCCGAACCAACCTTCGTTACGAAACGATGCCAAACCATCATAGACATGACATTTACGACTGACTTAAGGGACCTCGTCACAAACTGGCACGTATCAAAGGAGGCATCATGCTCCGACCATAGGAGAATAAGATGCGACATACAAATTAACATACCCCTGCCCCCACCAAGCAGGAATCCACGAAAAACAAACAAAATAAAGTACACAAACACTCTGCACTCGAAACTGGACGACCAGCCTCTGTCGCCATCCATAGATGACATACAGCAAATTGAGGCGCAGGTAAGTGCTATATCAAACATAATCGACCACAGTTATCAAACTGCGTGTCCGCTGTACACACCACGGGCAAATGCACCCGAAAAACAACAAAACTGGTGGGGACCTGAACTGAAGCGACTCCGTAAGATAATAAGGAAACGTTTCAACAGGGCCATGAACACTAGAGCAAACGAGGACTGGGACTCCTATAAAGAGGCAAAGTCAAAATATAAAAAACGTATCCGATACAGATCTACCGAAGCATGGAGAAATTTTACCACAAGTATAAACTCCTGCGAACAAGCAAACCGCGTCAGGAAGGTACTGGCCACCCAACCACACCATGGGATAGGCAGTCTCCTAAAACCAGACGGAAACTACACCAGCTCACCGGGGGAAGCACAACAAACTCTGATAAAGACTCATTTCCCCGACTGCAGGTTCCTACAAATCGCAGAGGCAAGAGCAGACTGGTCACTTCCATCAGAAGAAGGCTGGGACTACGCGCGCACTGTAATAACACTAGACAAGCTCTCATGGGCGATAAACAGTTTCTCACCCTTCAAATCCCCTGGTCCGGATGGAATATTTCCGGCACTCCTACAGTGGGGAGGAGAAAAGCTCTACACACCACTACTATCCATAATGCAAGCCTGCCTAGCCTACAGGTACGTGCCCGCAAGCTGGAGGAGAGTGAAGGTAATCTTCATACCTAAACCAGGTAAAAGTGATTACACAAACCCAAAATCATTTAGACCAATTAGCCTCACCTCTTTCCTCACAAAAACACTGGAAAGACTGTGTGAGAGAACCCTTCGGGAAAATGTGTTGACCCACTTTCCCCTTCATACAAATCAGCATGCATACATAGCAGGCAAATCAACCGAATCGGCCCTCCACCAGGTGGTAAGCCGGGCGGAAGAGGCGATACAAAACAAAGGTATATGTCTAGGTACTTTCATCGATATTGAGGGTGCCTTTGACAAAACAAATTTCACCAGCATCATGTCAGCACTGGAACATCATGGTGCAAATCCGGTGCTATCAGGATGGATAAAGAACATGCTCAGTAATAGAACACTTCTACTAGACCACGAAACAGAGGTGGTAGAGGTGGTGAAGGGATGCCCCCAAGGAGGAGTCCTTTCACCACTTCTGTGGAACCTAGTAATAAATAGCTTAATTACTGAACTAAACAAAAAACACCTCTACACAGTCGGCTATGCAGACGACATCACAATTCTCATTACTGGTAAGGAAGCCAACATAGTATGTGACCTCACCCAAACTACTCTCCGAATAGTAGAAAATGGTGTGCAAAATACGAATTAACCGTAAATCCAGGTAAAACGGAACTCATAATGTTCACCCAAAAACGAATTCTGGGCAACTTCAGACTCCCCAGACTCTTCGGCACAGAACTAACACTTTCCAAGGAGGTTAAGTACTTAGGTATCACCTTGGATAACAAACTGACCTGGCGCAAACACATAGACGACAAGATAAACAAGACTAGCATCACCTTCTGGCACTGTCGCAAGATGTTAGGTGAGTCCTGGGGTCTCTCGCCGAAGGTAACACTGTGGCTATATAATATGGTCATACGCCCCATGTTATGCTACGGAGCGCTGGTATGGTGGCCCAAATGCCAGCAAATTACATGTCAGAAAAAACTACAAAAGTTCCAAAGGCAAGCCTGTCTTGCGGTGACAGGGGCCATGAGAACCACACCGACCGCTGCTGTTGAGGCCATGCTGGGCATAACCCCGCTGCACCTTCACATTACACAAGAAGCCTCTGCAGCAGGTCTTAGATTAAAATCCCTAAACTTATGGAGTAACATCAGCACCCATCACACAAAACTTCTAGATATTATCTATAACGACACTCCCATTCTCATGTCGGGATCGGATAAAATACTGTAACGCCATCTCGTAGCGAGTAATAAGACTACCAAACTCGGCGCCATCTAGTAGCAAATCGCAGTACTACTACGTAACGTCTTTCGGGAATGTTCTGTCAAGGTACTTCTATGTAACGTGTTATCTAGAAGCATCTCGAAGGTGTGGAATGTTCGCGATATTTCTTCCGTGAAAATTCCAGAGTAATCTAGAGTAATGACCGCACTATAAAGGCGGAGCACTTCGGTGGCGGATCATCAGTATTTCCGGAGCGATAATACGAGTTATACCTGCGAGTTCAAGTGCGATTAAAAGTGTTCAGTGAAGCTTATAGTAAAGTGTAAATTAGTGGTGTAATAAATAAAGTGTTTTGTGGTAGTTTGACCGGCATTTCAATTCGGTAGAACCCCGGCTCGTAACAATTGGTGTCAGAATTGGGGATTTGGACAATGCCGGTGTTACCGAAAGAAGACACAGAGGGCGTCCGTACCAGGGGTCAGCGCCAGCAGGAGTTGGACAGCAGGCGCTTCGGAGGTAATACGCCGGAGAGGTTGGGTGGTCAGGAGCAGCCAACGGTGGAAGCAGGCCCGCCCACGGTATCTCCAGCGCCAGCACCTCCAGACTTTGCTGCGCTGATGGCGATGCTACAGGAGCAAGCCCGTCGCCAGGAGGAGCAGGCCCGCCACCAGGAGGAGCAAGCCCGCCAGTTGGAAGAACAGCTGCTGCGGGACAAGGAGGAGCAGGCACGCCGCCAGGAGGAGCAGGCCCGCCGGTTGGAAGAACAGCTACTGCGTGACAAGGAGGAGCAGGCACGCCGCCAGGAGGAGCAGGCACGCCGCCAGGAGGACCAGGCCCGCCGGTTGGAAGAACAGCTGCTGCGTGACAAGGAGGAGCAGGCACGCCGCCAGGAGGAACAGACGCTCCTCATGAAAGATCTTCGAGCGACTTTTGGCAAGGAGATGAATGTGATGAAGGATCAAGTTCATCATGTTGAGAACCGCATCACGGAAGCCGAAACTCGGATTGAAGATGTAAAAAACCAGATTACAGATGTGAGGAAAGAGCTGGGAAATCTGAAAGCTGGAGATGGGATTGCGACTTCCTTACCTGCCGTACCTTCAGCGCGTGGATTTAAAGTACCGCCATTCGATGGGACATCTTCATGGTCAGCCTATAAAAAGCAGTTTGAAGCCGTTAAGAAGGCAAACGGGTGGAGCAAAGCCCAGGCCATGACTGCGCTTACATTGGGTTTGCGAGACAAGGCGTTAACCATCCTAGAAGCTCTCGGAGACGATGTTTCCTACGAGCAGCTACTAGAAGCCTTGGAAACCATATACGGTGACGCTCACCTGGAACACGTGTATCGTGCGCAGCTGAAGGATCGTGTCCAGCACTCTGCTGAAAACTTGCAACAGTGGGCCCTGGAAGTTGAGAAGCTGGTACGGAAGGCATACCAGTCGGTACCTGCGCTCATCGATGGGAATCTGGTGCAAGTATTCATCGACGGCATCCACGACCTGGAAGTCAGGGCCGCTGTCAGACTCGGGCACCATGAGACTCTCAAAGACGCCTTGGCTCATGCTTTGGAGGTCGAAGCCGTACGGAAGGATCATCGATCTCACCGTGTCAGGGAAGTTGTAGCATCACCGGCTCGCGACCGTTTCACGAGGTATAGCCCTAGGTGCTACACATGTGGTGAGAGGGGCCACCTTCGATCCAGTTGCCCAAAGCGGACTGCTGAAAGAGAAGAAAGTCGTTCCCAAGAGGATAGGGTGGCTAATGTCACCGCCCAGCAACAGGAGGGAAACGAATAAATGCCAGGACTGCGGGGCGGGTGCTGGCTGATTTTAGAAGAGCCCAAGGGTTTCGATCTCACAAACCCAGTATGGGAACAGCCTGATCATCAAGGGCGAGGTAAATGGAACACCATGCAAGCTGACAATAGATACTGGAGCATCTCGCACGGTTGTCAGTTCCCGACTTGCAAATCGGTTCCTTGGGGACTCTGCAAACCGTGACCGCATCAACTTGGTAACGGCCACGGGTCAGCGCATACCCGTCCGAGGAGAGAAAGAGATGCAGTTAAAGTTGGGCAATGGAATTTACCTGCATAATGTCATCGTGGCTGACATAATGGACGACTGCATACTGGGCTTAGACTTTATGAGGAAGAACTCTTGTGAGATCGACGTCAAGCAAGGAGCGATGAAATGTGGTCAAGAGGAACTTTTCATGGAAGGAGCGTTATCAGGAAAAGTGTACAGCTTGAAGAAGGTCGTGCTTCCTGCCAGATCAGAAACGACTGTACCAGTTAGTCTCCCTCAGAATTCTGGGCGAACACATCGATGTGTACTCATAGAAGGGATATACAATGAACTTCCATGGAAAATGGCCCGAACTCTGGTAAGAGCCAATGAAGCCTCAGTGGTACGTGTGCTGAACCTTAGTGATAAGGAACACGTGATAGAAAAGAGCACATTGATTGGCACTTGCGAAGAAGTAGATTGGATGCGCCGATGCCAAGAGTTGAGTACTGGGAACATCGTCAACAAGGACGCTAGAAACAACGTGTTGACACTTTTAGAAGACTGTCGTAACATCTTAACGAAGAATGAAATGGACAAGGCTAAGAAGATGTTACTCAAGTACGCCGATATTTTCTCTTCGAGTGATGCTGACATTGGGAAGACTGGATTGGTTCAGCATAGAATCAATACAGGAAATGAGGCACCCATCCGTCAGCGACCAAGGAGACTGCCAGTAGCACGAGAAAAGGAAGTTGAGACCATGATTGAAGGAATGGTAAAAGATGGTGTGATAGAACCATCGTCAAGTCCATGGTGCTCACCTGTAGTGCTGGTGAGGAAGAAAGATGGCAGTATGCGGTTTTGTGTCGACTATCGTCGTCTGAACGACGTTACGAAAAAGGACAGCTACCCTTTACCAAGGATCGATGACACGTTGGACATGCTGACAGGGGTGAAGTGGTTTAGCACGCTAGACCTGAAAAGTGGCTACTGGCAAGTTGAAATCGATCCGAAGGATAAAGAGAAGACTGCATTTTCCACAGGAAAGGGTTTGTGGCAGTTTAAAGTTATGCCATTTGGTTTATGCAACGCCCCGGCTACTTTTGAAAGATTAATGGAAATTGTACTCGCCGGATTGACTGGGGACGCCTGTCTTGTCTATCTAGATGACATTATCATCGTGGGCCGTACGTTAGAAGAGCATCTTCAAAACCTGGAACGCGTGCTTGTAAAGATCCGAAGCGCGAACCTGAAGCTCAGCCCGAAGAAGTGCTCATTCCTCAAACGGCAAGTAAGCTTCCTAGGCTACGTAGTGTCTGAAGATGGTATCCGCACGGATCCAGAGAAAATCATCGCCGTCAAGGATTGGCCGGTTCCAAAGGATAAGACGCAGGTCAGAGCATTTTTGGGTTTGTGCTCATACTACCGGCGATTCGTCCAGAACTTTGCGGATATTGCCAAGCCCTTACACAAGCTCACGGAGGAGAAGCGACAATTCTGCTGGGACGGAAGCTGCGGCATCGCATTCCAGGAGCTAAAGAATCGTCTGTGCGATACACCTATTTTGGGTTATCCTGATGCGGAAAATGAATTTATAGTTGACACAGACGCAAGTGATATCGGACTCGGAGGTGTGTTATCTCAAAGGAAAGGAGATCGAGAGGTCGTTATAGCCTACTTCAGCAAATCCTTATCGAAACCTGAAAGGAATTATTGCGTCACGAGGAGAGAATTACTCGCCGTGGTAAAGACATTGCAGCATTTCAGCAAATATTTACTAGGGCGAAAATTCCTTATACGTACCGACCATGCTGCATTGAAGTGGCTATTACAATTTAAGAATCCAGAAGGACAAGTCGCCAGATGGATTGAGCTATTACAGGAATATGACTTTGTAATCGAACATCGCAGTGGGAGATCCCATGGCAACGCAGACGCATTGTCAAGAAGACCTTGCCCTGAAGACTGTAAGCACTGTGCCAAACAGGAGATAAAGGAAGCCATACCTGTGAAGATGCTTAAAACGGATCTGAGCGACGAATGGAAAGAAAGCCTACAACATGCTCAACAGGACGATGCAGACATCAAGCCAATATTTGAGTGGATTAAAGCAAGTGCTCCTAAACCCATGTGGAGTGACGTCGCTTCAATGAGTTCAATCACAAAAAGTTATTGGGCGCAATGGGACAGTTTAGTTATTCAGGATGGAGTCTTGTGCCGCAAATGGGAAAATGCTCGAGGAGACAGCTGTCATTTGCAAATGGTCGTCCCTAAAGTTAAGGTCCCAGATGTGCTACAGCTCTACCATAATGGATGTTCAGGGGGCCATATGGGAGTAAAAAGGACTCTGTTGAAGATACGTGAGCGGTTTTACTGGATCCACTGTCGCGACGACGTTGAGGACTGGTGTCGCAAATGTACGAGTTGTGCTGCTGTGAAAGGACCTCATACACGGAGCAGAGGTGCACTGAAACTGTATAACGTTGGGGCACCATGGGAAAGGATAGCCCTAGATGTTGCGGGACCGTTTCCTGAAAGTGAAAGCGGAAACAAGTACTTCATGGTTGTGATGGATTATTTCACGAAGTGGCCAGAAGTCTTCGCTATACCTAATCAAGAAGCTACTACGGTGGCAGATAAATTAGTTCACGAAGTCTTCTGTCGTTTCGGGGTGCCTCTAGAAATCCATAGCGATCAAGGAAGAAATTTTGAATCTCAGGTGTTCCAGGAAATGTGTCGGGTCATGGGTACTCACAAAACCAGAACGACCTCTTACCACCCGCAGTCAGATGGAATGGTGGAGCGATTTAATCAGACATTGGAGAGATATCTGGCAAAAGTTGTGGAAAGCAGGCAAAAAGATTGGGACAAGCACATCCAACCGTTTCTTTTGTCTTACCGAAGTGCGGTTCTCGAAAGCACGTCAGTGACACCAGCTTATGCGAACTTTGGAAGAGAATTACGGTTGCCTGCCGACTTACTAACCGGTATACCACCTGACGCTCCACGCAATATCACTGATTATGCGAATGACTTGCGCAGCAGGATGAATGACATTTATGAGCATGTCAGACAATCAGGTCAACAAATGTCTGAAAAGATGAAGACCCGTTACGACCGAAAGACAAACAATAAGAGCTTCGATGAAGGTTCGTTAGTGTGGTTACATAACCCAGTCCGCAGTAAAGGGAAGTCTCCTAAGCTGCAAGCTAAATGGGATGGACCATACCGAGTTGTGACCAAGATTAACGATGTCACTTACCGAATACGGAAGAGTCCAAGAAGTGCGCCAAAGATAGTTCATGTGGATCGATTGGCGCGATATTATGGGCCTGACAATGCTCGGGACGAGCATGTCTTAGGAGGGGGCAGTGTAACGCCATCTCGTAGAGAGTAATAAGACTACCAAACTCGGCGCCATCTAGTAGCAAATCGCAGTACTACTACGTAACGTCTTTCGGGAATGTTCTGTCAAGGTACTTCTATGTAACGTGTTATCTAGAAGCATCTCGAAGGTGTGGAATGTTCGCGATATTTCTTCCGTGAAAATTCCAGAGTAATCTAGAGTAATGACCGCACTATAAAGGCGGAGCACTTCGGTGGCGGATCATCAGTATTTCCGGAGCGATAATACGAGTTATACCTGCGAGTTCAAGTGCGATTAAAAGTGTTCAGTGAAGCTTATAGTAAAGTGTAAATTAGTGGTGTAATAAATAAAGTGTTTTGTGGTAGTTTGACCGGCATTTCAATTCGGTAGAACCCCGGCTCGTAACAATACCAAAAATCTTTATTTTTGATAAAAAGTACAAGATCCAGTTATTCGAGGAAGACAACGTTGAAGGCTTAAACCTCACAGAGCTTAGAGTCTTCACGGATGGATCAAAAACCAGATCTGGCACAGGCAGCGGAGTTTTCTCCGAGGACCTACAGATCAGAATAGCAACGCCACTAGGATCACACAACACGGTTTTTCAAGCCGAAACCTATGCGATCTTAGAGGCAGCAACGGCTATAGCTTCCAGAGAGGGAAGGAACACTAATATTAGAATACTCTCGGACAGCAAGTCAGTACTACAGGCCTTAAACAACCACAGCATTAGCTCAGGCCTCATCTACGACTGTCATCAGCGTCTGGCTGAGATAAGTAAGTACAACCACGTCACTCTACAGTGGATCAAAGGACACAGCGGCTCCAGAGGCAATGACGCAGCAGACGAGCTCGCAAGAAGCGGCTCTAGCCAAAGGTCAATCGGCCCGGAGCCAATGCTACCACTACCGATAGGCACCATAAGGACAATGCTGTCCCACAGAACACACACTCTACACAACACACTCTGGACAGGCCTAACGGACTGTCGGCAGGCGAGGGAGGCACTGCCCGAACTCGACTGCCGACAAGCCAGAAGGCTTGTGACGTTAGAAAAATCCCGTCTGCGTCTCTTCACAGGTGTCTTAACAGGGCACTGCCTATTAAACAAACACCTACATACGATAGGAATTACTGACAGTCCCCTTTGTAGGGCATGTATGGCTGAGGAGGAGACGGTCAGCCATCTGCTACTGCGATGTGAGGAAGTCAAGAACTACAGGGCGAAACATCACGGCAACCCGGAAACCGTCCCTGAAGCTCTGCACAACCTACGGGGCCTGCTGGCATTCCTGGAGGAAATCGGCTGGCTCGTGTAAACGAGTAGAAGAGTCCTACCCGTACGCAAAACCCGCGCATTAGACGTGGAATTGCGGAAACCAGCCTGCGCCGACAAGTACAAGTACAAGTAGTATAAATAAGAAAAACTTACACTTTAACAAAAGCAGTGAGATTCTTGAGTACAGTCCGTGAGACTTGGTCCAGTAGGATAGAGTGAAACTTGTTCATCTCTTGCAGACTATGAATCATTCTGTTGAGGTTCGCCATCACTGGTGGGTCCTCTGAGAAACAGCCCGTCAAATCCCATAATGCATTTGTAAATGTCCTATAAATAATTTATCATTTAAAACTAGAATCGAAAATTTGCAACTCCTAAATTTTAGTACCCATTACATAATAATAAATATATTGGCAAAAATATTGTGTATAACACACATGTATTGTAACATTGGTGTTTATATTAAATTTGCATATTGTTTCTTTTTAATAAAAAAAGCACCGAAACTTTTCAATGATTCCATATCAATTTCAACAAACTATGAACTTTGCTCACATTACTAGTTCTTTGTGTACACTGATGCTCCAATTGTATTAATAATGTGTGAGAGAGTTTCAATGGAAACTTGGTCTGCAATGTTCTAACTATATACTAATCAGGACTTAATAAAATGAGTACGAAAGCAACGCAAGCAAAAAAGGAGGACAATAATCACCCTCTGTGACTCATGTAGATTTTACCAGATTCTATCATAACAGAACATGCTTTTAGTACTTTATCGAGTTTCTGTTCCAAAGAATCAATACTAGCTTCTTCCGTTTCCAGCTGCTCCCTACAATAATAAACAGGATTGACAATAAAACACACACAACATACACATTTCACTTTCTATGTCAACATTTATTGAATTTCATGTACACAATACCTAAATTTTGGTGAATCTCTAAGACATTCATCAAAATCTATACGTGGCTTCATTTTAATAATTTGTTTATTCTATCACCAATAAGTATAATAATAATAAATTTATATCATTTCCACCTTCATCAAACAACAAAAAAATAATTCGCTCGCTACACGAATCACGAATCACGAACTACTGCTGATTTTTTAATTGCCAATGTGACACTGACGGTCTGTGACAGTTCTAACAGCTTTTCTTGTAAATTTGCCCATTTGAGGGACATGCTAGATTCCTAAGACCATACTGCCTAGTTATAACAGCTTAATTTTAATTTTTACATTATGAAGTGACTCACTTGTACAGGTATTCCACAATTTTGGAATATAATATATACAAGTTAGTCATTTCATAATGAATTACTATATGTTCCACTAAGTGCAGTTGGTTTGGCTTCAGAATCCTTTGTTTTAATTTCTACAGTTACTTCGATCACTAGCCAACCTTGTTTTTTTATACTTTCCATAAAGCGACTGCAAGTGCTAGCTAACTGACCTCCACAACCTATGATCTTTTATAACTACATAAACATAACATAACTACCTCGGTGGCACAATGGTACCATGAACGGACTGCCACGCTCGAGGTCTCGGGTTCGATTCCCGGGTCTGGTGGATAATGTATAATTCTCTTTTATAACTAGGTATAGAATATCATTGTCTACAACCCATGCGTGATAACTGATATGATAAGCATGTTCTGAAAACATAATAAACAGGCTGGGACTCGCTCGGGCGAGTACAAGGCCGGGAGTCGCGTCGACCCGCGTCGTACTCTTCTTCTTCTTCTTTCGTGGCTCCATCGATATTTATCAATGATTCGCCAATGTCAAGGTAATGCTTGATTAGTTGATAGTCCCCACACAGAAGAACTAGTTATTCCTAACTAGCTCCAGGTGCAGGACAAGAAACGTTGTTTGGTATAAGAGAGTCTGGAAACCCGATTTTTGCGGAGCGCCAGAGGTAACCTAAAAAGCCAGCTGCCACGCGCTCAGCAAAAATAGAACTCCGCGTGCGTCATACTCTCCGAGGCCAAATGCCTAGATGCCAACTGCCATCAGTGCCAAATGCCAGTGGCTGACAACTGCCAGGTCAAAGTTGCCTGCCATCAAAAATCTGTCATATGCATATCTGTCACCAAATGTCAAAGAAGCTTTGTAAAATAAAAATACATACCTACCTATTTCAAACAGAATATTTCATAAATTCATAAAATTATAGTAGGTACATACGTACTTTGAATATGGTAATAGATAAAGTAAATAATAGTAAACTTTCGAAAATTCCGTGATTTCATCCTAAAGTATTATAAAACACACGGTTTATTCTGTAGCAAAGGAAATTTCTGTATACTTAGTTCGTATCCAACAGTTCAGTCCATCCAATGGTGTTGGTGTTATTATAATATTCTGTACATTTTATTACCATGGATTTAAGTAAAAATAAATATTCAATAGGTGAACCGAATATATTGACCGTACTATTATGTGCCCTTACAATACCATTATCCATGTCATTATGGATAGTAAATTTAATTTATTCCAAATTCATTACAAACCATGAAGGTTTTGATGGTATGTACCAACTTAATTTAGTTTTTATTTATTTGTAAAGTGGAAATGTATGAATTAATACATAAGTTTATTATTTTAGAACCAAAACCTGGTGTAAAACTATAAATATTCTGAGAATGTGTTTATTGGATCTATTAATTGAATTATTGTTTTTGCAGAACCAGTGGTCATATCACCAACAAGATGGCTAGCATCATGTTTGATACCATTAGTAGTAGCAACACATGGCTACAGGAAGAAAAGTTTGGCCATGAGCGGTGCTCTCCTTGGATGTATAATAGCATTTATTCTTACTCTAAGCAATTACACATTTTTAATTTGTTTGATAACATTTTTTATATCATCATCAAAAGCCACTAAAATGAAGGGCCATTTAAAAAAGAAATTTGAGTCTGACTTTAAAGAAGGTAATCTGAAAACAATGAGAAGATCACTAAGATCATGTTTTGTTTGTTGTAGCTATTCTCATTAATATAATTTTAAATTTCGTAGGTGGTCAAAGGACTTGGGTTCAGGTTCTTTGCAATGGAGGTATGATGGCTCAGCTTGCTTTGTTGTACTTATTGGATGTTGGTGCTTCGGAACGACCCATAGATTTCGTGAAGGATTATCGAGCTTCCTGGCTAACAATAGGTATCCTAGGTAAGTTTAAAAAAGTTCTAAATTTCTATTGATAAAATAATATAATCATGCAGTCTCCAAAGGGAGAAGCAGTTTAGGTTTCATGCAAACTTTGCAATCCCTTTTCATCCCCAGTGTTCAAAAAGGTATACCTTTCGTTAACATAATATATGTAATCCTAAAATGTTTTGGCACAATGAATTTCGCATACTTTTTTGGCATAATTATACTTGGTCATAATTGATTTTTAGCAGCATATGTACTGTGGCATAATTATATTTAGGTCTAATATTAAATATGCATAGTTATAATTTGCACAATGTTTTTAGGCATAGTGTACAGTCGCCTAATAGTATATATTACTAAAATTTAGTAGGTATAAATTAATGAAATGAATGAAAAATAAAAAAGTAACTTTAACCATTATTTCTTACATTATATAGTGTCAAAGTAGGTTTAGGTGTGGCGGGGGTGGCCCTTGGGCCACCCCTAAGCCGCCTTTTAATTATTTTACATAGTTACTTATTCTGCGTAAGATGATTATGACTATATTCATTATAGTTTGATACGTTTATGCCTTTATAAAGCTATGCTTATAAATTTTATGCTTAAATATGATTATGCTAATTTTATTTATGATTAAGACAAATATGCTAAATTTGTTATGGATAAAAAAAATATGCATAAATATCATTAGTCTAAATTACCATATGCCAAAATATTTTATGGTTATTTTTTTTATGCAAATGGATAGTGAACCGTTCAAAAATGGGGCTATGGATAACTTTATGAACAGTCAGAAGGTTTCTCAGAGGGTAAGGCTGGCTGTGCATAGAGGAGTGCTTGTGTACACCCTCCACTTATGTATGGCAACAAATGTTGGGTATGGCAGAAGTAAAATAATTGCAGTGGAAATTAGAAGTTTTGAGAAGTATGGCTGGGGTAACATTAGTGGATAAAGTGAGGAACAGGGTGATACGAGAATGTTGTGGTGTGTCAAAAGATGTTAAGAAGAGAAGAGATGTAGTGACTAAGATAGAAATAGGGATGTTTACATGGTTCGAGCACATAGAAATGATGGATGAAAGATGATTGACGAAGCAGATACATAAGGCGGGTGTGGATCGACAGGCAGGTAATGACTGCTTCGGTGGCGTGGTCGGTAGTGTATCCGCTTTCGACGCCGGAGTCTCGGGTTCGATTCCCGGTCGGGACAAACTTTGTGTGATGACACATACGTTTGTACCGAAGTCTGGATGTTTCCTATGTATAATATGTATGTATTTACAAAAAAAAAAAATGTATATAAGTATTTATATCAGTTTATCTAGTACTCATATCACAAGCTCTGCTTAGTTTGAGACTAGATGGCGTTGTGTGGATTGTCCTAACATATTTATTTATTTAGATCAAACCGGAGATGTTTTGAGAAAAGGCCGGGTCAAGAGTACCGAAAACCGGGGAGCATGCATGAAAATATAACTCCACTTTCAAGTGGAGGGAAGTATGCCAGGATTGTACCAAGTGGAAAAGAGGCATGAAAGTGTGTATCAAAAATCCTTTAAAGGAATGTGAAGGTGTTCAAATCTCACCATTCTAGGTTCAGGGGTTTCGTCTCCACATTGAAGATTTGGTCAGTCTTATTTGCTCTATTAGTAGGTAGATGTAAATTAAAATATTAATTTATGTATTTCAGCTGTGAGTGCTGCATGCAATGGTGATACTTGGGCATCTGAACTGGGCCCAGTATATGCTTGTTCCGAACCATACTTAATTACGAATTTAAAGCCTGTACCTAAAGGCACAAATGGCGGCATCAGCATAGGTGGCACTGTATTTAGTGGGCTTGGAGGACTTGCAGTTGGATTATCACAATATTTGGCAATTTATTACTTTTCTGAAAGTTCTATATGGCTATATGCTCCTCCTCAATGGCCAGTTATCGTCATTGGAGGTTTTGGTGGTCTTATTGGAAGCCTTATAGATTCTTTTCTGGGGGCAACTCTTCAATATTCAGGTAATTTTTTCAAACATTTTGATATACATGCGCAATGTGTGTGTGATCATCAATTAAGTTTTTAAAAAGAAAAATGTTTTAGAGAGCTATTTTATAACTA
Source organism: Nudaria mundana (assembly GCA_963556515.1). Lineage (NCBI taxonomy): Eukaryota > Metazoa > Arthropoda > Insecta > Lepidoptera > Erebidae > Nudaria > Nudaria mundana. The sequence goes on from OY748296.1 coordinate 14,359,397, forward strand.
TAAAGAAATAGAAATATAACTGCAAGATTAATTTAATTTCTATGGGTGTTTCGTGTACTTGTCTGTTTAAAAAATGTTGTTGATAGATGATGATGTCTAATATTAATTAACCAACTTACAAAAAAAGAGGGTCTCAATTCGACTGTATTTTTTTATGTTTGTTACCTCAATATTTTTCAACTGGGTGAACCGATTTTGAATTTTGCTTTTAAATGAATGCTACTGCTTCCTGATTGGATGTCAATTTGGTCCCATTCCAGTAATTTGAAGTCGGTTTTAGTATCAATGATTGAAGTGTTTTTTTTTATTTCAGGTTTAAATAAAGAAGGTCAAATCGTAACACATTCTAGTTTGGCTGTGAAGCATATCAGTGGAAAGAACATTTTAGATAATAACAGTGTTAATTTAATAACTACCGTTATTATTGGACTCCTAATGCCCACATTATGTAAAGGCGTGTGGCCTTTGTTTTAATATGATATTTAAGCATCAAATACACAATTTAAAATGGCTGTTTGGATAGATTTGAAATTGTGTAGACAGTTGTTTTAAAACAAATTATCTCATATCCATGCAATGTTCTACTGAACACTGTTGGTTTTAAGCCGTGAAGCTCCAATAAAAATCAAAGCACTCAGTTAATAACTGTGTTAGCAATCATGTATTAGATGCTAAAAATCAGTAATTGTTGGAGTAAGCTGTTGTCTACAATGGTAAAATATCATTGCACTACAATGCAACGCAGCATAGGCTGAATCATTAAGTTGGTTTTATTCTCAACTCCATGAAATGAATAAGAGAATTTGATATTTTGAGATTATAATGTACCTATTATTGAAAGATTTCTTGTTTCATATTGACTAATATATATGTCTCATAAATCGGCGTCAAGCCGAAACCGGGTGATAGGCCATAGTCAAATAAAGAATAGGGCTTCATTTTTCAGCGAGTTTGGCAAATAACTTTAACGTTTTGGCTTGATCCCTTTACAATTTATGCATTCATTTTGGTGCCAGTTAACATAGCTTCTATTTATATATTCTTATAATTGTTATTAACTTCGTAAATATTTTTCTAATAGACATTTATTTTTGTTACAATTTCCTATTTTTATCTTAGGTGGTAGTTTCATGTAAGTACTTATTAAGATAATTATTTTAATGTTGAATGTATCTATTATATTATTATCGGACTTGCAACTCAGAGCTAGTCCAATACTAGACACCGCCGTCCAATTCCGAAGGTGTAGGTATGACAGCCAGCAGTCCATCGAAAGTTTCTCTGGAAGAGAACAGGAAAAATGTGAAGAGAAATGTGATAGTCTAAGTACTTTGCATAGTTTCTAGATGCCAAGTTACATGTTTGGGTAGCGTGGATGTAATGAATTTGACTGTTAAAATTATGATGCTGTCTCAAAACCATTGGTGATGTGTGTCAAAGTTTTTGAAATCTCCAGCCTAACCTAGTGATTGAAGTTCATTAGAGCCACCCGACACCCGCACTGCCTTGCCCCGTGCGCTTAGTATTCCTTATTATGGAATTGTATGGATACACGCTCACCATACCTATAAACTCCGTAGCGTCACTGAATATTGCCTTGGTCGTAAGCCAGCCATGCGCGGACGGCGAGTTGACCCCTCGGTGACAATTCGTTGTTCACATGCTGGCTTGGCGTTGCTGCGCATTGCCAACGCGCGAATCCCGAGTGAACCGCGCGTGATATGTAAAAAACACGGTTCACGAGTTCGAGCCTTGCAAAATTTTAAGTACCTAATAAAACACATTTAGAGACCTTGGTGGTACACGCGATGTCTAGGTATCTACTTAATAGCCGCCTGAAGTATACTGGTTGATATTGCAACATACATACATCGAGTGGACGCCGAGCAACGAGGCGGTGCTGATCGGGTGACGAGTGGCTCATTAAATACTATTTCAAAATTAGTTTTTTGGTAGCTATTCTAGTTGTTAATGAATGTTCTTTATGGCTGCATGCTCGTAGAAGTTTTATAAGTACCTAATTAAAGAAAATAATTTTGTAGTTTGCCTTTTTTTAATCAGGTAAGTGGATAATACCTACTAATCGCCTTAGCACTGATTAGGTACATATACTCATAGCTGGGCACCGTTAATCAAAAAGTTAACTTCGTTAAACGTTAATGCGTTACTTTTTAGAAATTGTAACGCAAATTAACGTTAATCGTTAAGGCTTTGCCAAACAGAAGGCATGTCACACCAAAAGATTAGCCCGACGCTCCTACGCGACGTACCATTTGCCAGAGCACTACAGATCGATAGCAGAGTGTGAAAATTGTGTTCGTTATTTGAGATGTCGAGTGATTCTGATGAGGAAGAATTATTAACTTTATATGCTCTATCACGGTCACAGAAAAAGAGTTTGGGTGCACGACATCAATAAAAAGAGGAACGATTTAGGAAAATATCATCGTTTGTGTCGTGAGCTTGCATCACATAAAGATCGTTTTTTTACATACTTTCGTATGTCTCAAGATTAATTCGAAGAACTGCATGAATTGCTCATCCCAAAAATAAGCTTATGTACCACAAACTGGAGGACGCCTATTTCTACAAGAAAAATACTTGTAATCTGTCTAAGTTAAGAAATATTTATTTTTAAATATTGGATAGAATCAGGCGTGACCTGGCGAAAGTCCATGACAAAGCAATGGTAAGTATGATGTTCAAACTTTTTCAAATAATAGCATTATTTTCGCTAAAATACAAGACATTGAAACATCGACATATGTTTCACCTCTACACGAGGCATTCTCAAGACTGTCTCAGAGTGAACAGCCGATATTTATTTTTTATCAATCATTCAATCAAATATACCTATACAATTATTTTTATCAATCAATCAATATTATTTTTTATATTACATATTTATTGCGTTATCATTATAACAATCTACAATGTCGATGCTACACAATTAGTCACATGTAGTATATTATCAGTCTGTTGCTGGTACGATTAAGTCCCAATGTAAGTTTGTTGTTGCTGGTACGATGAAGTCCCAATAAGTCTATTACAGAGACTGTGGTTAAATCCTCGGGCCCAGAATAGGTTACTTCATAGGCGACGGAGTCTTCAGTACTTAAGATCCCTATCTTAAGTAGGTACTGAAGACTTGGTCGCCGTAATGTGGTGAGTTGCTATATTTGCTGCTCATTTTCTTGCAGTTCCTCTGCTTCTATGCTTGCAAAGAACTTGGCTAGTGCTACTTTGGCTTTTATCTGTTTGTCTTTAGAAAAAGTTTTAAATGTTTTGGCATAACTTTGGAATAGGTGATCTATGGCATCATACTCTTGTTTTTTTTTTATTTTGAAGAATATTTATCACTTTATCCATCTCTCTATCAGTTTTTTTATTTTTTTTGACCCGTGAACGATTGGAGTTTACAAGGGAGGTCCCTGGCGAAAATGTCTCTGACGGGGGTGTTCTAGGACGTCTCCTACGTGTCTGCGGTGAAAGTGTCTGGCTGAGGCGTCTGTAGTAATTGTATCTCTGTCGATGAAGTTTCTATATCTGACGAAGTTTCTGGTGTAGGTGTCCGAATATTTGAACTTCTTTCTCGGTCTGTCAGGGTTGAGTCAAGGAACTGTAACTGGGAAGCCCAAGGCCATTTTGTATATTTTTTGGCAGCTTGTCCTGTAGTGTACCAGTAACCTCTTTTTTGTGCCTCATATAATTGTCCCTCAAGCTCTTCCATTTCTTTCTAGCTACTTCACCTGTACAATAAATATAAATTGTATAATTTTGTTTCAGTTACTTAGCTACGGGTGATTCTCATCAGACTATAGCCTTTTCCTTCCGTGTTGGCCTTTCAACAATTGGTGATATTGTAAAAGAAGTCTGTAAAGAAATCTGGAATATATTACAACCAGTACATATATGCCATCGCCTACTGAAGAGACATGGAAACATTCAGAAGAGGGTTATAGGCAAACCTGGAACTTCCCGAATTGTCGGTAGTATCGACGGAAAACATGTCCCAATAAAAGATTTTTTCTGTAGTTCTTCTTGCTATAGTCGATCCATGTTACAAATTCACCGTCATCGATGTCGGTAGTTACGGGCGTCATAGTGATAGTAGTATATTCAATCGAGAAATCAATGTTTTATCGGCAATATATCTACGGAAAATCTCTACTGCCGGTAAAACCTCTTCCAGACACCGAGGAGCCCGTACCTTATGTACTTATCGGCGATGAAGGTTTTGCGTTAAACACATTTTTGATGCGTCCATTTCCAAGTGCTTCAGCCATACAAGACGAAAGAAAACAAATTTTAATAAAATACTTTGCAGGGCACGGCGGGTGGTTGAAAATGCGTTTGGGATACTACTAATCGTCCAAATAATAGAAGATCAACAAATTTTTCACGAATTTCGAATTTGCAGACATTCGAAATTCGTGAAAAATTTGTGTCATATTTTAATCAATAAACGTATTAACATTACTTACCAGTTTCATTAATTTCTTTTCCGATTTCTTCCCACAATTTTGTCTTAATTGTTATATTCTTATAAGAACTATCCTTCGTATTGTATAAGCATGGGTATCTTCTAACTAATTCTATCAATTTTTCCGACATTATGCATTAATTAACATACATTCACGCCGACCCTAAAATAAAATCTGTAATAAATTACAACGCCGGACGTTAAAGCGTTCTAACGCCGCCGTTGCGACAGAGCGCTGCGTAATTAATGCTGACGCTTTGTTTGGCAGTACTACATCACCATCGCAGTACAACACAGCTCGGCGTCATTAGGTTAGGTTAGCGCGCTAGATTGGCGCCCTGACGCGCGATAAAAACGCGTTCTGTTTGACAAAGCCTTTAATCCGTTAACACTTAATAATAATTGCATCTTCTTACTGTTGGTTAATACTCAATACTCAATACATTTATTGCTTACATAATGTGGTACAGATGTTAAAATAGGTAAAGTTACAATTATGGACCCTGTCGGGTACAGCACAATGTTTGTCTGGTTCTGGATGTTACAGGTTAGAAACAACAAAACCGTACCAAAAATAGGCAAAAAACACGTTTATTCTTGAGAGTCGCCTGAAATATTGATTTTATTCTGTTTTAGGGTTCCGTAGTTCAAGTCTCGGAACCCTTACAGTTTCGTCATTTCCGTCCGTCTATTTATCTGTCCGTCCGTCCTCAGCTTTCCTCCCAAACGGTAAACATGAAACTTTGGCTATGTGTATTTGAGCGACGAAGGTGGGGAACCCCCACCATCGCGGCGGTGAGGCCGATCATGGACGTGTGGCTGCAGAGGCAGCACGGTGACCTCACGTATCGTGGGACGCAGATCATTACCGTGAATGGATGCTTTGGTAAATATCTGTTTCGCATCCATCGTGAGGTCACACCCCAGTGTCAACACAGCGAGGCCTCTGACGATGACACTGCACTCCACACGTTGGTAGAGTGCTCAGCGTGGGCGAGTCAGCGCCGGGTCCTCATAGTGGGTCTGGGCGTGAATAACCTCTCGCTGGAAACCATGCTTGAAGCCATGGTCTCTAGCGCGAGTAAGTGGAACGCGGCAGTGTCCTACGAGCAAGTCGTGCTCGAGAAGGAGGCGGCCGAGAGTGTGAGGGAGAGTACCCTCCCCGCTGAGTTCCGAAGTGTGCGGCGAGGGCGCCGCAGACTTATCTACGCCCAAGACCATCGACCTCCATGATCGGGGCCTGAGGACGGTGGGATGGCCACCCGCGGTCAAATTTTAACTTGTTAGCTGTCACGGTTCATGACATACAGCCCTGGTGACAGACGGACGGACGGATAGCATAGTCTTAGGGTATACTTACCTATTAGAGTATGTATAATATAGGCATGTTGACAAACAATGTTTTTTGATTCATTTGGATGATTCAGTTGCGTTGGACGAAACACTAATTAGTGGAACTTATTGTTTTTAGGCTTTGGCGGTTTGTACTTCTAGTTACGTAGTCTTCGGGACGCGCGAATATTGCGACGTATGGTCACAGTGTGACTGGACACAACGCGACCACGGGAGTTGGATTAACGATTAATGGACTGCGAGAAATGTAACGGAAGTTAACGAGTTCGGTAACATATTTTTAAGTTAACTCAAAAGTTAATCCGTTACTCGAAATGTTAACTTCGTTAATTAATTAACGATTAACGGATTAACGAGTTAATGCCCAGCTTTGCCTATACCTAACCGGTATAACCACCGTAGTGGCGTGTGAATCCCAGATAATATTAAGAATAACCCTTCTGCAGTTGGTATCTATCCTGCACCAAGGTTTGGATGGAGTAGCAGTGTTCCATAGTAAGGGAGATGGGTTGGTCCTCTCGACCTCCTGGCTGCCACTGCAGTAGGTACTTATCGCTTAAAAGAGGATGCACTGCGCATCCATATATTTCAACTACGCAGACTGCTCAGACTGGTTATCCTGTAGATTGCCCTATTATTGAGCGGAGCTCAATCTTAGGCAACAAGTGTAAATCGTTTGTACGTCTTCTCCTCCGAAACGGCTTGACCGATTTGACCAAATTTGGCATGCTGGTCGACATCATACCCGGGAGTGCATATATCTGAAATCATGAAAATAGAGCTGACCACGGAGGAATAATCACCGAAAATGTCCTGGACATCGACGAAAAAGTTCTTTAACATTTAGCTACAAATTCCAAAATTGGCACGCGCGTGCAAGACATGCAGCTGGTGGGTTCGGAAAAACGATTTTCGAAATCGGATGCACCATCGAGGAATAATCACCGAAAAACCAGATGATTAAATGGTTGCCATGGAACGCACGTGTGCGTCAACAATGAAAATAGTTTTTTTTTTAATTCGATTAATTAATTTAAGTGTTCGATTCTGATTCTGATATGTAATAAAAACATTTGCTCCGCTCAACATTTGCCATTAGCAGCATGCATTGCATACCTAGTTATGACTATGACCAAGAAGTAGTAGGTTGTTACATGCCTAGATATACAGGGTGTAATATTCAATTGGGTCAGAATGGGAAAGTCTGAAACTTATAAGACGAAGGTGACGTAGGATTGTTGTGTATGTAGGCTGGGTATAAAAGACTATGATTATCTAGATCCCATAGATCCTCATGGAGATCACATACTATATTATTGAGCGGAGCGAAGCGTAGCTCAATCTTAGACGACAAGTGTAAATCGTTTGTGTGCCAACTCCTCCGAAACGGCTCGAGCGATTTTGACCAAATTTGGCATGCTGGTCGACATCATACCCGGGAGTGCATATCTCTGAAATCATGAAAATAGAGCATAAAAACATTAAGAAAATTTGCTTCGCTCAACATTTGCAATTAGTAGCATGCATTGCATACCTAGTACCAGAGACTTGGGATGGCGCTCGCTTCGCTCCCTTAATAGATCAACTGAGCGTGGGAAAGAAAAGTCCGGAGACGTCATCATCATTCGAACGTTGCCTATGAGTAATAAAGATAGACGATGACGTACTTTTATCTGTGTGTCAGTGCCAACAATTTTCCGTAGTATTCCAAATAACAAAAAGAGCATTTATCTTGTAAACTGGCGAATATTAGATTTCTAAAATATAAACGAATCCTTGTGTTGTTTACAATAAAACTTTATTTAAGAGCCATGGTGTCTTGTTGTTTAAGTAATTGTAATGTGACTAAAGCCGAAAATCCAAATAATTACACGTTTCACAGGTAAATACAAAATTTTCCAGCAATTCTTACATAACAGATATTTGTTTATGTCTTGTGTTTATCAAATAAGTAAACAGTTCTAATCATAGTACATTGATTACCCTTGCATTGTGCAGTAATATTTCCTATTCACAAAGAAGAATTGTTCGTAAAATAAGAGAATTTCCTTTTACGATGTGTGCGCTCGCGCAGCGGAATGTTGTTGAATTTAAATATTTTAATTATGCAGATATTTAGTGTATGACGTCGTGTAATTGTGTATGGTAAAAAAAAAATTGTGCATGCAGCCATTGTGGAGAAATTCGCCAAAAATTCGTTCCGTTAGTAATTAATAAGTTATAGGGCAATTTACCATGAATAGACCACTGTTTACAAAGCAGTCAACTATCATGACATGTATTCCAATAATTAGTGTATTAATTACATTAGTAAAATGTTTTCCAATAATTAGTGTATTAATTCAACTACTCACGTGCAAAGTTGCAAAAAAAGACAAAGCAGCGAAAATCTACATAACCCGACCAAGTTCGGATGGCTACAAAAAAGCGGCCGTGCCATATACCAAGTAACGTTCTTAACCTTCCAGTATAGTATTTATTAATATGGTACAGTTGCGTACACAAGCGTTAGGAAAAATTAAAACAATTGCATTTCTTGATTGAAAAGTATTTTTTTAATAATAACGCCACTATCTACGATAAAAATAAATCTTCAATTAACAAGTACTTTTCTAATTAAACATCCGTGTACAAAACTATCTTTAATTACATACAATAATTATGTATTTATTATTTATTTCTCGCTACCTGTTACGTAGAAACCCAAACATTGGCGAAATGTGGGTGTCACAGAAATGTCACAAAATAAAATATAAAATAAAATAACGTTTATTATCTTTGAAATTTTCAGAAAATTATTTAGATTCGTCAGAAGTTGGTGTGACTCTACCGAGGGTTCCAAAATGCAACGAGACTGAGAAGAGCCCTCAAGAAACTCAGCTCGGCTTTTTTCAAAATATTTCATCTTAAATCTAATACAGAGTTATTTAGAAAGGAGCAATTCGTTACGTTGTTACAACCAGGCCGCCTTGTCATCTAAGAAATCATTAATACTATAATAAGCTTTATGGCACAATTTACTTTTTATTAGTTTTTTAAATTTATTGACAGATAAATTTGCTATTTCGGTTGGCAATGTATTGTACATTCGAATAAAGTTCCCCGCCAAAGAATTACTCACTTTATGAAGCCTAAATTTAGGAACAGCCAGTTTATCCTTATTTCTTAAGTTTAGATTATGATTATCACTATTTTTCATAAATCTACTTTTGTTCTTGTGGGTATACAATAAAATTTCATAAATATACTGTGAATACACTGTAAGGATGTTAATATGCTTAAACTTATCGCTTAATGACTCCCGAGACCCCATTCCATAGATAGTCCGGATAGCCCTCTTCTGCAACACAAAGATGCATTCAATATCGGCAGCGTTACCCCACAATAGTATGCCATATGTCATGATACTGTGGAAGTAGCTGAAGTAGACAAGACGCGCCGTTTTAATGTCTGTAAGTTGTCGGATCTTTTTGACAGCATAGGCTGCTGAACTAAGCCTGGCCGAAATTTTCCCGATATGAGGCCCCCATTGCAATTTGGAGTCTAACGTTATGCCCAGAAAGACCGTGTCATCGACCAATTCTATTATATCATCCCTAACCTTAACACTGGTTTTAACAAGTCTTACATTAGGTAAGGTGAATCTTACACATTTAGTTTTATTTTCATTTAATAATAAATTATTAGCACAAAACCAGTGGACTATCCTAGAGAGGGCAGTGTTTACATCGTCAAGTTCGCGCTGTCCACGTTTAACTTTAAATATTAAAGAAGTGTCATCAGCAAACAAAACTACCTCGTGGTCGTCTCTTATGAGGTGAGGGAGATCATTAATATATACTAGAAAAAGAAAAGGTCCCAAAATTGAACCCTGCGGTACCCCCATTGCTACAGGAGAACCAGGTGACTGTTTACCATTGATCACTACTTTCTGGACCCTATCACTTAAGTAAGAATTGACGAAATTCAAGGCCGTCCCCCGGATTCCGTAATGATCAAGTTTCTTAATTAAAGTCTGGTGCTGAACGCAATCGAAGGCCTTAGATAAGTCACAGAATACTCCATAAGCATCATATGACTCATCCCAGGCCCTGTATATACACTCTAATAATTTAATTCCGGCATCAGTGGTGGACCGACCACGAGTGAAACCGAATTGTTTTGTATGTAATAGTTTATTAACGTTAACGTTACGCCTACCCCTTCTGGAACAACAGCTGTGAGCATATGAATGAATGAATGAAAATACAGAAAATAACCTAAAAATGTCTAACCCTCTTAGGGACTAGTCATGACAAGCGTGCCCGTGTCCCTTCGTCCAGCATACTCACCATGGAATCCTGATATTTCATGAATGCCAAAAATAGTGCTGAAATAGTGCTAATTAGTGCCCTAAGGAAAAAAATAGTGCTCTTATACTTAAGAAATTACAGCCATAGTTCGATGAGTATGCTGGACGAAGGTTTCGCCCAGCATACTCAATTCTCTCATTTCCAAATACTCCGTTTGTGGAATCTGTGTACGCTTCAACCATAATTCATACTTAAAAAAATTGTGCCCAAATAGTGCCAAATGGTGCCCAAAAAGAAAAAACGGTGCTCTAATAACTCCGGAGTTATCGCCCAGCATACTCACTTCACTACGCGAATACCGAACGAGCTATAGGTACAATTTACGGCTTAAAAAATTGTGCTTGAAATAGTGCCCAATATCAGTCCAATTTTCGCTTAACTTTTGACCTAGAACACCATTAAATTTAATTGTAAACTTTTACATAACATTAGATTTAGTACAGTCGAGTTCAAAACTTTCTAATAACTTACATTTTGCATAACAATTTTTTAACCCCCGACGCAAAACGACGGAAATTTGACGTGTCTGTGTTTATGTTTAAATAATATTTATTTATATAAATCTTACAAGAAAAACACATACATATGAATTGCAATAATACGATGCAACAAAAACTCCTTCGAGTATTACCGTGCATTCGAGTCATCAATCTTATTCTAATGTAGGTATTCTAAGCAAAATTTTATACGTTAATCACCTAATGAATATTATCATGGGAGGTAGAAAAATATAAAGTTGGCCCATATCGGTGACCAGTGAGTCAACACCACACTGGATGCAACCGCCCGCCGCCACTTCGAGCAACAGCCACACATAGATGTAGGTACCATAGTACAGCGCATAGCTGTGACTATACAGGATGCTCCATCACTAAAAAGTCACATTTAGTAATTATTTATTTTAATTTACAAGAAAATATTTTTTGAGATTTCGTTTTAAATTTTTGTTGGTGATTCTATCAATGTTTGAGGGACAGGAAGTTGTTTATTAAATGGGGTACATACTATATATTTAAGTGTTCTTTTCCCGTACAGGTTCGTATAGCGAGGTAGTGAAAGTTTCTTATTGGTGACACTACGGGTTACACGATTAATGTCCTCCGATGATTTAGGGTTTTTAAAATTCTCATTGAAATACTCTTCGTTAAGTATGTTCAATTTCACTTTCTCATGTATCGGTATTATGTTGCAGAACTGGAAGAGTGGATGATAGTCATTTGTGTAATTCTTTTTTTATATTTTCAGGAACAATTTCTTTTAGGATTCTTAATTGAAGTACGTATATTTGGTCAAGGTGGCTTTTAAATGTCCTTCCGTAGCTTGATATAATTCACCGAGGCTTTTCCCAACTCAGTTGGGGTCGGCTTTCCAGTCTAACTAGGATTCGGTTAAACTGATATTTTCTGTGAAGCGACTGCCATCTGACCTTCACAACCCATGGGCGATATCGAAGTTCTGTAGTTAGACCGGTCGGATTTTCGATTTAGGGCTCCAACTAGCCCTAACGTCTGCCATATAGATGTTTGTATGACAACCGGGACCGACGGCTTAACGTGCTCTCCGAGGCACGGAGGGGTCTCAGTGTCTTAAGAAATGGTCACCCATCCTAAGACTGGCCTGAGTCGATGTTGCTTAACCTTGGCAATGTGTTAATATTGTCGGTTACCACTAGACCACGAGCCCCTCAAGTCCGAGTCCTTCCGTAGCTTGATAATCCATATGAAATTATGGATTCTGCTAGCGATTTATAGAGAATGAGGAGGGTTTTATAAGGAACTTTATATTTAATTATAGAAAATTTTGCTAGAATTGCTCTTAGTTTATTACTCACTAGGTTAATATGATCTTTCCAGTTAAGGCGGTTATCCGCCGTTAAACCGAGGTACATTTAATTTTCGACGTGTTCAATAAGGTCACAGTTACAAATACGCCCTTATTTGAATTTTTTAGATTATTCTTATGTAAACATTCGTGACAGTGTGCTATAGGATTGGGACTAAAAGGTTTTCTGTTTTGGTTGGAGCTAATATACATAACCTTAGTCTTTTGTGCATTCAAAACCAGCCCAGCATCATGTGACCATGTTAAGAGTCTCTCAAAGTCCCCTTGAAGACGATTTTGGGCCTCGATAACACTAGTCCCGGCGGACACTATGCAAGTATCGTCTGCACATTGGAACATGTGTGTGTCTGTGGCATCGTAGCTCCCGAAAGGATGATCCGATTTGGATTTTGTTTTTTTTGTAAGGTGAATTATTCGGGGATGTGGGGTATGGTTTTAACATGTTATTTTTTTAAGTACTTTAAGGACTACCTCGGTGGCACAATGGTACTATGTACGGACTGCCACGCTCGAGGTCTCGGGTTCGATTCCCGGGTCTGGTGGATAATGTATAATTCTCCTTAGAATTTTACCCAGACAATTATCCCGGAGTCTGGAACTTGTGCCCGGTAATTGGCAATAGGCTCGCCCCCTATTACATGGGACCTAACATAGCTGGCGAGATGTGGGTGTGTTTGCACACCTCTGCCTACCCCTTCGGGGAAAAAGGCATGATGCTATGTATGTTTTTTAAGTTACGCAAAACTTATAGTGTGACCTACGTATTTCCTTTTTACAAATTTTCAAGATATCAAATAGATCTAAAATTAATAAAATAGGTAGGTACCTATTTCATTTATTTTATTGGCTGCAATAGACTATTAGTACCCAGACATTTTTTTTGGGAAATATTTCACCCTACAAGCAATGAAGTAATACGAGTAGATTTCATTTACGCTTACAATTTCATTTATTTATAAATAAAACAAAAAAATAATTAATAAAAATTAAAATAAATTAAATTAGCATCTAATCGACAGTTTTTGATATGTGAGAAAATACCACAATTATTCCCAATCACATAACCGCCCACAATAAGAATTTTTAATATGTTTATCTTAAAACATGTGTGAACGACTGTACCTCATTTAACGTTAGTATGTAGAAGTTTACAATTAAATTTAATAGTTTTCTAGGTCAAAAGTCAAGCGAAAATTGGACTGATATTGGGCACTATTTCAAGCACAAATTTTTAAGCCGTAAATTGTACCTATAGCTCGTTCGGTATTCGCGTAGTGAAGTGAGTATGCTGGGCGTAGAACCTACGCCCAGCATACTCACTTAACGAAGCCTATAACTCCGGAGTTATTAAAGCACCGTTTTTTCTTTTTGGGCACCATTGGGCACTATTTGGGCACAATTTTTTGAAGTATGAATTATGGTTGAAGCGTACACAGATTCCACAAGCGGAGGTGAGTATGCTGGGCGAAACCTTCGTCCAGCATACTCATCGAACTATGGCTGTAATTTCTTAAGTATAAGAGCACTATTTTTTTCCTTTGGGCACTAATTAGCACTATTTCAGCACTATTTTTTGGCATTCATGAAATATCAGGATTCCATGGTGAGTATGCGTGTCCCTTCGTCCAACGCGTGCCCTTGGCGTTCAAAATACGCGCGAGCCAGTAAAGGCAGAACTTTGCATACAACTCATGTGCGCGCACAGACTCGTGTTTTTGAGTGTATCGGGAGCGCAGCTGAGGCGCTTGTCATGACTAGTCCCTTGTTCATAAAAACTTAACGTTAACAAACGCTTGCTAAACATACTCTGTCATTGTAATTTTCATGTCATTGGTTAGAGAAAGCAATAGACTTAAAATGTGTTTCAACTAAAATAGGTTTAATAAACGATTATGAATATGAGGGTAAGTATAATATTTCGAACTACAATAAAAATTAAAATCACAGATCACATAACTAGACTATTCAGTTGTTTAGTTTTGAGAGTCTGCCTTATATACCTAAAAATAAATCAACATTTAAAAAGTGTTATAAACTAAAACATTGGTATAAAAAAGGTATTTTCAAGAAAATATTCTTAAATGAATATAGCAAATACAGAAAATAACCTCAACATGACACAATGAACAATGACCTATAAATTATATCCAAACAACAATTGTGTTTTCACCTGTACCAATTCAATACCGGGTATTATACTGTAAATTTTAGAATGTTACCTAAATGGCCGCTTTTTGTAGCCATCCGAACTTGGTCGGGTTATGTTGGTTTTCGCTGCTTTGTCAGTATTTTAATTGTTTCTCTTTAATTACTGAGTTTAATGAGATGAAATTTTGCACGTGAGTAGTTGAATTAATACACTAACTATTGGAATACAATTTACTATGCAATTCCTTTAAAACGTCATGATAGTTGACTGCTTTGTAAACAGTGGTTTATTCATGGTAAATTGTCCTATAACTCATTAATTACCAACGGGACATCATTGATACTTGGCAAGATGTTGCAGACACTTACAAGGTTTGTATAAACGTGAAAAACTAGACTCCAAAGTGCATACTTTACGAACTAAGACCTAATAAGCGTATTTTACGTTTATATTTTTATCTTTTAAACCCTACGATTTTTTGTACATCTGTTTTTTAAACAAATATAAACAAATTCAAAACAACGTGTGTAAAAATCTACAGCTCTCTATATAAGCGCTTTATATGAAAACTAGCAAATGGCCAAACGTTCGCGTAGCGGAAACTTAAATTTCTCCGAAGTTTATGCATGCACTAATTTTATTCATACACACACAATTACACACAAATACACACTAATTTTTGGACACATTTTTTTTTACCATACACAATTACGCGACGTCATACACTAAATATCTGCATAATTAAAATCTTTAAATTCAACAACATTCCGCTGCGCGAACGCACACTTTTACGATAGGGCTTGACCACCTGATGACGTCACGATTATCGATGTATGGATAAACCATGGCAATATGAAGTATAATGTTATACGTACCTACACGCCTGATTTAGACTTCTTACTATACTGACAAGTATACTATGTAAGAGAAGTCTTATAGTCCGGTCCTGTCCGTCTGTCCGCACTTTTCAACTCGAGAACTACAAGTGGTACAGAATAAACACCATAGCAAAAAAAAAAAAAAAATTTATGATTATATTTATTATTTTATTTTTAACATGTGATATCACATTATAGTAGGAAGTCGTCTTATGCCTTTACTGCGATAGTGAAGGGCGCCTTGCTTGTTTGATTACATTAACGGGATAACAAGTAGCATATTATGGTGCTACTTTTTATCCCGCTAATGTTTTCGGTGGGAATTGGTAAAAAGAAACGGGTGGAGCCGCGGTAGAAGCTAAACTGTTTCATGGTTATGTGACCTACCAATGAAAAAAAACTTACGAGTATATAATATCCTAAATGGTAAACTAATTAAAAGAAACCGGTTCATCGGTCATGTTCTTTCGTCCGTCTGTCCATTCTCGGCTTTCCTCCTAAATGGTTAAAGCTAGAAAATAACGGTGACCAAGGGTTACAATAAAATAATGAAAACATTTTTTTGGGTTGCCTACCGTATAAATAAAGTGAAAATGTTTTTTTTCTACCGTTAACCCCATCGTGTGTGGTATGAATGAATAGATAGAACTTTTTGCTTTTAAGAATCCGTTTTCGAGATATATAACATGACTACGGACTACACTTGGCCAGTTTTTTTATAAGCTAATGCCAGGGCGAAAATGAGACGTAAGCTAAAAGTATAACCGATTAGTGAGATTCTATTGAATTCCTCAGAAATAACACTCAATACTATCGATATTTTGCGTATTTCATAGTTTACACAACACTATTTCACTCACGCATTAGCATTTTGATTTTGGGATCGCCTCTGAAATGCCTTTGTGTATCTTTCTACATACTATATCTATGCCTAGTACTATTAGATGACGGCCACGCTGTGTGACAATGTTCAAAATATTTATTTTATTATTCCATTCGAACGCACCCTTGAAGCTTTAGACTTTATCTTCAAAGTTCTTGAACGCACTTTCTTTTGACAGTTCTGACATTGACACTTTGTCATGACAAACAGATAAGGAAGGACAGTTTGACAGTTGTCTTATGGTACACCACCTATTTGTCAAAATATTATGTTTTCTTTGTTTACGAAGAATTTTTTGTAAATTCTTCAACAAAAAGTATAACGTGAGTCATACTACCAGTGCAGTATTAAAGAGATTTTTGATTGTTTTCATATTTGATTGTGTTTAACCATACTTAACGTTGGTGAAAATCCTAATTCCAGTTAGGAATCTGCTACGTAATGGTGTTAATCTAAACTTGCGCCTATTTAAAAATGTCATCACCTATAGAAGAGAGTCCGATAATAAATTCGGACATAGAGAATGATGTTACTAGTGATCGCCGTAATTTAGTTGATACGGAAATAGGTAAATATGTTTTATGGTAAAACTTTGACTAAGTAACCTATTACAAAATTTAAATTCTATTCGAATGCATTCTGAACATGTGTACAAAGTAATCTCGTTTGAATTTATTTTTCATATCATTACAATTCTACAGCATGTTAACCTTCAGTCTGATAAGAAGACATTGTGTAGGACTTCTTTTTAGTGATGTACTTGTAATAAATAGTAAACCTGGTAATCTATGTTACTAACTGTGCATTATGTATTGTTATAGTTGAAGAAACCACAGGATGGATCAAATGTCGGACAATACTGGGTATCATGGGTTTCCTAGGCTTTGCCAGTGTATATGCTATGAGAGTAAATCTCTCAGTGGCTATTGTGGCCATGGTTAATGCTACTAAAACCATACCTTCGAACGTGTCTGATGTTGATGTCTGCCCTGCGGCTCCAATCAGCAATAGTACTATTCCTCAAGTAAGTGTAATTTGTAATTAACGGTGTATGGAGATTAATATAGAATGAGAGTGGATATGGCATAGATATGTATATTACAAGCACAGTAGTTCATGTTTATCCATGCCAATATTAAATACACATCTATACCATGTCAATGTTAATTGCTGTATATAGTGAAATTTTGATAACTAGTTGGTCCCCATGGCTCTGCCCCTGTGATAAGTTGTTTAGTTCCCAATTCTCTCGGAAACACATTACTGGGATAAAATGAAGCTTATAGCACTCAGGACTTGCTACATATTAGTGAAAGAATTTTCAAAATTGGTTTAGTAGTTTTGTAGTATATTTAATGCAAAAAATTATCAAATCTTTCCTCTATATTAGTTACAGAGAATATTTTAAAGTTTGTAGAGTTAATAAGATAATGAGGTTCTGATGGTGTGTGTACCTTTTTAGAAACCAGGAGACTTCAATTGGACTGTACAGCAACAGAGTATAGTTTTAGGATCATTTTTCTATGGATATGTTTTAACACAGGTATGTTTTTTTTCACACAATACAAATATAGATTGTGTATGTTATGTTATGTGAGACAGTAGTATTTGTGTCTAAAACTGCATCCCAAAAGGCCTGAAACTTGTTAGATTTTGCATTAGCTCTTTCATTTGAAGACAGGACTAGTCTCAATAAAAAAGTTCTTTTTAAATTAATCATGAAGAATATAAACTACAAACACTTACAAAATTTGCTTATGTTGGGTCTACTGTGTTATAATAAGGATAAAAATTTGCTTATGTTGGGTCTACTGTGTTATAATAAGGATAAAAATTTGCTTATGTTGGGTCTACTGTGTTATGATAAGGATAAAAATTTGCCTATGTTGGGTCTACTGTGTTATAATAAGGATAAAAATTTGCAAACTCTCAACTGCAAATCTATTAACATTAAAGCACTAAAGCAAATTACAATAAATTAAAAAAAAACCTGGATTTAAGTGTCTATTCAGGAAATAGTCTATTTATGAAGTTCAGCCAAAAAAAAGTTAATTTTTTAGTATAAATGTTCTAAAATCAAACACTGCAAATAATTAATTGTAGGTATGTATATCTTTTGTTGCAATATTTTAGATCCCAGGAGGTAGAATTGCAGAAAAATATGGCGGCAAATTGGTATATGGCTTTGGTATATTCTTCACGGCAGTATTCACAATTCTTAGTCCAATAGCGGCATATACAGATATTTCGTTCTTCATTGCTGTTCGAGCTTTAGCAGGTTTTGCTGAAGGTGTAACATATCCTGCTATGCACGCCATGTTGGCCAGATGGATACCACCGCTGGAGAGATCTAAATTTGCTGCATATGTATATGCTGGTGAGCCTGATTTATATACCTAATGTCAATAATCTATAACTTATCTATAATCTATATCCGGGTTATGTGTTCCCCCGGGGATTGGAGAATAGGAAAACTAAATCACGTGAGTGGAGACGTGGTAATCAGCCAGTGATTAATAAATAGTTATCTACTAATAGTGAGTCAACTCCACTGTTAAACTGCATAATACCTACAATGCTGTCTCGATGTCCAGGTGCTATATGTGAAAGTGTTGTCATTAACTTACAAATTAGAAGTAACCATTAGAACTCTTGCAACAGATCAACAGGTTCTGGTACATACGATAGCCTCTCGGTACCGCGGCCGCCCCGCGCTGCTGTCCGTTGTTGAATTGACTGACTATTAGTATTTATTACAATACGAATGCCTTGCTTTTGTTTAGTTTGTAACCTTGAATGTAATTAACAAAGCCAAAGCAAAGATTAGAACATCCTTTTCAAATCACTGTTTTGAAAAATTTCTATGTTAATATAACCTGTACTCGTATAAGTAGGTGCTGTAGAGGTCTGTTCTGTCTGACTGCAAAGGTGTTAATTAGGGTCCCTTCCAAGTTCATTCTTAAAAGCTGATTGAAATATAAGAATGATTAAGCCAGCATTATGAAACCAAAGAACTTGTTGTAGGCGTTTTAATAGTTAGGTTTTCGGGACTTTGTCAGAATGTCTAGCCTAGAACAGCTCTCGACATCGACTCTAGGCGGAACAGCTTAACGGCCTTCTCCTTAGAGCAGTAGCATATACTTACATAAGAGTGTTTTGAACTGTAATTTATGCTTTCGTTTGTCGGCACTTGGTGGAACATATAGTAAAACATTATGAAATGACTCTATGGCATCTTCAAAGGTGTTTTACACTAATTCACTTCACATATTTTATAGTACTAGTACACTTCATATACCTCCTCACGATTATAATTTAATAAAATAAAGTACCTATATGAAGTGTACATACTAGTACCATAGTGTTTGAAGATGCCATAGAGCGAAACCGGTCAGGTCCTATTACCAATAAAAATTGTGGAATATCTGTAAAAGTGAGTCATTTCATAATGTTTTGAACTGTGTTTTAGACTTGCATGTAATTTTTTTGTTAAATTCCAATCAATCATTTATGTAATAAATTGTTTCCAGGTTCTAATATAGGGACTGTGATTACACTACCCATATCTGGTTGGTTTTGTACGTTAGACTTTATGGGTGGATGGCCACTTTGTTTTTACATATTTGGAGGAATTGGCGTTATATGGTTTGTGTTTTGGCTGCTCCTGGTCTATGATACGCCACAGAGGCATCCAAGGATTGATCCTAAAGAAATTGAGTACATAACTCTAACCATTGGACCTCATGTGAGTGAAGTTTTTCCATATTTGTCTATAGTTTAGTAAAAACACGTGTTCGCTGTGGAGCTGGAAAAGTTTTCTGGCGCCCTATTCCCACGAAAATAGACAATACCGTGTATAATAACGGAACCGTTGCTAATGTAAAATACCTGAGGTACGATGAGAACTGTTTCGCAAATTGTGTTCACGGACACGATACAATTTTCCTTCTATTCAAAGTACTTTTTTTTTAAATGTCTATTGGAATTACAATATACAAAATAAACATAATTATAGACTAAAAATATTTACATTACAAAATATCGTTTAAAAAATCCTCCGCGTCATTGCCGACTGGGAAGGTTCCCAGAATGCTGGCTGTGTTGCCACGTTGGATGGCGATACTTATTCTTTGGGCCAGAAAATAGCCAGCCTTCTGGTCCTGAGAAGCATCGATTAGGCGTTTAGCAATGTCTCTATAAAGGCGGCGAGCACTCGGACCCCATGACCCCAGTGTCTCAACCCCAAACGGCTCAAATATGTAATCACCTGCTAGGTTAGCATATTTACGCCGTTTAAAGCCTTCAGCCGATGCAGCAGCAGCGCCGGCACATCCGTATGGGTTTTAAAGGTGTGAAGGTGCTAAGGTGTCAACGCGTATGTAGCGTCCCACACCAAAGGCCTTCCCATCTTCCACGGTAGCAACGACATACCGTCCGGTCTCTTTCCATCGCTTCGTGCTAAACCATTTGGTTCGCGTACGGCCGGAAGACCTGCGGTGGAAAGAGCCCTAATGTCTATTTGTATACAATTCTAGTAATGCCAATGTTTTACTCCTGGCGATGAAGATGACGATGACTCGGATACAGGGTACGTCGCCCGCGCGAAGACCCCTATCGATTCCCACAAACTTGCCCAAGACATATCGCGAGAAATAAAAAAAACTTTCCGTGAAGAGCTAGGTAGTCTTCAAGCATCTTTTCAGTTCTTGAGCGAGCAAATTGACACCATGGAAGCGTCCGTTAAACATCAAGATACTCGAATTAAGGAACTGGAAAATAAAAATACGGACCTCCACAATAAAAACAAGAACCTGGAACTCCGATTGGCGGTACTGGAACAAGGTATGGACCAAATGCAACAGAACACTTTGTCATCAACCCTTGAAGTGGCTGGCTTGTCGGAAATCTCGCCGCCCGAAGTTCATGAGGTTCTGACAGCAATTGCTTCCAAACTCGAATTGGATGTCTCAGAAATCCAGTCTTCTTATCGTATACCCGGAACCAAGAACAAATCGTGTACCGTAGTAGCTGAAGTGAAATCAAAAAATACCCGAAACAAATGGATTGCTGCATGTAAAACGAAAACCATCACAGTTGGCCAGATATACTCGGATGTCGCTGCAGATCAAGCAGATAAACGTATATACATCAGAGAAGCCCTCACCAAGTATAATAAGACCCTCTTATACAACACGAAACTGCAACTACGGGACTCATTCCAGTATGTATGGTGTAAAGATGGAAAGGTATGCGCCAAAAAATCAAATAACAGTAAAACCTATTTTATTACGTCTATAGTTGATATCAATCAAATTAAAAAAGAAAACAAGTTGTAAATAGCTACTAAGTCTCACTATATACCTATTTATATTCAATCAATTACATACTTACACTAAATTATAAAAATAATAATTCATGGAAGAACCTCATATTAAAGAAATACTCAATTGTAAATCGTTAGAATACTTTTTCGAACATTTACCTTCTAAAAAGAATATAAAACTATCATGTCTACACATTAATATACGGTCCATAATTAAAATTTTTGTTAAATTACTGCAAGTTATTCATAGCTGTCCATTTCCTATAGACATTATTGTTCTCACGGAAGTAGGTATTTCTGATAATATTGTTCACCTGTATAACATCCCTACCTATACCCAGTATTCAGAACTTCGCACTAATAAAAGGGGTGGCGGTATAATATTGTATGCTAAAGACTACTTAAAATTTACTCCGATTCAACATAAAACTTTTACATTCGAAAATTTGGCGGGTATTTTAAAAATTGGATGTAAACAAGACGTTTTAATATGTTCTATTTATAGACCACCAGCTACTAACAAAACCTTATTTGTCAATGAAATAGGTAAATACATCTCCAGGTTTAACTCCAAACCAAACCTTCTTCTTATAGGTGATACCAACATTGATCTGAAAAGCACATTACCGCATAGAAACTCATATTTAGAAGCAATGCACAGGCGCGGATTGATGTGTGGAATTACGGATTACACTAGGATCGAGACAAAACTAACTCTCGTCACGAGAAGTTGTATAGACCATATTTTTGCCCGTCTTCCCACATTAGATCCGTACTCGGCGGCGCTCAATATTGTACTAGCGGACCATCGAGCCGTCTTGCTTACCTGTGTGGATGACTCTGAGCAGAAGCATATACAGCGTGTTTCAAAAATAAACATTGACTATAAAATATTTACCAAAGAACTAAATAAAATTGAATGGAATCAAACTAATAAAATGACTTCTCCGACCGACATATATAACTTTATCTCCGAATCGTTTGCCCAGGCGCGTAAGGAGGCAAGTAAAGAGAGCACCTATAACATACGACCTAAAATCTTTCGAGTACCATGGATGAACGACAATATCATGCAACTTTGCGATAAACGTGATGAACTGTTTCGTCTTTGGAAAAAAACTCCAACAAACCTGCAACTAAAATTAGATTATAACAGAACTAGGAATAAAGTGCACAGTATATTAGAAAAAAGTAGAAATTTATATTACATTAAAAACATTACAAATAATTTTAAAAATCCAAAAAAGATGTACCAAATCATTAATCAGATGCTTGGTCGAGTAACGTTAACAGTTGACGAAATAGTCGTGAAGGCATTCGAGACCCAGGGATGCAGTATTAAGACATTAGCCAATAACTTTGCCGATGGTTTTAACAACGCTGTCAAAAAGATTATTCCAAACTGTAGTCGTAAATTACTAGATCCAGAAATTAACTGTAAACCTCTCAACGCCTCAATACTATTCCAACAAGCGACTGCAGACAAAATTCAAAAAATTATTAAAAATCTTGATTTCAATAAAGCACCAGGTGACGACGCCATTAAAATTTCCGAAGTAAAAATAATAAATAAGGACATATCCATTGCATTAGCTAACCTCGTGAACACTACTATTAGATCAGGAGTCTACCCAGACGCTTTGAAAAAGGGCTGCGTCCGGCCCGTTTTCAAAAAAGGGAAACGCAATGACTATGATAATTATAGACCAATAACTCTACTCTCTACAGTAGATAAAATTGTTGAAAAATACGTATGTGAACAAATACATACCTTCTATAGCAAACATACAGTTCTTTGCCCAAATCAATTTGGATTTCAACGTGGCAAAGGTACAACGGAACTCATATCAAACTTTACAGACGAAGTTAATGCCCATTTGAACGACAAGAAACACGTGCTGGCCCTATTTATCGACTTCTCACGTGCATTTGATACCTTACATCATTTACAGCTTGTAAACAAGCTTCAAACGTGCGGTATACGAGGCCCCGTACTTAGTTGGTGTGAAAATTACCTAAACAACCGAACCTTCCAAGTAAAAATAAATGACACTCGTAGTGACACGGTGACCACTACTGAGGGAACGGCACAGGGATCGGTGATTGGGCCGTTGCACTTTTTGACATACATCAATGACATGAGTCATCACCTGGAGTATTCCAAATGCTACCAGTTTGCTGACGACACGTGCCTAGTGTTTGCCGATAAGGACCCAAACAAAGCCTGCAAACTGCTGCAATGCGACTTCAATGCATTAAACAAATGGTGCCATGACAACGGTTTAGTACTTAATGCGAACAAGACGAAACTCATGCACATCAAGTCACCTTACCTTAAGCACCCGTTAACCAACACAATAACGGCTCATGACCACATATGCCTTCACCGCGGCCTACTCACCGTCCCCTCCTCCTGCAGTTGCCCAGTTATCAAACTCACCGACTCACATACTTACCTAGGTCTCAAAATTGATCGCAGCTTTAACTGGACTCACCATATAGAACACGTTTGCAACAAATTGAGACAATTCCTGGCCAATATTAATATGTTAAATAGGCGTATACCATACAAGGTCAAACTAATGTTATATAATTCACTGGCTGAATCCCATGTCCAATACTGCCTCAGTAGCTATGGCCGTACATATAAAACTCACTTGAATAGAATCTACAACTTACAGTTACGAATATTAAAGACAATAGTATCACCTAAAACTAAATTGCAATATAAAAATGACGAATTGGGCCTCTTTAAGCATTGTAATACATTACCCGTTCACCTCCAATATAGACTAAATCTAATTAAAGAACAATTTTTTAATTCCAGCATATCCACAAAAGTAGAACATGCTGTATTTACGAGAAGTGTTGCTCATAACAAGTTATGTACTATGCGTGCCGATAACACATTCGGTGAAAGAACAACTCGTTATTTAGTTCCTCGCTTAATAAATAAACTACCCTCAGATTTGCGGAATAATATTACCGAGGAAAATATCAAAACAGTACTAAAAAAATTCTTTCGAAACAACGTTGAAAGTATCTTTGAATGCTAATGTCTGTTCATTTGCTTGTTACATACTAGTTGGTTTGGGATTGGGGGGATTGGGATGTATATTGCCTATAATTACCTACATATTGTTAAATAGGTTAGTAGCTAAACTTGTAGGTATTTGTTACATACCTAAGTGATTTGGTGGATAGCCACAGTTGTGTAGGTAGGTAGGAGGTAGGTACCACCAATTGTGGTTGTCTGCCGAACTCACAAGGCTTGTTATTTATTGTGTATGTAGGCCTCGACAAACAAAATCTATTATGTTGTTTTAAGATGTTCAAGTAAGCTGACATAATTATTATGTAAAATTCATTTTTGTTAGCATAAGGACAAACCTCTGTGGTTTTTATTGTGCTAATTTGTATGTTACACATTGTAAATAAAAAAAAACGATAATAAATAAAAAAAAAAAAAAAAAAAAAAAAAAAAGAGGGCTAAAGTTATTTAAAAAAAATGTAAATGTTTCAATGGATCTTTTTAGGGTTCCGTCTGTAGAAAAGTCTCGGAACCCTTATAGTTTCGTCATGTCCGTCCGTCCTCGGCTTTTCTCCTAAACGGTTAGTGCTAGCAACATGAAACTTTGCATGGATACGTATACTTACTTAACCAACAAAGTGCTAAAATAAAATTTAGAAAGTTTTTTTTTTTTGGTGTTTCAAAAATATCATCGACACTTTACGTGTACGGGAGTACACGTAAAGTGTCGATGATATTTTTTCTTGCGTCCACCCCATCGTGTGGGGTATCATTAGATAGGTCTTTTAAAAACATTGAGAGATTGCTAAGATGATTTTTGATTTAGGGATAGCGAGATTTTTAACTTTAAAGAGCATGTTTTTGCGAAAACAGGGCCCCAACCTTCTAAAATCTAAACGGCTGGCGTAAAGAACCTGAAAAAATTCAAGATGGTAGTCCATGTAATAAACGTTGAAGGAAAACTATAACGGATAGTATAACTCTTTTAGTTCAGGAGATATAGAGGCTTTTATGGGTAACTACGAAACCCTATCTTATGCGTGGCCCGATACGCACTTGGTCGGTCTTTCCACTTGTTTGTTTCCGTTACATCAAAATAACACAACTACTCTGTTATTGTGATGCATGAGCAAAATTAAAGTCCATCCCATCCATTCTGTAGATTATGCGGGAAAGAGTAACAAATATCCATACATCCATTAATTAAAATATTCGCGTTTTATATTCTTAGTAGGATAAATAAACCCTGGGAGTATAAAGCACATTTTTTTGTTCGTTCAGTAAAGTTAACTCAGAACTATGGCGAACGTTTAAGACCATATCGTGACCATAAAGCATTTTAATTATAATCCAATTTATCCTGTATTGTAGACCGTGAGAATCGGAACAAGAAAGGCCGCTGGCGTCCACTAGCTTACTATAATTACGCAGTACTTACATTATTATTGAATAATAATTACATATAATGAAATGTACACGGTTATCTGTATGTGGGTCGCAACAATATGAGTCATGATGACCTCACAGATGTTTTCACTCGTCACTTCTGTATACCTAATACAGAGCTAATCATTATTATTTACAAAATAAGTGTTGTATTCTGTACATTTTAAATCTTTGTTTAGAAACATACATAATATCACGCCTCTTTTCCACTGGGGTAGGCAAAGACCACGGATTTCCACTTGCTAAGATCTTGACATACCAACTTCTTTCGCTTCCTAAAGGTTACTTTAAGTGTCTTCATACATGCTCGCTGCTTACGGGTACTCTCGACCTGGCATTTATTTAAGACACTTTTTTAATTGGACCGTATAATACGAAAACTGTAGGTACTGCAATAATAACTAGAAGTGAAAAAATGAATTTGCAATTATTATGAGGTATCATATTGTATGTAGTTAGTACTTCAATAAATTTGTATGTTAAGAACTCCACACAATTGGAGCGCAGTATTTTTTCTCTTCTTGAATTATTTGTGACTTGCTAATTCCAAATACCTAATATTAAATTTGAAAGCTTGTTCCCTCTTATTTGTGGAATAAATTCTTCACGTTGTCTTAGGGTAGATAAGGCCTCTCGGGTGATCCTTACAAGTTTACCAAGGGCGTAACTGGGACACCCTGCAATGGGCGTTAAGGCCATAATTATTTTATCTGCATTTATCATTGTTTTACGACGTTATATTCCCAAAATACGTTGTTAATCAATTGCGACCTTCTAGCATTAACATAATGACCCGTATCATATTTGAAAGAGCATAGTTCTGTTCTATAAAATAAAATATTGTGTAGTACCTAGATACGAGCAAGATAACTGTGTGGTAATTTAATAAAAACAATGTACGGATTTAACCTACAGTTATCATTTTACGCAGGCCCCATTGTGTTTATCCTTACGAGGGCGTACCCAGCAATAACTTTGCCGTCGCCCATTTTTATATTACGCGGCCCAGGGCCTCCCCCCTTCATCGTCCATTGCCAGACGCCCCGACTGAGAGAATTCCCTGTGGCACCGTAATTATAGCCGTGGCCGTAGACGCAAAGTTAAACAATTATTTTTTAATTTTTACAGGAAGACAAACCATCTACGTCTATACCATGGATGAAATTCGTAAAATGTGTACCGCTGTGGGCCATTCTCATAGCTCAATGTGGCCAAGGATGGCTGTTTTATACCCAGTTCACGGAGCTGCCCTCTTACATGGACCAGATATTGCATTTTGATATTGTCGCTGTAAGTTATTGTACATCTTTCTAGTATCGAACATGAATTTGAAGACTTACAGTCTGGTAACCGATAATTATCAGTTCTATGAGCATGGCAGTGACTAAAGTCGATTGAATCATTCAACCGCAAATATAGGAATGAAGGAAAATGTAGGTCACATCAACACTTTTTTTTTTAAATCATCTGCGATATCATTGGTTATCAATAATAAGTCAAATGTGACTGTGCTAGCCAGTTTCGTTTCGAGAGTAGGTGCTTTATGAAACTGATTGGTGACCATTATTACTACATTCTGCAGATGTAGCAGAGTTTGTACTGTGAAACTTTGGATGCCAAAAGATGAAAATCTTAGAAAACCCTTTGCAAAATATCTAGTACAATTTCTTTCATCAGTGCGAGATTAGAAAATCCTTGCTATCTTTAACCACAAAAAAGCATAAATATGTTTTAGTTTACACTGCAATAACGTGAGGAAATATCAAACTAAAATCCTTCGTGTTAGTCAATTAATGATTGAAATCTCTAGTATTGTATGTCTTACGTTACAGAATTCTCAACTAAGCGCCCTACCGTACTTAACAGGCTGGATTGGTGGCATAGTACTTTGTATTTTTGCCGATTGGATACTAGTTAAAGGATGGCTGTCTCGAATAAACAGCATGAAATTGTGGAACACAATATGTGAGTAGCTCTACCCTAAGTACATACTTGATACATAAGGTAAAACCCTAGGGCCCACAGTCTAGTCAGATTTTTAGAACGAAGTTTTCTAACGCGGTTTACGGGTAGTGCGGTTCCCAACCGGGTGGTCCGCAGAAGCCAAAATATGGTCCGCTTCTTTTTTTGAAATTTAGCGTCGGCGTCATTAGTAAAACGAAAAGTAACCTAAACCCAGGTTGGATTGCGTTGCAGTTGCGTAATGAACTTCGTGCCTGACGGAGGTCCCCCGACCGCACAATTTTTTTTCTATTATTTTCTTATTCTAGTACGGTGTCTTGTGCGGTGCTTCGCGCCGCACCACGCCATAGATTTTGGCTCATAACTTTTGACCCCTTAGGGCTAGGTCAAATTTTCGATTTTTTGGATTGCCTCCAGATCGAGGGCTATCCATAGAGGGGTCAACCATCGTTGGAGCATAAGCAGTTCTCGAGAGCTAAGGGGGACATTCCCCATTTCTATATATAGATATTCACCTTCACGTCCGTTACCAGACTTCTCGGGTACACCCTTGTAAGGATCGTGGTGGTATATGAAATGAGTGAATGAAAATGAAATGAATGATTCGGCCGTAAGGTTATTGTTTGTCCCAATGAGAATAAAAACACTGACACAAGAACCGACTTCAAATAACCAGAATGGAACCAAATTGAAATGGGACTCTCGGCAAGAAGTATCTTTAAATTTTTAAAAAAAATTGATTCCCCATCTGTACACGAAGGTAAAGGAAAGTCGAAGGATAACAAAGATAAAAAAAACAAACAGTCGAAATGAGAACCTTCTTATTTGAAGTCGATTGTATGTACGCTAATCAAAAGAATTAAGAATGCAAAATGTACACATAATGTTAAAAAGAGTGCCCAAGAGTTTATAAATATAGCCTACATAGGTATACATATGTAAGTATGTGCGCAGATCAAAAGAATTAAGTATGCAAGGCACAAACCAGAGAAACGTACATTTACGAAGTTTTAAAACTGTTCCTATAATTGCTATCGTAATTTGGCGATCAATATCATTTAACATAAGTTATAAATAAATATGTTAGGACAATTCACACAACGCCATCTGTTTTTTGGACATTCTCACACAACGTCATCTAGCCCAAACTAAGCTATAAGCTTGTGCTATGGGATCTAGACAACTGATAAACATACTTATATATTTCTAAATACATACATAATATAGGCACATAGAAAACACCCAAACTCCGAAACAAACATTTGTGGATCACACAAATATTAGATTCGACCCGGGAATCGAACCCGAGACTCCAGAGTCGAAAGCCGATGCACTACCGACCACGCCACCGGAGCAGTTGTCTGTCTAGTCTCAAACTAGGCACAGCTTGTGATATGAGTACTAGATAAACTGATATAAACACTAATAGACATTTTTTTTGTAAATTCATACATATTTTATACATAGGAAACGTCCAGACTTCGGTACGAACGTATCTGTCTTCACACAAAGTTTGTCCCGACAAGGAATCGAATGCGAGACCCCGGCGTCGAAAGCGGATGCACTACCGATCACGCCACCTAGGCAGTATAGACGTATCATAATTCGATCGATTTGTTTTCATTTGTACAGCGGCGTTCATCCCAGCGTTTGGTCTACTGGGTATAGCGTGGGTTGGCTGTGACCGTGTTGCTGTCATTCTACTGCTTTGTATAACTTCAGCATTTGCTGGAGCCGCTTACGCTGGTGAGAAACTATTTATTTATGTTGTATAAAAAATTAATGCGAGTCCGATTTTAGTCCGAGACGCCCAGGATTGTAATTGGCTGTGCCATAGCGGCTGGCACGTAAGATTTTGTTGCCTTTCACCAAGATTTCATCGCAAGGCAACGGGTTTAATTTTTTTTCAAAATTACAATCTAGCTGCTACTTTTTATTAAATTAATTCGGCCATTTGGACATAACCCATTATAAATGTGCACGGTGACGGCAATAGGTTTGCCCTATATTACGTGAGACTAAAAATACTGACAAATTGTGGGTCTGTAATGCACCGCTGCCTACCCCTTCAGGGATATAAGCGTGATATGTGTTTATGTGTGTGTATAAAAATAATGTGGTCTATAGAAATCTATATATTTAATACGACAATGTGTCTGTCTGTATGTCTGTCCGTCGGTCGCGTTTTTCAATTTACATGAAAAATTAAAATATTCTTTTTTTTTATATATATTTTATACTAGTCGTCGCCCGCGACTTCGTCCGCGTGTTAATTTGGAGTTTTTCCCGTTCCCGTCGCGCCACGTCATATTTTGAACAATTCACACAATATCTTTATAAATTGTAGCCTATGTGTTATTCTGATGTATAAGCTATATTATTGTAAAGTTTCATTAAAATCCATTCAGTAGTTTTTACGTGAAAGAGTAACAAACATCCATCCATCCATCCATACATACATACTTACATACTTACATACTCACAAACTTTCGCGTTTATAATATTAGTAGGATATATATATATATATTTTTTTAAATATATTTGTGGCGATACAAAGTTCGCTGTGATAACTAGTAATTAGTAAATTTACTACTGCAACTCAACAAACTTTCACTTTTATAGTGTTAACCTTTGAAAATAACTTTAACATATTCAGTTTTAAAGGTCAGTTTAACTTTAAACAAAATTTATTTTAAACTGACCTTTGTAATCAATCAATACAAATAATAAAATTGTAAGCGGTCGATGTCTGTACATCAAAGATATAATAGAGAAACTGTTGTAAAACAATGGTTTTTAGAATTTTTGTCTGTTTGTCTGAATATTTGAACACGCTTATCTCAGAAACGATTTAACTGATTTTAATGCGGTTTTCAGTAAGGCGTTGTAGTTTATTCTACTTAACATTTAAGGTTTGTTTTATTTCAATCGGTTCATAAATAAAACGGTTATGTCGATCTAAAGTAACACGCAGGCGGAGCTGCGGGCAACAGCTATTTTTAAATAAAGTCTGTTTATGGTAACTTTAAAATTTAATAATTGCAGGAAATCAAATGAACCATATAGATCTGTCACCTCAGTTCGCCGGCACTATGTACGGCATTACAAACGCTGCCAGTAATATATGCGGATTCATGGCGCCTTATGTCGTCGGCCATATTATAAAGGCGGATCAGGTAATCTAAATCTAAGTGACAGGTGACAGCATATTGTGGATGCCGACACAATTTTGCAGAATATTTCGACAGTGATTTCATTGGTTACTTCTATCTCGCGGAACACAAAATGCACCTACTGCCCAATAGTCCGAGACGCCTAGTACTTTAATTGGCTGTGCCATAGCGGCTGGCACGTAAGATTTTGTTGCCTTTCATTAACATTTCATCGTAAGGCAACGGGTTTCAATTTTTTTTCAAAATTACAATATAGTATTATGCTATATACTTTTAATAAATTCATTCGGCCATTTTGGACTTAACCCATTATAAATGTGCCCGGTGACAGAAATAGGCTTGGCCCCCTATTACGTGGGACTAAAAATACTGGCAAATTGTGGGTGTGTAAAGCACCTCTGCCTACCCCTTCGGGGATATAAGCGTGATATGTGTGTGTGTGTGTGGATAAAATAAAAAAGCGCAAACGATGGACGTATATTGTATGCAATCTTATTATCGTTCTTGTATTTATTTTCAATCATCCATTCAATAACTAATAGTTAGTGATTTGACGGTATAGAATAGTGACGTCATAGTTCAGTTTTCATACAAATTCCTTTGAGGTCTATCGTTTTGACATTTGATAAAAAGAAACTGAGCTGATTTGACTGACAGTCATGTACCCTATTATGGCAGCGGCGACGTTAGCCGATCGAGTTACTCAACCAAATGAATCCTGACTGACCTATCCTGCTATATCAGGACTATGTTCTACTTCCTTATAATCATTCATCAGAGTGTCTAGTACGTTTAGTACGTGTCTAGTCTAGTCCTTACGTTAATTAACTCAAAATACGTTTTCGTATTCCCCCTACATTTCACACCAGCGCCCCTAGCGGTAACGTCAGGGAACTGTGTGAAATGTAAAGAGGAATACGAAAACGTATTTCGAGCAAATTAACGTAAGGAACTGGTATTAGACACACAATGATGTTTGGGAATCGACCAATCTACTAGATTTTTTATTTTGACATTTCGGCAAAGATTCATGTGTAAGCAGCGAAAGTGTAAGTAGGCGTGATTGAAAGATTATACGTTCACAATGTATAAGACCACAATAAAATAATTTACTAAAAGTACAATAATATTAACGGACGCTTACTCTGTTTGTTATAGGAAACCTTAGGTCAATGGCGTGAAGTCTTCTATTTAGCAGCAGCCATCGATCTCGGTGCTAATCTCTTCTACTTATTCTTTGCCAGTGCTGAGGAACAGGTAGCTATAATCTTATATATATTATGAATGATGATGTATGTTGGTGGATTATGGATGATGGATTGTATTGTTTTTATATTTTTTTTAAATAATTAATCTTGTTCTATCAGGATTGGTCAAGACCCGATGACGATGATGATATGATTGCTCCAGCGCCAGTCGAAAGTATACTGTTCTCAGAGTCATAGGATCCGCTACCACGTGACGGCTTTGGGACCATTAATACTGATGTTTAGTGCACAAATAACATACTTGTGATATCATAGGGAAGTATGAACACAGAATGAGTGAAGTGATATATGTCGAGATCTATTTTATGTTATTTAAAATTAATATTACCCATTTAATGGCGAATGGTGATAGTTTGTAATTGTATGCACGAATTGAATATGACAGGCATTGTCTGTTGTGTTCTATCATTTCAACATCCTTATTACTATATCGGTATTTAGAATTACATACTAAGCCTAATATGGCAGTTTTAAAACCGGTGTAGGACTTTAGCTCTAAAGCTCGTAGTATCCAAAAGACAGAAAATTCCTTCCTTTAATAAATAAAAAATGCGTTGTTCGATTTTATAATGAAGGAAATATAGCTACTTGCAAAGAAAAGGTGCAGGTAATCTGGGCTGTAGTGTTTTTAGCAGGGCTCTGTATTACCTTTAAATATTAAATGGTAACATATACACAGGTTTCAGGTCCAAAAAATTGAGAAAAATCACGTACCTTATTCAAACAGATCTAAAATAGAGTTTGGTATCATCAATACCTAACGTTTGTTGATGATGTGTTGCAAACCTACAGGTGCAATAGCCAGTCCAAAAGGTATGCACGTGAACTTATATTGACCAACAAGGGTAATGAAGGTACTTACGAAAGGGTTCCTGATCAGTGTTGAATAGTGAGTTCAAACCGATAGGTACCGATTCCTAGTTTGACTAAGTTGGTATTTATCGTTTCTAATACATGAATTTGAAAATAAAAATTTGAAACGTATCAGGAATTCGAAATTGGTCTGTGATGATAATTATTTGACTGTAGAGTTATTTAATTGGTGTAATAATTGTATGTTTTAGACATTTAATATTTTATGGTGGAAAAATGATAACGACAATATAATTAAATTTAAAGAATAATCCTCTTTTAAAATGTTTAAATAAATTGAACGTAAAAATCCTTTTTAAAACAAGCTTTTATTTAAATGCGCTAAAAAGACCAAAATAAACTCAAATGAACTTTTTTCGAGATGGGTCTTAGAAAGCCCTTTCATTTGATACTCATATTGTAGAATTGGATTAAATATTAGTCCGCCATCTTATATGTGCCGCCATGTTGGATTTGGAAGGACGTCAAGGTTCACCATGTATTCTCATCCAATCCGAATGTGTATACAAAATTTCAGCTCAATCGGTTAAGGAAATCTGCTTCAAAATTGAGTTACAAGATTCCACCGAACAAACATATTACATAAAAAAAACATTGCAAGTTAAATAAAAGCTCGTAATGATAACAATTTTTTCACATATAGTGGTGCTTTTAACTAAATAAGTATAGAAAGATACGGTATATTTGCGGGAATTTATATCAAATTGACTTAACAGTAAAGCCTTTACAACCGGCACAGTTAATAAAAAACACGAATTGAAGTTTAATATATTTACATAACCTAAAACAGTTATATCGTGACGTAAATCAGATTAAAGTATATAACTTTTAATGTTTCGTCAGAGGACAATAATATGTACTTTTTAAAATACTGTAAATATAATGAAAATGTATCGGATAGTATCATTTATTGTAATGTAAATACACTGAAAAATATTAGAACTGAAAAATATCATTTTTGAAACACCAACCATAATTCTTGATTTTCTACTTTACTTCATTATCTGTAAGTACCATAGAAAGTTATAAAAAAATAAAAAATAATATTTATTTAAGTCAAAGACGTTTAAGCTCAGCTGATTTCCAATTTAAATTACATTACCAGTGTTATGCTCAAGGCTCAAATGAACAACATAATTATAAATAATTTAATAGTTAATAATGAATTAGGTAGTTTTAATTTTGAATATCTGAAGAATGAAATAATGTATATTTACGTCCCAGATAAATAAATTTACAGGCCATGAATAGACTTCGGCCGTTTGGTAAAACTGAGGAAACATTGAACGTATCTGACGTAAGGAACCCTTAAAACATAAGCTCGAAAGTGGGGATGTGCATAGTCAATCATCAATTAAATTTAAACCATCAATCCGACTGCACAGCATCTAAATGTCTGCAATTCAGGAGACATTTAGCTGCTGATATCTGGGCATAAACAGCTTGGAAATAAATACACTAATAGGTGATGGATTAGTTAGCTATTCATCATTAACATCGTCGATTAAGATTTAAAAATAGCTTGAAAGCGGCCATGAGTTCTTTCATAACATCGTTTTCAATTTTGATAATTAATATTACTACACGTATCAGTGATCTGGGTATGCCCCTCACATGGGCTGACTAATAAGAGCCGTAGATGTAGTCTGTCGGTGACAAACGGCAACTTTTTAATTTTAGTTCAAACTCCGCGCGCCATGTTTAATAAATTTGGTGCTCGGGGCTTAGTCTACTGATATGAATTGAACGAAAATTTAAATAAATTTTGATATGATAATAATAACGTATAATGACAGCTGAACAGCCAAAGTTTTTAAAATTATCGTACTAATATAATAAGTTTGTGTGTATCTACCCTAAACCTATTTAAATTAGCACACTTTTAAGTACGCATTTCACCAAACTTCATTTATTTGAAGCTGTGTAATTCTTACAAAATATTGAATTATTTATTTAAGTTGTAAATTACAAGTCTTTTAGTGTGTTTGAAAAATAAATGCAGCTTTATTTTCACTTCAGAACAATGCCACTCGCTATTTCCGCAGCAGTCAATAACTTGTGCGGTGTCTATCGTGAAAATTTTGGTAAAAATTTAGCCAAAATTTAAACATCGCGAACAAAGTTCCAATTATAGCCATAATTAATAATTTAATTAGGTAAATGTTGATTGTTCTCTCTTTACGTATACGATTACAATCTGAGAATGTAGATTTCGATGTTCCTATGAATGAAAATTTGTATTATATGCACATATAACTACAATAAGTTATATATTAGATTGAAATTCGGGAAGGATGTTTGTTAATAAATCACCCGTAAACCGATTTAAATGAAAATTAGCACATAGATAGGCCGTTTTCTAATTTTTTTATTCCTGTAATGTGTTCTTGTGAGAATTGGGAAGGAGATTTTTTAAATTTTTATCACCTATTTAGACAAAGGCAAAACCGAAAACAATATATTTTCAGACTTCCACGTCTCAATTTAATTTGGTATCACGCAATTTAATAGTTGGCAAGTTTGTGTATATAAAACTCATGCGTCATCCGCGGTCATTCATCATACATACTTAGCTATAAAACAATTAAGAATTGTTAAAAACCGTTGTTTGATGGTTGAAAATTTTATATTCACTATTTTTTGTACTAACTTTCTAATAATTGCGCGAAAATGTATTTTAAAGTCATCATAATCGATTGTATATCAACATTAGGTATACACGATAGACTAGATAAATGTTTATATAAATCTTAGGATTGAAAGGATAATCATTGTGAAATTAACGTTATGTTATATTTATATTCAAGGAAAAGACAATTCTGAAACTGTGATTTGGTCTGGTGGATTGTCCCGTACATGCCAAGCAAAGTAAAAAAAAAATATACAGTCGAGTTTTAATTGTTAATCTCTATATATAAAAATGAATCCCTATTTCCCTTTGTCACGACATCACGCGTGAACGGCTGGACCGATTTGGCTAATTTGGGTCTTAAAATATTCGTGGAGGTTCAGGGAAGGTTCATAAGCAAAATTTCAGGCGGTACGAAGTTCGCCGGGACCACTAGTATAATTATATAAATCGGGATTAATAGTGATCACGTCAAAACAGCAATATCTTATAGCTCTCACGTTTCTCTCATCGATAAAATCAAAGGCACAATACCTTACGGCACCAGCGGCGACGCGTTTTAATTGAATTGCACCTCAATAAATTATTTTGATAACCTAACATTAAATAAAACTGTCAATTCCTTCTCCTTCCGTTAAAATCAATACGATTAAGACCCGTTTATTATGTCAATTATATGTTAAAATAAAAATATATTTTGAAAATAAATGTCCTGTTTTAGAAATTTTGTTTTTGGTGTTTAAATTATTGTAACGTATTGATGAACATTTAAAGTGATACCAAATAAATACATATATTCCATCGTTTTAGTATTAGTCTGAATCCATTGTATTAAAACACTAATAAATAAGAAACAATTACGACATTACGTACAGAGCGCAACGGTATTATGAATGCAACTCTTCTGTTTTATTTGAAACCCGGGGGACAGCGGACTTTGGCCACCTTTGCGGCATACAA
This sequence comes from Nudaria mundana, assembly GCA_963556515.1. Classification (NCBI taxonomy): domain Eukaryota; kingdom Metazoa; phylum Arthropoda; class Insecta; order Lepidoptera; family Erebidae; genus Nudaria; species Nudaria mundana. The sequence goes on from OY748296.1 coordinate 14,396,002, forward strand.
GGGGATTGCGTGTCATCCCGCATCTTTAGGTGTTATCAGTATAGACCTACATACACAATACCTTTAAATCTGTATATGTATAGGTGCTACTTATAATGTAAACAGAAAGTAGCTACCCTTCAGAATCCAGTGTAATTTGAAGAAACATTCCGTTTGGTAGATATTTAAATTTAATTCATAATTGTAATAATTTTAATGGTACTTAGTACTACAAAATACTACCTAATATAAAATATTAGTACTACCTAATATAAAATGTACAAAACTGGGTATTTGATATCAAATTTTGCTACAATAGGTATGTACCTATTCTCTACAGATGTCGGGTAGAATATAATTTCAACTCGACATCGATCAGTATTTGATTTGTGATGAATTGTTACAACTTATCTTAAATGAAATGCTTTATTACCATGTTAATTATTAATTATCATGTTTTTAGTTAAGATTTATGTTCTTATTTTTTTTATTAAATTTATTCTATATACTTTAGAATCTCTTTCACATTTTACTATTTACGTATAGTTCTATAACGCAATGGCTGTGTGATATTAAACCCTTCGACCAATATAAAATGATTCGTTCCATTCGTTCTCAATAAAATATTAAATTGTTCATTCAATTATCAAAACACTAATATCGAATAATTAGTGTTTTGATAATTGAATGAACAATTGATTTTTTATTGAGAACATTTTTTATTTCCCTTGTGTAGCATTGATTTTTTTATTTCCTTGTTTAATTCGACTAGCGCGTTTGCTTCGGGTTCGATCCCCGGACTTTTTATTGGGTGTTTTCTAATTATGCAATGTGTTATTTACTTCAAATTCAGCGTATTTTTAGGCAAGATGGCACTTGAGTAAACGTCCGAACATTATACTATTATAACATGTAGGCTAGTTCTTAAATCTGCAGAAAAACATTTGGTTTGCACGTTATAAGGGCTGGACCCTATTTTTCTTATTTATTTTACTAAAGGCAGGCTTACAGACTAAATACAATAATATGCTACATTACCCATATTACCATGCCGGGTGCCCGCGCCACTGGAAATACCAGAGACGCCCATCAATGGACGTAGGAGCGGCCGCGGCCTTAGGCCGTAGTACTAAAAAAAAACCATATTACCATTCATCTTATATTGGTCGATTGTCGAATATCAAAGGTCGCAGTAGAGAATGCACAAAATACAAAATGCGACGAAGTTACTATTTATGTAAAATGTGTAAATATATTATGGTAAACACTACATATTGTATATTATGACATACATACATATTTTTGTAGAGAAATAAATGTAAAAGAATATAAGTATATTTTTTATTGTTTCGTCACCTAACTATCCCTATCAACATCTCTGCAGGCCAAGCTGACAGGCGGACGAGGGTCAGGCAAATATTCTAAGTGACTGGAAACGACAAACAGATCACACCAACATAGAGTCGTGAGAGGGCAACATGCCCAACATAATAAATAGTTCTGTAGGCATATCCCTTCGGGATTTTGACGTGATTTTTTGTCGGTTCTTCTGTTTTTCGGTATCATTACGGTAGTTGACTGTTTCAACTTAGAGGTAGGTAATAGTTCTTCAAGTCAAATCACCTTCTTTATATTAAATGTCAAAACGGTAAGGATCGTTGAAAATTGTATCAAATACTATACAATGACGTCACTTTATGTAGGTGCTTTGACAGCATCTATATAAAGTGTAATTGGACTTTTTTTTTTAAATCCGCTGCCCAAGGCCGCGGCCGCTCTAACGTCCGTTGCCGGGCGTCTCTGGTTACTAGCAGAGGGTATGTCCAGTGGCGCCCGGCGGACTTTGACCACCTCTGTGGTCTCTGCGGGTGTTTGGTCGGGACGAGAATCCCGCGTCGTTGGGGTAGGGTTTTATCCCGCGTCAGTGAGTGAATCTGGTTGCGTGCTAGGGGCAAAGGCCCCTCAGCACGCAACCCTTCTAGCCTGCTTCTGTAAGGACGGCGGGTGGCAATCTCGCCGTCCTCAGGCCCCGATCATGGAGGTCTATAGTCTTGGGCGTAGTCGCGGAGTCTGGGGCGCCCTGGCCGCCGACTACGGAACTCGGCGGGGATGGTACGCTCCCTCTCCCTCCCGGCCGCCTCCTTCGCGAGCATGACTTGCTCGCAGAAGGACACGGCCGCGTTCCACCTACTCCCGCTGGATACCATGGCTTGAAGCATGGTCCCCAGCGAGAGGGTATCCACGCCCAGACCCACTACGAGGTCCCGGCGCTGACTCGCCCACGCTGAGCACTCCATCAACGTGTGGAGTGTGGTGTCGTCGTCGGAAACCTCGCAGTGTTGAACCGGGGTGTGACCTCACGATGCATGCGAAACAGATAGCTACCGAAGCATCCATGCTGCCTCTGCAGCCAATCGTCCATGATCGGTCTCACCGTCGCGATGATGGTGGTACCCCACTTGGTCGCACCCTCCATGACTCCATGAGATCCTGGCGGAGTTGGGACCGCTGGTCCTCGATTTCTCGAGACGCAGGCCTGTGGTCCCGCTCCAGCGCCTCCTTGCGCCATTGGAACAATGACGCAAGGGCTCTCGCTTCCAGGTCCCATGGAGGGGTCCCGGCTAGGAGACATGCAGCCTCTCCGGAGATCGTGCGGTACCCCCTATGGTTCTGACGGCCAAGGTTCGAAGTGGTCTGTTTAACAGAGTCACGTTCCCCCTGACCGCCAACCTATCCGCCCATACGGGAGCCCCGTATAGGGCCATACTCCGCACGATCCCCAAGTACAGTCTCCTGCAGGAAGCGTTGGGTCCCTTTAGGTTGGGCATCAGTCGCGAAAGCGTGACCGATGCCTGCGTCACCTTGGGGACCAAACTTCGGAAATGTGGTCCGAAGTTCCATCGGCTACCAAGTACGATCCCTAGGTACTTCATCGAGGGCTTGATGCCGATGCTAACGCCTCCCACATTTATGCTGGAACCTTCGGGTGGACCGTTCCGAGGTCTGTGAAAACACAGAACCTCGGACTTGTGCAAGGCCACCTCCAGTCCCAGCTGCCGTATCCGACCCACGACTCGAGCAACACCCGTCGTGACCTTGAGTGCTGCCAGTGTAATTGGACTTGGGTTTTTGCGGAGCCCGTGGCAGGTTGCATTTTAGGTTACCTCTAGCGCTGGGCAAAAATCCAGGCCCAAACGCTCAATTGCCATACCGAACAACGTTTCCTTGTCCCGCACCAGGAACTAGTTCAGAGTAACTAGTTGTTCTGTGCGGGAAAAATCAAGCACTAGCTTGACATTGGCGAAATCATCGATAAATATCGATGGAGCCACGTTTTTAAAAAAATAAAAAGAAGTGTAATAGTAGTGTAATATTTCGATTGATGATTAAAAATAAATACATGAAAGTTAATTTGGTAGAATGTAATACTTATTCGAATCTCTTTTGGAATTATTTAACAACCTACCTTCATTTGAATTACATATTTATTTTAGTCGCAGACAACATTCGTATTTGCATTAAATTGCTAAAATATATCTAAAGTTTAACATTGAAAAATTGTTACTTGTGCCGCGTTTTTGTGGGTCCTAATTGCTTTAGCATCAACTGCGGGCAAATTATAACTCCAGGCAACGTGAGACTATACCTGAAGAAATAAATTGCGGATAGAGTTCTTTATTTTGTTTTAGACATATTATTTTAGTTCCATTGCACTTTACAAACAGTACCACTTGTTATTTTGGGTTATGTTTCGTACGATTACGCAGTGTATTTGAAAATGAAACTACAGTCTTCTTCGCATGATAATTTGGAAGGGTGCAGGCGAAATTTATAAGTAATTTCCACACTATTGCGTCTTCGTTCGTGTCTCAAATGCTGTTAATAAAGAGTGTGAACGACCGCGCGTCAATACTAATATTTGTTTACGCCCCGAAGTGAGGCTTCGCTCGGGATGCAAGCATTTATCTTACAACGAGGTGTGTTTCCCATATAATTATGACAGTCGTCAATTTCTGAGCGATTTGGCTGTAGACACGGCAGGTGTGACGTTGTCCCATCATTATTGCATGTGGCGAGATTACAAAAACGATAGCTGGCTAACTTAGAATTTAAACGACGCGGCATGTGATTTATATCATCGAAATGTCTAATTTAAAAATCCCAGACAGAAATGAGGTTCCTTCCTTTTTTTTTAAATATTTTGCGATTTTTTTCTTCCATTTAGATGAAAAAAGTGAAAACAAAAATAAGTAAGTAGGTAAATAAGTACTTTACTTATACCTATTGACTCTCTCTCGTTCTCTGAGCGTGAAAAGATTGATGAGAATGCATTCTTTTATGTGTTGGGGTGTAAGAGAATAATCTAGAGACCTATTTATTCTTTATTATATTGTTATTGTTGTTGTGGTAGTGTGTTGCATCGCACTGGTTGCTGTGTACTTAGTTTTTTGATTATTGGTTAGAACGGTTACCTATCTTAATCCCGAATTTTAATATTCCGAATATCATAATCCCGAAAACGTTTGGACATTTTTTCATAAAACCGTTTTTAAAAATTCCGAAGTTTTGTTTGACATTTAATCGCAACTCCGAATTTCATTTGCCCATTTATTCATTTGTACGACGTTTTAGAATCCAGACGAATGAGTTCCAGACACGAAATCTAAATGCACAAAATCCAAATGACCGTAATCCATACGCACGAAAGCCCAATTTTTAAAACAAATTTTTGAAATACACTTAATTGATATCCAGAAAAACAATATCCAGATTTTTAAAATCAAGATTTTATACAGTCAGTTGTTTTACAAATTTAAGTGTCAAATTCGACTCACTAGGTTAGTAAGTCGAATTTGACACTTAAACCTATCTGTAATAGGCAAATAAAACAATAAATTTACTGACTGGCAATTTTTATTTTCAGGAGATAGTAAAGATATAGCAAACTGGTTCGACGAAAACTATATAGAGGTTTAGATAGATAAATAATATCATTTAGACCTACAAAATAATTGAGACTTATTAAATTTTGTTAATAGGGTAGGGTAGTTTAGTAATAATTCTGGAAATTGATAGCATGAGAAACAAAAAATAATATTATTTATTGCAATAGTTTAGCTGGAACACGATTGTGAGTGTAAAAAGATTATGAAAATCTGGCAATAGTTTATTTGGAAAATGGTACGATGGGAAACAAAAAAAAAGTATTCTGAGAATCTGGTATAACTATATCTGGATTATGAAAATTTGGTTTTAGTGCACCTGGAAATTGATTCATCTGAGAAATAAAAAGGGAATTTTAAAAAGTTGCCATTCATTACATCTGTCTTTTAAAAGTTCTACCAACCGTTTTCGGGGTTTTAAGATTCGGGTAGCAGAAATTCGAGATTTCAATAGGTTACCGGTTAGAACTTGTAATTGGCCATGCAGTAATGTATTTTTAGTTCATAAGACGGTTAGCTGTAAGTTCTCGAAATTGATAAAATAAAATAATAGTTTACTTTTTAATGGATATTAACACGAACTTTTTTTTTAATTTCCGCTCTCACGTCTGTTGCCGGGCGTCTCCGCACGCAGAAGGTATTTCCAGTGGCGCCTGGATTTCCAGTGGCGCCCGGTGAACACGAAAATGACGTAGGTGTATAGGTACATTAGGTAAGTACCTTTTTGGTTTCAATGACAAAGTTTTGACTAATCTGTAGTGCCGGGTTACTAGCAAAGTGTGGATGTGTAATACACATCTTAGAATCATATGATGTTCTATCCGATGTACTATGATGCTTGGTTATTGACTACTACGTACCTACGCTTAAACTACTTAAAGCGATACCAAATCTGCCCATCTATTCCTACTTATAAATAAGCAGATTTAGTTATAATTTTGTCATCGGTTATGTAGCGCGCCTCACAGATCACAGGTGGACCAAAACAGTAACTACATGGAGAGGCCCACCAGGCAAACGCTACAGAGGCAGACCGTATCCCATCCGTATATATCACAATGGATCCATATAGCTCAGTATAGAGAAAGATGGCATGCCTTGGAGAAGGCCTTTACCGGAGAGGGTTCCTGATACATACTTAAATATACCTACATAAATAATACAAAAATTAAAATATTTGCATGTATAAAGTACAGTCATAGATATAATTATAATTAGGTTAGTTAAAGTGTATAAATAATTTAGTATAAGTTGAATAGTGTTAAACCTAGTTTTTATAAGTTTAATTCAGGAAATAAACAAGGCTTTAATAAATAAATAAATAGTTATAATTTTGTACACTCACAGGTAGCTGTTTACCAGGAAGGAAACATTGTATACTTTGAATCCTGTGAGACACGGGAATGGGAAAACCATACCACGTGGGCGGAGTAAAGTTGCGTACATCTCCAAAACACACAGCTAACCTTCCACACCACAATTAGGTAATATTTTCTTTCATTTCAAACAATCAAATGTCTCAAAAACAGAAAATTCTCTTAAAAGAGCGTCCTATCTCATAAACAAGCCGTATAATTTCAGGTCGTAAACGAAAGTTTAGAAGAGTTTAACAATGCGGCGGCACTCATTGCCAAACCCTTACAATTAACGGTTAAACAAAGTGTTATTGCGGGGCGCGTGTTTACCAACGTTTCGCCTCTTTTGTCCTTTCATCGGTTGCCTACCAACCCGTCAATTTTGGTGAACTGAATAACGTCCGATGTTCTGCGATAAAGTCTCAAGAAAAAAGTTTACGAGCCGTCATAGCTGGGTAAAGCGAATCCCTACAAATAAAAAAAACAACACATTTATTTTGAAGGTTTTTGTTTAACAATATTGACGAGTTGTAAAATGAGTATTTTTGCGTTTTTGGGTTCCTTTCCCGAGGGTAAAAGAGAATAGGTAACGGTTTTATAATGATTTGGAGTTTTACTTTTATGTAATAAACCGCTAGTTAGCATACTGTGTTTTCGCTATTGAAATTATTTGACAGAAATAATATGTAGCCTACCTATCTACCTACATGGTTTTTGCGGAGCGCGTGCCTGGTGGCCTTTTAGGTTACCTCTAGTGGTATGCAAAAATCCAGGCCCAAACGCTCAAATTGCAATACCTAACAACGTTACCTTGTCCCGCACCGCGAACTAGTTCAGAGTAACTAGTTATTCTGTGCGGGAAAAATCAAGCATTACTTTGACATTGGCGAAATCCGAAATCATCGATAAATATCGATTGAGCCACGTTTTAAAAAAAAAGAAGAAGTACCTACCTACTTCCTTACTTATTATTTTTGTTGTAGGTGTTTGATACCTACTTGACTTTACTTACTAGTAGGTACTATTCCTTATTGTGTGACTTTAGTATTGATGAAAAACATGATCCTACCTTACTTTAGAAAAAGTTAAAAAATTACGGCAAATGGGAAACACACCCATCTGTTTGATTGAGCAAACATAAGTAAAAATCAATGTGAAAATTGACAAAGTAGACTTTAAAGGATTAAAAATAAGTGTCCGTGACGCCCAGGACTTTATTTGGCTGTGCCATAAGTAGCCACTGGCACGTAAGATTTTGTTGCCTTTCGTCAACATTTCATCAACATTTCATCTCAAAGTAACGGGTTTCAATTTTAAAAAAAAATTACAATATAGCTGCTACTTTTATTATATATTTTTGGGTGCAAAGGGGCTCTACCAACATCTATAGGGCCCCAGCGACCTCACCTGCTAGTGGCGCACCTGCTGATAAACGGACGAGGCTCGTTAATTTACGGTACCTATGGAGTGGCTTCGGCCCCTACGTGGGTACCAGGTGGTACAACAGTGTTGGTCCGGGGGGGTACCACCGTGCAGCTGTGCTAAAGCCCCCCAAGTAACCCAGCCCAGGCTGGGTTGCGTTAGGGGTTCAGCAGCTGCACCGCCGGGCCCGGGGCGATGTATGGTGCAGCAGGCATGGGACCAGTGGGGGCGAAACGGAGTCTAGTGTGGGTGGTGTGGGTCGATTCGCCGGCCAGGGAGACCCTTAGCAACGGCGTTGCCGCGGCCGCCCGCAACACAGTCATGGGGCCCGCCTGGGGCCAACCACCCCAGGAGGCTGCCCCACATGTTGCGCATAATCCTGATGTGGGATCGCCGCTCCGGGTGGTAACCGGTGTGGGGTAGCGGCGGCCTTGCATCAGGGGGGTTTGGGAGCCCTTCCGTCCGGCGAGTCGGCTCCGACCTAACCACACGGTTCTAGACAAAGCTAGCCCCTGCGCTTTGTCACTTAGTGCTGCACCAAATGCCGCCCTGTCTTCACGCTTCTTCTTCAAAATCTACAATGGCAGTGCAACAAAAAAGAAATAAACGTTACACAGCGGCCCTAGGAAACCCCACAACTTCACATTTCGAGGTGGAGTTCACTAACGTCCGTGGACTCCATGCGAACCTCGATACCGTCCACCACCACCTTGAGACGGCACGGCCCGCTGTGATGTTCCTCACGGAGACACAAATACGCCGCCCTGACGCCACGTCTTACCTGTGTTACCCCGGCTATGTCATCGAGGAACAATTTCGAGACAAAGCCGGGGTGTGCGTGTTCGTTAGGGCGGATGTTTGCTGCCGCCGGTTGCGCTGCCTAGAGAACCCCTCCAATTCCGTCCTTTGGCTGCACGTAGACCATGGCTCTATGAGCCAGATCTACGTGTGCGTCTACCGATCCCACACAGGGGATTCTGAGACAACAAAGCTCTTCCAGTACCTCAGCGAGACGGCTGATGAAGCGCAGGTGCGGTTCCCGAACGCTGACCTAGTATTTCTGGGGGACTTCAATGGCCATCACATTGAATGGCTGGGGTCCCTCAAGACTGATCATGCGGGTAGAGCCGCCCATGCGTTCGCTCTCTCCCACGGTCTGACCCAGATGGTATGCGGGATCACCCGGATACCAGACAGGTCAGATCACGCGCCCGCTCTGCTGGATCTACTGCTGACGAGTCGCCCAGCCCAGTACAGTGTTTCGGTAGGAGCCCCACTGGGTAATTCCGACCACTGTGTTGTTCACGCTGGCATGAAGGTGTCACCTCCTGCACGTCCTGTACAAACGTCACGACGACTATGGCACTACTCGTCAGCGGATTGGGACGGTCTACGCGATTATTATGCGTCCGTCCCCTGGAGCCAGCGCTGCTTTGTAGGAAAGGTTCCTTCGGATAGTGCTTCTGCTATTGCTGGCGAGATCAGTTTAGGGATGGATTATTACATCCCTTTCACTGATGTCGCCAGTATCCGCAGAGCCCGTCCCTGGTTCGGGCGAGATTGTGCCAAAGCTGTTCGACAAAAACAGTCGGCATATCGCGCCTGGATCAGGGCCCGGGCTGTGCGCGACCCAAACGTGGGCCACCTCAAAGCAGCGTACAACCGGGCCACAAAGTCGAGTAAGAGGGCCTTTAAGAGAGCGGATGCCCAGCACGTCGCGCGGCTTGGTCAGGAGCTCACTTCCCATCCCACGGGCAGCCGTGGATTCTGGCAACTGGCCAAAGCCGTGCAATCTAACTTTTGTCAGCCCTCGCTGCCACCGCTGCGTTACCCAGATGGAACACTGGCTCACAAAGCCCAAGAGAAAGCGGATATGCTCGCAGACCTCTTTGCGGCTAATTCCCGGGTCGACGACCGTGGCCTGCAGCCCCCCGCCATCCAACTGTGGCCACACAATGCCTGATATTGTTATCAGGCAATCTGATGTACGGGCAGTGCTGCGGTCACTCGACACGCGGAAAGCCAGTGGCCCTGACGGCATTCCGGCGGTGGTGCTACGAAAATGTGCAGCTGAGTTGTCTCCAGTATTAACGCGTCTGTACCGCCTGTCATACTCTTCAGGGCTCGTGCCGGAGGTCTGGAAGGAGGCGAACGTACAACCGATCCCCAAGAAAGGGGATCGGTCCGATCCAGGCAACTATCGACCCATAGCTGTCACCTCAGTCATTTGCAAGGTGCTTGAGCTCCTTATAAATAAGCAGCTCATGCAATTCCTAGAGGATCACTCGCTAATCAATGATCGACAATACGGCTTCAGGCCAAAGCGATCAACGGGTGATCTTCTGGCATTCGTAACGCATGTCTGGGGTGGGGCTATGGAAAGGCACGGCGAGTCCTTGGCTATTAGCCTGGACATCGCCAAAGCCTTCGATAGGGTCTGGCATGCTTCGCTCCTTTCCAAGCTTCCGGCATATGGTCTACCTCCTCAACTGTGCAGCTGGATTGCCAGCTTTTTAAACGAGCGCCGAGTGCGGGTCCTCTGCGATGGCCAGGCTTCTCGCTTCTTGCAAGTGAATACCGCAGGGGTCCGTACTATCACCAACTCTCTTTCTTCTGCATATCAATGATATGCTATCCCTCGGGAACATTAATTGCTATGCAGATGACAGCACACTGCACGGGAGTTACTCGGTTCGTCCGACGGCGGGGCGATCTGAGATTGAGGAGGAGAGACGACGACTCGTGGCTGATCTCGACCGTAACCTCGACAGTATCTCTCAATGGGCTACCGAGAACCTGGTCGAGTTCAATGCCCGCAAAACACAGGCGTGTGCATTTACTGCGAAGAAATCCCCTTTCCTTCCCCTACCCTCTCTTCAGAATGCATTATTACCAATGAAGGACAACCTTGATATCCTTGGCATAGACGTTCGTCGAGAGCTCAATAATAAAAACTACATCGAAAGATGTATAGGGCTAGCTTCGCGGAAACTAGGAATACTGAATAAGGTAAAGAGATTCTTTACACCGGACCAGAGGTGTCTGCTGTACAAGACGCAGATTAGACCCTGCGTCGAATACTGCTCTCACCTCTGGGACGGCTCCGCGAAGTATCTGCTGGACGCTCTCGACGCTATGCAGCGACGGGCTATCCGTATTATAGATTGTCCGGAGGTAACGGGAAGCCTTGAGCCGCTAGCTCAGCGCCGAACAATAGCTTCCTTGGCCGCATTCTACCGTATTTACCACGGCGAGTGTTCTGAAGAGCTCTTCAATCTGATCCCACCCTCTTCCTTCCGATCCCGAACGACTCGTGCCGGGCAGAGATGCCACCCCCACACAGTGGATAGCATGTTCGCGAGAACCGAACGTTTTAAACGTTCGTTTCTCTGCCGAACGATAGTGGCCTGGAACGCCCTGCCTGTGCACGTGTTTCCTCCCACATATAATCCTGGGTTCTTTAAGCGGAGCGTGAAGAGGCACATCAGTAGGTCGTCAAGTTGAGGGCCACTCTCAATAGTAATGTGTGCTGTGAGAGTGGCCCACAATCGCTAGACGTCGTCACGACTTACCACCAGGCGGGCGGCGTCAATTTGGCGAACCAAATATAAAAAAAAAAAATATTCATTCGGCCATTTTGGACATAATCCATTATAAATGTGCCCGGTGACGGCAATAGGCTTGCTCCTTATTACGTGAGACTAAAATACTGGCAAATTGTGAGTGTGTAATGCACCTCTGCCTACCCCTTCGGGATATAGGCGTAATAGCTGTATGTGTGTGTGTAAAAATAAGTGGGCGATAGTCATAAAGGATATTTTGCAGAAATTAATTATCAAACATCTTTATCAACATTCTTTTTGCCGTCGGTAGGTAAGTACTATCAGCAAAGTTGTAACTTGAGCAATTTTGAAACTTTTTCCCTTGCATGTGGTCATACTGACCCGACCCGCCCTTTATTTATTTGACCAATGGGACGTACTGTTTTTCAAAACAAAGGTCCTTTTACCAACCATTTCTTTTTACTCAGTTCTACTGTAGTTTTACCCTCTGACGGCGACACAAGTTTGCAATTGATTATTTATATTTATTTTTAAATCATGAGTTCGCGTAGAAATATCAACATCTTACAACGCTCCGACATAATCCACCTGCGCTATGAAGGAGCTAATATTATATCTCAAATAGCCGAGGAGCTGAATATGTCGGTGGGTAATAAAGCATTTTTCTTACCTTGTTAAATAATTGACGATTGACGATTGGATTAACCGTTTTGACAGCGAGGGTCACGACGCAAATAAAGTAAGGGTGTCGCGACCACGTGTCTTCACAGAAGAGCGGTTGCAGCGAATGGTAACGACATGAGCAGGAGCCGTTTACACCAACGCGTCTTTGCGAACGAATATGACTGTAGTCCGCAAGCAGTTCGCATGGCATTAAGTCGCGCAGGTATTAAACACAGGAAAACAGCCCGAAAGTTTTTACTTTCGGACAATCACAAAGCAGCAAGAGTCCGTTTTGCTGGCGATTACAGCGATTTCGATTTTTCATGCGCCATATTTAATATGGCCATGGCATGTGTGGCGCAACGCGTGCCTCAATTGTGGGAGAATCCACGTCCTGGAGCCGGGTCAAGAGGCACACTTATTGCTTAATATGAATTATAATTCATATTTAGTGGTCGAAGCTTTTTTAAATTGGACAAATTTTTGGTGCGTCTGCGGCATGGCGGCTTGCGACCACTATCCGCCAGATGAGTGCGAAGTGTGTGTCCCGGCGCCGGCGGCGTAGAAAAAAAATAAGTAGGTAAGCGCCTAAATATGTATTCTTAACAATGTAAAGTAGTACCTATTAATTGTGTGATGTCCTCCAATATTTAATTAAGTTTACCTAACTTCACTTAAATATGTAGATTAGTGGTAATTCGGTTATCAGAACTCCCAGCCTCTGTTGGTCGCCTGCACCTGAATATCGTCAAGTCAAACTCTTACACTAAAGGTTTGTGTAGGTAGGTATCGGATAACATAGGGATACGCAAAACTGTGTAGTCAACAATGCTTGCCTTATTATAAATTGTTTATTTAGGCAATTGCAGCACAAGAGCTCTCGGCGTCGTTATGAGGTGTCATGTGTGTGATTTAAAGTATATTTATATTAGGGATCTTGTTAGCATTTTGGTGACTTGTAAACTTACAGTTCAGTCAGTATTGATATCTTGCCAAAGAAATACTTTCTTTAATAGTATTTTATCGTAATATTTTATCGATAGGACCTTCTTTGCAATGGGCATTTGGGAGTGAGTACCCCTAATTAATTATTAAAACTTCTAACTATCTTTATTATTTCAGTATTAACTTAATTTAGTGCCAAAAAAAGTTACGTGTGTTTCGGTGATTTCTATTGGTAAAGTGATTATATTTCTAGTGACTGTAGAGATAATTTACTTTTAACGTAGAAGGCATCACAAGCCAGCCACACACAATGCATCAACCCCACAGTTACCCTAATAATGCACAGTATACCTATACCTACTATCCTCTGGTCAGTTTTTTGTATACATAAGTATAAACGGTCGTAACTATAATCATTTAAATCCCGAAGTGATAAGAGTGGTCCCCTCAATGTTATGTTTTTAGTTTTTAAGACCAATTGTTATAGGTTTACGTTAACGATTAGGCATCTTGGTTTATGCAGTTGCAATACTTACTCATTGTTTTTTAACTATTACAGATTCATTTGTTTATGCCGAAAGACGTCGTCGGTGGCTTCGGAGGCGGCGTCGGAGGTGGTGGCGTCGGCCACACCGCCGCGCGGGCCACCCACCGCCTATCACAGAGGACGACGAAGACTCGGTCTCGGTCTCGGAGGCGCCTGCCTCCAACTCCTTCATGTGGAGCTTGAGCTCCAAGCGGGGCTTAAGCTCCTATTGGGACTTGAGCTCCAATTGGGGCTTGAGCTCCACGGGGCCACCTCCGGCCTCACCATCGACGCCAGTAGGCGACTGAAATATAGATAAATAAATAAAAAAAATTATAAAAAAAATCTTGTGTTATGTGATTGATACAACTAATAAACATCCTTATATATTTCTAAATAGAAAATTATAATATACGAGTACATAGAAAACACCCAAACTCCGAAACAAACAGGTACATGTACTTACCTACTTAATATAGGTAACCGGTCTATGGTTAGATTTCAGAGTTGAGTGTTTTGAAAATGTCTGAGAACTTCTAGGCCAGCGTCACTTGGCTACAAATAGGTACCTACAGTTAGCTTCAACTTAGTCACACTCAAAGTTACAAATATCTTCGAATCTCACATATCCTAAATTGGTTCTAATCAGGGATTGAACTCTAGACTGCGTCTCAATGTCACCAATTTTCTTATCTATATCAGAAATAATAATCCCGGTTGTCATACGCACATCTATGGCAGTCGTTACGGGTATTTGTAGCCCTAAAACAAAATCTGACTGGTCTAACTACATAGCTTCGAAACCGCCTTTGGGTGGGTTGTGGAGGTCAGAGGGTAGGTAGTCGCTCAACGGAAAATATTCACGTTCAGCAACATCGCAGTTAGACTAGAAAGCCAACCCCAACTAAGTAGGAAAAAGGCTCAGTAGATGTTTTTTTTTTTTTGTGTTGAGGGGTTTTTCCACACCTCCGCATATGGCGAAGCCTTTTGTAATCAATTATAATAATATAATCTTTAAATATAATCTTATTTTAATTTTTAGGATTTTTTAATATTTAATAATTATTTTAATAACTGTTTATTTATTTATATTGAATAAATAAAAATATATTAATAGTAAATATGCCAGAGTTAATAATGCTTTAAGATATTAATTCATAATATTATGCCTAATATTGGTAACAATATCCTTCACCTTCCTCCGTTTCTTTTACTCACAGTGCCGATTATTCTATGGGTATATTCCAAAAATTCGTTTCCAAAATATTTTATCAAGTTTGGTAAATTTTGCCTATTTAAAGTTGCATTATGAGTATTTTCAAAATTAAATCTGTCACGCATGTGAATAGGGCAGTCTAATATTAAATATACAACGGTCTCGTCGACGTCTGGGTCGCAAGCGCACGACGGGCTTCAGTAGATGTATTTGGAATATAAATAATTACAATAAGAATTACAATATATATAATTATATAGGTACTAATAATATAATATTAATGTTGGCTGTGTTGCCATGTTGGATGGCGATGCTTATTCTTTGGGCCAGAAAATAGCCAGCCTTGGTCCTGAGAAGCATCGATTAGGCGTTTAGCAATGTCTCTATAAAAACGGCGAGTACTGGGACCCCGTGACCTATTAGGAATAATAAACTCATATTTGTAGCTATGATAAGCAAAGTGTGAGAATGGAAATGACAGCCGATTACATACAAATACCTACGCACTACTACGCAGCGGCTAACACATTAGAGAATTCCTTTCACACAAATCACAAAGCTAATTTCGTACGGTGCGAGTTTACACACAATGCTGAAGTATAACTTTCTGATGTAAATTAACCTATCTCGGTGACATTTCCAGCCCATACCGTTGTGAACAAAGCTCGGTACGGGCTCATTATGAGGTACGTTTTCGTTCTCCCGCCTATTATGTCGGACGACACGCGATTAGCTCCGGTCGCCGACGATAACATTCGCCATTTACTACGCCCGTTTATTTGTGTCCAGCGTCCACTGTTCGGGGAAGGTTATGTACACGGAATACCCAAAAACAAACCCTTTTGTTGGTGACAACGCAAATTTTATTGCTACTGAAACCAACACCGCATTTAAGGATCTCTACGTTATTACGTTTCGGTAGAAAACGGGGTTTTGTTAAGTTTAATTTACCATCGAAACGAATCCATGAGAGTAGTGACATTGTGTTTAAATACCTCCTTACCTACCTATTATGCATATACTTAGTTGTTTTGTTTTATTCTTGTTAGTTTTTGTAGCTGTGTTAATGTTATCGGGTCATGGCATGCCACGCCAGAAAATAATGACGTGGGTTGGGACTAAATGGCAAAATACAATTTAGTTTTACTTTATA
This sequence comes from Nudaria mundana, assembly GCA_963556515.1. Taxonomy (NCBI): domain Eukaryota; kingdom Metazoa; phylum Arthropoda; class Insecta; order Lepidoptera; family Erebidae; genus Nudaria; species Nudaria mundana. The sequence goes on from OY748296.1 coordinate 14,411,767, forward strand.
AGGTCGAGCTTTTAATAATCCTTCTACATATTATTTAGTTATATATTATAAAGCAAGTCTCGGTTTATTTGTCTATGAGTATACCAATATTATAAGAGGAAATATTTAATTGTTTGTTTGTTTAAAGCGAACAGGCATCCGCCGCGTGACTACTAATCCGCCTTGAAAATTCTTTTTTTTTGATATGTAGCGAGTTAGCGACATTATCCCTAAGTAACATAGGCTACTTTTTATCACAATAATGTGTTCCCACGGGAACTGGGAACGAGTTAACGCGGTGCCGCGGCGATCAGCTACTTAGTAGGTAACGTAAAATGAGGCCGTACCTATGTAGTTTATATCTTACTAATGAATATTGATTTGTGTGTTTATTATGTATATATATTTGTATCGTCGTTGCAATGAGTTTTACAATAATGTTTACAATAAGATTACATCGATACCTACTGATTATAAGTTCCACCGAGCCTTTTCCCAACGCAGTTAGGGTCGGCTTTCCAGTCTAACTGCGATTCGGCTGAACATCGATATTTTCCGTGAAGCGACTACCATCTGACCTCCACAACCCATGGGTGATATCGAAGTTCCAAGGCTCCAACTACCCCTAACGACTGCCATAGATATTTGTATGACAACCGGGACCGACGACGGCTTAACGTGCTCTCCGAGGCACGGAGTGCTCTCAATGTCTTAAGAAATGGTTACCCATCCTAAGACCGGCCTGACTAGATGTTGCTTAATTTTAGCAATGTGTTATCATTGTCGGTTAACACTAGACCACGAGCCCCTCTATAAGTTAGATATCAATAACATTATTTATTTATTTGCACTTGTAAATGCGAGTATATTCTGTCCGTTTTTAAAACTAAGCAATCATTGGCACGGCAATTAGTTAAGGTTTATTATATCCTGAACTTGGTAAGTACACAATAAATATTTAACATAACACCGTTTTAATGAACGTTCATGACATTACATACAACATAAATATCTAATTCATAACGGTAAATTCACAATCACAAAAAATAAATAAAACTGAAGCAAAAATGTGCTTATAAAAAATATGCTTACAAAAGAATGTTCCATTTTTTAACCCATAAAAATTAAAAAATGGAGCATGTCATTGTCAAAAAAGGTTTTATGGTTCTGATGAGCCCAAAATTCAAATTAAGAACGTTATGTTAAAAAATATCCTTACCGTAATTGTAACAGTTCCGTATTTGTTAAGGTTCAAAGAAACAAAATGTTAGTACTGTTGGTTTCGTCAAATTTCTTAGAAACAACGTATGTTTTTCATGTCTACGCATATTTTTTTAAATCCATACAGAATCAGACGGTTAATGAATAGCTGTATATTTGCCAAATTAGGTAATTTCCTATGTAGTTTAACTACTTCGTTGTAATGAAATGTAGAGTGACCTATTACGATACACTATCGTCGCTTACCATGTAGGCGTCGAGAAGACATCTCTCAGAACTACATTATGTGCGTAAATTGTGTTGCTAATGAAATAAAATGTTTATTTTTTGTATAGGTCATTTAATGGCTCTTACAAACGTCAGTAAGTACATAAAATAAAAATTATAATTGTTTCTATATTTACATGTACTGCCAGATTCGCAAAGCAATAGGTAGAACCGAGAAAGAACCTGGCTATCAAACTCACGGCCACTCCTTTTCTATAACTGATAGGTAAATTATACATTTTCTTTCTCTTAGGAGACCTTCCCTAACTGTTTGAGATATTTTGAACTGCATTGACAGATTTTGCAAAAATCTTACAGTTAGCAAAAAAAATGCAAAAATTTTTGTTATTTTTTTGTAAATCAACCCTTATGTTATGTTATTTTTAGACCATCGATATATTCAACCACTAAAAATTATTGAAAACTTCTTGGCCAAGATTATCACATTTTTTCAATTAGTAGAATTAAGGCCGGATCTATCTTTTTCGGCGTGAAAAATACACAAAGTAGTTCTGAATGATAATAGATAGAGCTTATAAAACTTCTTCTTGAAATTATTATACGGAGCGTTTTTTTTTTTAATTCGCACAAGTGCAGTCGCTCTTACGTCCATTGCCGGGCGTCACTGGTATGCACTAGAATTATTCGAAACCTAAAGAATTTTTTGCTGCTGAATGACGCTACTATATAATTAAAACGCATACCATACGCCTTAAACCTAATAAAGTGCCTAGTACCAATACTAATATACAGCTGCAGCAATCAGGATGAAGCTACAGCTAAATGTTACTAGTTACAATTCGTCTTTGCATTCGTTAGCCACTAATTAGTTGCCGACTACACAATAGAATATTTGAATGAAGATCTTAAGCATGTGGTACAATGAAGGCGGGTCGCCATCCCATACTGCCTTTGCATATGCAAAGTAGAGATTGGATGACGATGCGGTGCGGCGTGCTTTGATGTGCTCTCTGCGAACAAATTTTAACTCAGTGCCCATACATTGCTTGTAACCAGAGACGGCCGCGGCCTTGGTCGCGGAACTAAAAAAAAAGTAAAAAAAAAAAAAAAAGTGCCCATACATTAGAGGAGAACGGGCGTCAAGAGTAATGTCCGCAGAACAGTGTTTGAATAATAAGTGCGTGGTACCATAACACAATAGTCTACGGTTTGTGCTGATGCCGCCGCCGCCTAAATCATGTAATTAAATGTAAGTAAATATCGACACACACCTTAATTAAATTGAAGTGTGTGTTTGCATTTCCAAATGAACAGCTTTTCACTAAATACAAATGAAATAAATATATAGGTTAAAAATAAAACATAACATAACATAGCATCACGCCTTTTTCCCCGAAGGGGTAGGCAGAGGTGTGCAAACACACCCATATCTCGCCAGCTATGTTAGGTCCCATGTAATAGGGGGCGAGCCTATTGCCATCTACCGGGCACAAGTTAAAAATAAATGTGTATAATATTACAAAAAAAGTAGTTACACTCCCGTAGTTACACATTTAGTACCTTCTTATAACAAATTCCAACAATTTTTTTGTTAAAATTAAACTCGAAGACTAAATAAATCCTCACACATGACCTCGTAATGTTAATGATTTTTCAATAAAATAAATCTAACTACTTTGCAATATTCCGCCACATGCAAATTACCCAACTCTCGTATTTATTCATGCACAAGTCCGCCCTCCAATCCCACTTAGACCGAAAGAATAGAGAAATAATTTTGAAAATAGAATAAATATGAGAGTTGTGTTATCGTGCAAAAAATAATAAAAACCTCATTTTTCCTTTTAAATCATCATTTTATACTTGTACTACAGTGTACCCCTTGTAAGTTATACAGGATGTTATAGTATTAGATAAACATAAGCTAAGGCAAATCACACTCTATATTTACTTACAAATGTTTATTACCTCTTTAGTTTAGTATTTATAAAAAGAAACTGTCATGTATGTGATACATGACTAATGAACAAAATGACGTATGACAATGGATTCTCGAGATTACACCATGGAAAAGGCACACGAGAATCGAGATGAGAGTGGTCGCGCGCCTCGTCTCGTATAGCGGTCGCGTGCCTCTGCCTGCACCCGCCTGCTGACGACCAAACGACGACGACTGCCGAACGGCAAACTCGAGTTAACACGACCGACCGAACGACAAGATCGGAGTTTGTCGGCTCGTGACAGTCGCCCAGTCGCGCGACGACCACGCTACCGATCACACGTCTGTTACAAACTATATAATGCAGTTATTATTATCGTAATACGAAGTACTCAAGTGAAGTTGTGTGAATATTAACAATATGGTGACGGGTATCGCGGAAAGCCCACAAACCACCACTAATACGGTGGTGGTGGTCAATAATATGAGTAATGGAACGCAGGAAAAGAAATCTTCCGGTGATAACAGAAGGGTAAGTTTATATTTTTGTTTATTTGTTTTGTGCAATGTTTACATTTTCATTGACACAGTTTATTCTGTATAAACATTCACACCTTTTTATATAACTTGTGGAGCTTCCTATACTATGTTATATATTTTAAAAGTTAATAAATTGTACTTAATAATTAAAGTGACAAAATTTGGGTTACAATTTGTATTTAAAAGACATCGACGCGTTTGGGTGGTTTATCAAACTGAAATGAAAAATAAAACCTATAATTGGTTCTGACTATTATCTAATTAATTATGCGTGACTACCATTAAGTTATAAACAACTCTTGTTAAATAAATATCATTCTTATAATTCCAAATTACTGATCTCGTAGTAAGTGTTCTTCTAACTCTTGTTCGAAGTTCGAATTGTATTTTTTTTAAATGACTGATTTTATCACCTAGATTTTTTTTCTTCACGCGAAGTACGCTATAAGTAGGTGTACGTTTTGCCGGAACTGAGCAATTAAGTTAATCGCCCATACAAACGTACATTGTATGATTATTCTACAAGAGTCGTATAACATGTCCGATTAACCGACCAAAGAAGAATGTTTCTCTGGATATTTTTGTGTAGCTAATTGCCGGTTTTGTGTGATAGCTTTTTGCTTGGCAAATATTTAAATGTTTCCTTTTTTCGTTGGTTGCAGACTTTTTTGCCATTAGTATACACCATTTAACGTTTCCTTCACTTTTAACTAAACAAAATACGAGTATGTATGAAATACAATCAGCAATAATGTTTTATATACGTAGCACTTGCGCAGAGCATAAACAATAATAACTAAACATATAGCTTATCTTCTTATTCTTAAGCCCCCCGGGGACGATCAGTATTTTGATTGTCAATTGTACGTTATTGTCAGTGTTTTCTTGATGGCGATTGAAGCCATTGTCAATTGGCGTCAAGACTCTGTACCTACTAATCTTTAAAAAGTCAGTGTAAGACCTTTAAAATTGCCTAAATCGTATAAAAAATGCCCTGAGAAATAAAAAGTAGACTTTAGCACTCAGGAAAAAATAAAAAATTAAATTCAATATTGGTTCAATAGTTCCGAAGCCTATTCAATTGAAAAAGAATACAAACAATCAAATCTTTTCTTTTTATTATACCAGTTTAAATGTTAAAATATAAGAAGGCTAAATATTCATAACAATTACCACTAAAAATATAACGCCCCTAAAAGTCCCACTTGGAGAAAGCCCCTAAGTTGGTAACCCTATATATATTAAAAAATTGTCATCACGTCAATTTACGTCCATAACGTAGATTTTTTAACAAACGCTTCAAGCGACGTGGTAAACGATCAATATGTGCCGTCAGTATACGTTATTGTCAAGTTTTGATTGATCGTGTCCGGCGTCCATCAGAACCAGAAGCGGTTTGATTCTATGATCATATCCTATAGATATTATGTAGGTATAAGCAGTCAGTCGGCTCTTGAAGCGTATTAGTGGCCCGTCGCAAACTCTGCCAAGTGATTTGTCACGATCTCCGTCGCGACGTGCGAAGTACAGTTTGTTTATTACGTTACGTAGAACCCTTGTAGATATTCCGTGCGTGTATTTAAAACTATTTAATGGCTGTATGTATCTTGGTATAAAATATAAAGCCGTGATCACATTGTCGCGAGAATTTGATTGGCAGATACCAGAATTTGCAAAAGAGATACTTGAGACTTACGGAGAATTTGTGGTAGATCCCGAAAACTGGAAATCGGATTACCGGAGTTCCTGGACGCGACTAATATAATTATGAACACTTTTTGGGAGTGCTTTAGATTAAAATACACGTCAAAATTGCACACAACAACCGACTTCAAACTACTGCAATGGGACCCAATAATTGTCGGAATGGGATCAAATTGACATGGGACCTCTTTGGAAGCTCTCAATAAAAAAAATCTAAATCTATTCACTCAGTCCAAAACACAAAGTCTGTCGAAAGATATGAGGTAACAGACATACAAAAAAAAAAACAAACCTACAGACGAAATGAGAACCTCCACCTTTTTTGGAAATCGGTTGAAAATAAAATTCCATGGAATTAATTGTAATTGATTAATTGGTTGCATTTCTAGTTAAATTATCAGTAGAATTGTTTAATAAATAATATATAAATATTTTAATAATAATAAATAAATATTTTTGGACATTCTCACTCAACGTCATCTAGCCCAAATTAAGCTAATATAAGCTTGTGTTATGGGATCTAGACGACTGATAAACATACTTATATATTTCTAAATACATACATATTATACATAGAAAATACCCAAACTCCAAAAAAGTTAAAGTGTAATAGGCGTTAAATGAGATAGTTTGCGATGTAGATATCCTACTGTTCTTGATAGTACTCGTATATATATATATTTTTCTCTCTGTGGCAAATTAGAGGGTAGGACAGTGGAGAGGCTAAGACATACAATTAAAAAAGTACTGCGGGTACATATTTCAAGTTAAAGTATTCTAATTATATTACTTACCAGCAATCGGCTTCGATTTGACAACAGATGAAAGGACCGACTATTCTAATATGTAATAGAAAACATGACACCTGTTGAGACTTTTCGCAACAAATTTAAATTCCTAACTGTAATCTGAAAAACCACAGGGGCTCCTTAATAGTAACGTAACTACAGTTCGCGAGGGATAAGTTGGGCTTTGAATTTGTGGGAGTGACCACGAAAAGTAGAGTAAAACTTTTTTTGTAGCTGAGTGTACAAGACATGTGTGTGTAAAAGAGGTCACATATATATGTTCACGTACACTGTACTCACACAAATGCAAAGCTCCGCTTATACCTCGCGAACTGTACCTATTTTCTGTTACCATAATGACTACCTATAAGGTGTATTTGGGATATGACGACTGACAGGGATTTGTGGAAGAGAAAGACATGTTGCGCCGATCCCAAATAATTGGGATAAGGGCAGGCAGATGCTAATGAAGGTGTATTTGAGATGACTCTCAGTTTAAAGGCTTCAGGGTCTCAAGCTTCAACTGCAAGTACCACAACTCTTGATATACGGACAAAGCCTTTGATCATGATAAAAGTTCCCAAAGAGTGTGACGCCCACTGTGGGACCTTAACTGACGAAACATATAATTTGCTTCTGGTTACTCCTTCAAGAAAACAGGCATGACTGTATGTACATGTTGAGACGTGTCTGTTACGATATATTTTCGCACTATCTGGGAACATTACTACCTGCGGCGTAGCAAGTGGTAGGCAATGAATGCTACTCTATAATTAATTTTATTATAAACTCACGTTATATCAAATACACCTAAATGTCACGTACATCATAATTATATATATTACTAGCCCGCGGCTTCGCAAATTATAAACACTAAAACCTTCCTCGCTAACCACTCTATCAATTGGTGAAAACTGCATCAAAATATGTTGCGTAATTTTAAAGACCTAAGCATACATAGGGAACGGAAGCGACTGTGTATGTATAACTACCTATTCCCTATGGCTCTGTCAGTCACCGTCCTCGTAGAATAGTTCTACCAAAAACAGGATTAGGTAGACAACACATAGGTTTTGTGCGGTTATTTTCCCAGCTCTGCTTTCCGGTTGTTTGTAAGCATAAGCTGTTGGAATAAACCCCAAAATATCGATAACAATCAAAGCATCACAACATCTCCAGTCTCCAATAAACTCGAATTAGTACTCAGGCCGGGGGCTCCTACGCGACTTTCTTTCCCACGCAGCGTCGCCGGCCGTCGCGTCGCTCGCTCGGCATCGTTAATCCTGCATTAGCGGGTTAGCACCAAATAGTGCAACACTTGCCACCCACATCGCTTAAAGTACACATTATCTTAAAGTTCCGACAGTAGCGGTGTTAGGGTTATCACAAATCTTTGTTCTGTTTTTGTATACTTTTTTAGTGCTGGTTAGCGATAAAACTGTGTGCATTGGCTTAACGTGACCGTGTTGTTATCGTATGAATAATCACAAGGGTAAAGTCGTCACATTGCTTTGTAGTGAAGGTTAGTTTAGGTAAGTCAGTAACATAAGGTTTGCTTTGTGAGTGAACGAATTATATAAGACGTGATTGTATTTATACGATAGTTTCGCTTTAATGCGGAGGGAAAAAGCAAAAATAAATAGAAGTCCCGTGATTTGGAAACCATTTTGTTACTTGCATTTGACATCACATATTTTTACTAGTTGCGGCTTCTCACGCTTGGTTTAGTTTCACGTTCCGTTCCCTATTGAAACCTGATTAACTACGACATACGTAGGTATTCCAACTATTCTTATTTTAAGTTTGATGTCAATCGCTTCCGACAAGGAATTTATAGGTTGGTTGTGAACATACGAGTATAAAAATACAGACCGACAAAATACGAGTAGATCGTATATTTGCCATAAGTAGCGATATTTAAACAGACAACAGTGAACTTTCTAAAATATTTGCTCTTAAAAATGAGTCTTGGTCCCTAAACTAGTAAGTAACAGTCAGCCCTGCAGCGTCTGCAGACAGCAGGAGCATCGTGTGAGTCAGGCGACGGCGTGGGTTGAAACGGCGCGTCGCGTCGTGTGGGCGCCCGCCGTGGGCTAATTGTCGTGGGAACACGAGCTACGGACAAGACCCGTAGAGGGGGGTCACTATACTCCCCTCTCCCCTCGCGTATGAACATCGCAGATATGTGAGAAAGTGCGTCATAGACGTTGACTTCAAGATTAGTTCTGGCACAGCTGTTCATCGTTCATTGAGCTGATGATGATAAAGAGTTTTATTAAAGCGGTGATCTATTAGCGTACCCAACATTATACTGGCGGTCTTTTAAACCTCGCATTTAGAAATTCAAGCTTCAACTTATAAGTGCCCTATTGGCGGTTTGGCGGTTTAGACTGTTGGCTCGCGAGTTCTACATTTTAAACTCTGAACTACATAGACTTGGATATAATGATTTAAATACACACACACAGAATCACATCTTTATCCCAGAAGATCCATCCCACTTACACAGATATTATGTGTGTAAGTGTATTCATTTAGAATAAACAGTAGCATTTATACGAGTATATATATGTAATTACACCATGTCTGTGACGCGTTACTGAAGGTAGCTATTAAGAAGATACCGCCCGTCTATCCATCATGCGAAGATAAATATCATCGCTGCCGTGTGATAAGTTTGTCGCGTGAGTCCGACGCCCACAGTCGCCGCCTACAACGAGCTAGAGCGCTAGATGAGACAACGATTATGCTCCCACTGTGTATACAAAGTACGACCCAGATATGCAATGGAAAATATCTGCAATAATCATAGAAACAAATGCTAGCAAGTACCTACGCACCGCTAATCACGTGTTTATCCCCGAAATGGTAGAAAGAAGCATTATGTCCACATTTTGCCAGTCGCTGTTGGTCTCATGTAGTATGCAACAAGCCTATTGGCATTTTCGGGCAATTTGAGTATTCCTGCCGGAGCTCTGCCAGTCAGCTCTATCAGCAGGTGTACTGCGTACAGATGAGGATGATTTTAGCTCTGGACATGTTCATTGCCCATTAGCACCTATAGAGAGTAGCATAAGTACTAGATGCTTATATGTATTTCATAAGTGAATAAATTGTTCACACACGTAATAAGGGGCGGCCAGTTATTATTATAAATACTCCTAGGTGGAACGTTTATGAGGTTACTATAGAGCCTTCCACTGGGCAGTAGTTAATTGTAGGGAAAATTGGCTTGAGACCCAATTGATCTTGGTTGAAATTCTATGAAACTGTTTAATGTATTTTTACGAAAATAATTCACAAATCCACTCCAATTTTAACTTAATTTAGTGTTATTATAGCATAAAGGTTAATGCCCTGAAGTGGTGTTGAAGGTCAAAACGTACTAAACCGATAAAATCTACATAACATTTAGAATTATCACTGTACTGTATGGTGTTAAAATGTCGACTGTGTCTGTTGCACGTAGTTCACTACGTATAGTTCTTATCGTGAGGTAAAATATTACTTTGTTTCTTTACAAACATAATACTTTTATTACTGAGAAATTTAATTTAGCTTCATATTTTTAGCTTTGATGTGTAAACGCATCAGTCCTGAAACCATCACATCCTAAAGTTTCCGATTAATCACTACCCTTTATATTGAATAGACAGACACATTCCGCGTGGTAGATATATGTAGTGATAATTGTCAAATAGATTTAAACGTAGAGGTATGAATAGTCACATCTATTAGACGATAAATCTAGGGCTATGAATGCGCGTGCCGGAAGCTCGGCGTCCGCTCACTGCTCCCACGCTTTGGCACGCGCCCGCGTCTCGCGTCGCCATCGCCGCGGTGTAGCGGTGGCGTGTGCCAACCATCGCAACACATGCCAACACAGTACACACGCCAAGTTTGCCCGACATAATACTAACTATTACACATTAAAATCGTTGACGCCAGACATTTATGATTTTTATAATAACTAACAGACACCCGTGGCTCCATTTGTGTTTATATTATCAGAATGAAAAGTATAATATTTCCTTTCCATGACATTTACAGAAGTTATCTAAATCCCTGCAATGTATGAAGCGTTATGGAGCAATACATAATTTAGACACACAAAATGATGTGTTTATCCGGGCAAATAGAGGCATTCATTAAAACCATATTTTGCGATTCATTGTTAGTCTCACTAATGTTGATAGGCCCTTGAAAGGATAACCCATAGCTTTCATTTTTTTTCACACTTTGTGTTCTTATCTTTTTGAGACTCAACTGCTGATCAGATCAATAATTTGACAAGGAAACAGATTATATCTGAGCTTGAGCTAGTAAATAAAGTATAATTTAAATAGTCTAAAAGCATGGAATTAATAAGTACCATGAATAACCACTCGTGTATATTAATAATTACACTAATGAAACTGTAGTCAGCCATTGTCAACGTACTAATGATAAAGGTGGTGTTATTAAGGTTGATATATGCATCACGTGTATGCATGCCTTCGTGCATGCCCACTGTATTATATTGTAATAACTTTGTAAGGCACAGATAATTATGTACCTATTCAAGTCATGGTCGGATTTAAAATGGGTACAAAAGCGGACGACATAACTTCGTTAAGCATAGCAGTTCTGTTTTTGCACTCGGTAATAATGTATTTGTTAGTGACAATCTATACATATACATTCTGTTCATTAAATAAATTAACTCCAAATACTTGGACTGTACAGTGGCGTTCAGAATAAGCTGTTCAATTTATGTGAAAACACTTTCACTGACATATTAATGCCGGCAGATGTGACTACATCTGATAAGCCCAGCCGTATCGCTGTACACGATCTATTTTATCGCTTGCATTTTATCTTAAATTAGCACAGAGCTTTAAAGATATTTTGTACTCTGCAGTGACCGTTTGGCGACGACACTGCGAGTGCCAAATAGTAGGTAGACTAGACTCATGCAGTTGTCAAGGTACAGGTATGCGTCACTTACTTATTTCGTATAGGTAAATTTTAGTCATTCGTGTTTTCGGGTTATCTATTTAATGTAAAAATACACAAATCTAATGTCAGATATCTGAAAATCTCTGAAGAGATAAATACTTATGAACTTGCAACTCCTTAAGAATTGTATTTTTTTTAATATAGGGATCGCCAAATTGTCGCCTCCCGCCTGATGGTAGACTGTGGCGGCGTTTAGCGATTGAGGGCGACTCTCACAGAACACTGAATACTATAGAGAGTGGCCCTCAACTTGACGACCTGTGACAGGCAGGGCGTTCCATGCCACTGTCTTTCGGTAGAGAAACTATCGTTTAAAACGCTGATTACATAACTACAATTAAAATTAGCTTATTACCTTTCTATTTTCTTTTTTATAGTGCAAACAAAATAGTGGCCGATACTACTTTTCATCTAAACCTCATATTCTAGATGAATTTAATACTAATTAGTCATAAATTAGTATCTCTGGCTGTCGATCTGTGTCTGGGCTCAGCAGACAGCGGATAACCCTAGCTGGCACGTGTCATGGCAGCTCCGGTACTTATTTTGTGGCTCGGGCGACGGCGACGCCTCGGTACTATATCCATTCCGCATTGTGCGCCAAATCTTACGTAACGACCTCGAATGACCGTCTAGCACTCATTACATACACGTATCAGATATCTGTGTACATTACCAACAGCACGTAGAAAGTTTATCAGTAGTTTTATCTCTTACATCTGTCAACTGCTGACGATGGAATTGAGCTGACGTCTAGACTGAAATGTTCAGATACTATTTGCTTTGGGTCAATGGCTTTACTGGTTGGATGCCACTGATATTTATCTCACTGCGGGTGGTAAACATAAAACTTGCATGCTCTTAAACTGTTCCAAGACTTTTTAAATTAATTAACGTGTTTTGTTTCATCTTGGAAAGGACATTTCCGGTACTCGTACCGACAGTCGGGTTTATATCATATATGCCCTTGTTTTATCAGTTGTTCTCATGCTCTCTCTCTACGTCCATGGTTGTCCTGTTACCTGTAGGTAGATGTTGATAATAAGAAATATAATAGTCTACAATGCTACCAAGTTTCTAATAATAAACTCAGTTTAAAAGACACTTCATATTAAACTTGATGCAAAAATCAAAAAAACTATTTTAATTTATGAAACGACGAGTGTAGTTTCACAAAAGTCAGCGAACACGTGATAATGAAAATGCCACATTTGTTATTCACAAACGTGTCGGTTAGAAAATGTATGTGTATTGTGAAGTGGAGCGTGTGTGGGTAGGTATACATATAGATGTATGTTTAGTATTGGTCGCTCTTACGAGGCGCCGCGACGCATACGCATGCCGCCAGCACCACACGTGCCGCCTACACCTTTCGCAATTTATGTGCGCTTCGGAAAATCTAACAACGGTATTAAAGACACTTGGTTCCTTTATTTTGAACTATGAAAAGGCTCTGACTATTGGCTTGTATTTGTTGTAGAGATTAAACGAATAGAGTAGAGGGATCTACTCTATCTCTATAGGCCCAAGGAGTAGTTTAGTAGGTGTATAAACAGCCATTCTGGTTATGTTGTGTTCAAATTACGTTAATGTGACCTTTTATGTCCAGTGTCGTTGTCTTGGCAAGAAATTAAAAGGTAACCAACACTCGTCCAGCATTGTACGAGTATAAAGAGTGTTAGTTTAAACTTGTAGAGGGTATCGAGACTGTACCGATTGTTTGATACTTGTTCGTTCACAGAAATGCACTTATGTACGAGTATACCTATGTATTTTTCTTCGCAGACAGAGGGCAACGTTTTTTTTTAATTCTCACGTCCATTGCCGGGCGTCCGAATGTATTTCCAGTGGCATCTGTCTTTGGCCAATAAGTCGGTAAAAAAATATTTTCAGAAGTATGTACTCTTGCGTAGATGTTTTTATTTATTTCTTACATACAACAGCTATTACAGGTATAATCCCAATGCGACAGTGTAGTACTAATTACATTCGAAAATTTAACATAATAAGATTTATCATAATATCATGTATCATGTGTTCAAACTTTTATTGCCTGGGCATCATGTGATTTGTTGTAATTTTCATTTGATTATAGCCCATATAAGATCAGCTCATTATTATTACCTACCCTTTCATACCTAGACTTAAAGCTACAATGTTTTTTAGTTCTTCGTCGTCATAGTTATGTCTTCACGACTAGTGGTTGATTATCACAATAGTGCTAAGCTAATAAAGCGTGCATACAGGCATCACGTGGTATGGGCACACGTGACGCGTCACGTCGCCTCACGCCAATCATGACACGACAATCACGACTCGACCTTCACCTTGAGCGCACGCGCAAGTGCCTTCACACGCCCGTGTCTTAAGCAGCCCACATACGGACAGTCCACCTGCAGTCTAAGATGGTTCAAATGGCCTTTTGTTCGATTTTCTACATTATTGACTACCAAACTACCAACTTTTACCTTATCGACCCGTCTGAACGATCTGACACTGCAAACGGACTGTTGGTGTGTGAATCCCTTTATCGCTGCCGTCGCGGTTTGTAACACGAGATTAATGTAGCTTTTTGTCACGCGCCTCCTTGGTGGGTATTTATGATGATGCGATAAATCTGTTGTTTATGTAGGCTGACAGTTAGCTATGTAGGTAGGTTACTTGTATATTCGCTTGATGTGATGTAGGAAGATGGTATGGGATGTCCATACGTGGTTGGCACGTTGGGTTTGAAACTTTGAATGAATTGGTATTGGTTCTGGGATACGCTCTATTTCTTTGTTTATGAGTTTATGACGTACATTCTCTATGTTTATTAAATCTCCTACTTATTAGCTTTTTATACTGGTCATTAACAAGTTGCTACAAATGCACAGAAGCACTTAGACAGACTATGTTGTAGATTACACAGAACGTTATATCTTCGTGATGTGTTTCTATGGGAATATATATGATATGTATATATAATACTAATAATACTATGACAAAACTATTCTAGGTTATCAATACAATTCTATAATTTTCAGTATTAACATGATACAATTATCTGACAATCGTTTGTTTATATTGTTGCAGAGCAATAAGCCAATTATGGAGAAGAGGCGACGAGCGCGTATCAACAACTGCCTTAATGAGTTGAAGGCGTTAATATTGGACGCAATGAAAAAGGACGTAAGTATTTAACATCACTTTATTTATTATGTACCTATTTAAAACTTGGTAAATTTTCCATACCAGTTCCATAATACACAAGTACACCAGTAGGTACAATATTTTTTTGAGACTAAAGAGACATTACGAACTAACCGTAGAGTTGAATTCTAAACGATTACAAAAAGAAGTAGGTTCCAAATTCATCGGAATCTTTTTGGAGAATTATTTGTTCACTTGGTTTTTGAACTGATGTAGGTATGATTTCGTCCAATAGTAACAAAAAACAATTGTTACAGCCAGCAAGACATTCAAAACTAGAGAAAGCTGACATCTTAGAGATGACTGTGAAGCATTTAGAAGGGCTTCGTTCAGAAGGTGCAAGTTCACCGGACAGGTTTCGTGCTGGGTACAAGCATTGTGTGACTGAAGTGTCGAAGTTTCAAGGTATAGAACCTTCTTTGAGAAGACGTCTTGTAAGGCATTTGGAGGGATGTGTTGGCAGTACGCCTACTACGAGGCCTTCAGGAGCACCCACGCCGCCCTCTGATGTAGAAGATACGCCTCAGGCTCAACATTCTGCTATTTTAATATCAAGTAAGATTCCAAATTAATTTATACTCGTAGTAAGATTTCTAAGTAGTCTCATTCTACTTTAAAAGGTCACTTCATAAAAATCAATTAGAATCATAGAGCTACAGGGGTCGAACGGTGGCGACCAAATTCGTGGCTCTATGTTTAGAATAGGTGACGGTACTTAATAACTTTAAAGTGGGTTAAGTTTCAGAATAAAAGGATGTTTGTTACTCAATAATGCGTAAACCATTCAATGTATTTAGATGAATACTACTACTTCTTGAATTGGTATAATAGGGATGATGACTGTAGTTAAAGATCACTAAAATAATGTGTGCTGTACGTCACTTTGTTTTCGTATGAAGTTTGATCAATGCACAAAGCCTACAAAGTATATAGGTATACATTTAAAGCAGAGTCAGTGACGTCACAAACAGACGCCATGACACCGGCGAGCGGTTCAGAACGTATTTTGAACTTAAGAATAAAATAACATTTATTTTACAATAAAAGTTTGTTTTCTGCAGAAATATTATATTTTTGGTAATACTTTATACTAATAGTATCTACTTAGATACTTCAGAATACTTTAGGACAGTTTTTCAAAATCAGTAATCGCTACCATTATCCTGATATAAATATAAAGCACTTTTTATCCCTGTACTGTGGTAACCGTGGACCCTCCATCTAAAATCTAATTCATTTTAGTTTCTTCCCATGATTAATACAAATTATTTTCTACGTCTTATAAGGTAGTCTGATGTGACTTGAGAAGCGAAGTAATTACCTATCAAACAATCTATTCAGATTAAAATGTCCAGTCCAACTTAGAAACTAAACGGTGTCTTAAGTAGTTGAGCTTTATGAAATGTTTTTGTTTGTAGCTGGTCCCGGTTCTGGAGTACGCTTAGTACCGACGCGATTATCTAACGGAGACCTCGCACTAGTCCTACCTGCTGGGGTGAACGCCAACACACTTGGTGCTTTACCAAATCTAGTACCTCTATCACCTCGTGACGCGTCGTCGTCGACAACCTCGGAACAACGGTGTTACTCCCCTGCTAGCTCCGGCTGGGGTACTCCCCCACCCCAGTCTGACGATTCAGCTCCTCTAGCACTTGTAACAAGAAAGGAACCAGAAGAGAAACCTTGGAGACCATGGTGACGTTCTTTGCATTCCACTTTATAATTCTGTGATATATTATAGTTGTAAATACGAATGTCAGAGTTGACAAAATATGTTCCTAGGTAGGTAAGGTTTGTCACAATAGTACTTTTAGGTTTTTGTACTATATAATTTTATTCTATGGTCAGTTTGGATACGTGATTTTAGTATGTTTAAAGTACATAATAACTATGAAAGATTACATAAATGAGGGGTTGTTTTTAAGTATTTGTTTAAGAAATAGTATTAAATAATCATGTACATTCATGAATGACATCTGAGGCAGTATTTCATGTAACATTTATATAGAAAGACATAGTTTTATCTACGTCGTATTCAATTATAATAGGTTTAAGTTTTTGTGCCATTTAATCGTTAGTTAATAACAATATTAGGTAGTCTGCTTTAAAACTTTTAATCTTGCGGCAAAATACTTCTTTTTTGTTTTGAATAAGAACATAATTTATATACCTAAATGAGTACATATGTTATAATCCTATATCACCTTCTATATTTGCTTTAACTTTATATAGATTCTTTATTTCAATAGATTAAGCAAATTTCGAGGTTTCGAAGCAAGAGGTTTCGAAAAGCGCCAACTTCCAATTTCATCAGTCAAATAATGAACTATTTTCCCTACACTTAGGTAGGTAGGTACTCATATACTTTAATCCCTCTCTTTTTAGGGAGAACCCTTTCCCTTAGTACAGTAACTCCTTTCTGTGAGGTATTTGTGGGTTTAGTAGTTAAGTTGAAACTAGATGACGCTTCACTTTGTAAATATAACCTACGAATATTTGGCACAAGATATAATTTTATAAATAATGATAATTCCGCGTGCCTTAAACAGCAAAATCGTATAATAGTCTTCCATTACCGACCGTAAATACTAAGTATATTAGGAATTAACATATTATAATTTAATAATTAATTTCTTTTTTTTACTATACAATGACGAGCTCAATGATCTCGCAGGGTTAAATAACCCGGTCGTAGATTTGCGTGTAAAAATCTTTTGAAACTTTGTAACATTTTTTATTAATATCCATTTCAATTTTGTAACCAATCGTTATTAGTTACATATACAAGCTAAACATTATAAATAAATCACAAAAACTCAAATGAAAACTGGAATGCTCTGGCTGAGTCAGTCGCTCATAGCATTCCTCCTGTATGTAGCCCAAACTAAGCTATAAGCTTGTACTATGGGATCTAGACAACTGATAAAAATACTTATATATTTCTAAATACATAAATATACATAGAAAATACCCAAACTCCAAAACCAACATTTGTGGATCACACAAATATTTTATTCGACCCGGGAATCGAACCCGAGACTTCGGAGTCGAAAGCCGATGCACTACCGACCACGCCACCGAACGCACTGCAAAAAACTTTATTTACACAAATAAAAAATTAAGTACATACATTATTTACAGAGAACAGACAGAGATACGAGTAAAAGAAAAATGGTATTAAAGGTAAAATTAGTACTTTCAGTTCAGTTAGCCGATGCACAAACTTTATCTGGAACTACTATACCTTTATGTCATTCTTGATGTTTCCAAGTTAATAAAAACTTGAACCTTATTGCAGAATGCTCTATTTAAGTAGTCATTGAGTTATTATTACTACGTAGTAATAATAACTCAACGTATTTATTATAAACTTCAGACTAACGGGTCTTTTACGCGATTATTGAGATATATACATACTTCTTTATTACCCGGGAACTGGAATCGGGTCCCAACCACTGGATTGAACTCCACAAGCCACAATTCCTATCCACTGACGGACACTATTACTCCAGGATAGTGCGGGAAGCCGTCGAAATAAAAAAGTATCCCAACTTTAACCGGGAAGATGGATATCGACTATCTACGTCGTGGAATCCGGTGATCAGCAAATGTACTCGCCACCTCACCGAACGCCCACTTGCTGATACTATCAGTGTGGTATGCCGTAGTGGCTCTCCGAACACAATAGTTAGTGACGACGCAGTGAGGGTAGTTGAACAAACCCGCACTTCACGAAGACGACGATGAGCTGAAGCCAGTCCACCCGTGACCACGGCTCTTGTAACAGGGCCGAAACGTCGGGTAATAAAGAGGTATGTATATATCTCAATAATCGCGTAAAAGACCCGTTAGTCTTAAGTTCAATGTATTTAGTTAGCTTTAATGATAATAAATAAAAAATATGTACCTACTCTTTATTGTACAAATAAAAGACAAATATGTTACACATGCTATGAAAATAATGTACAACAAGTGGCCTTACCGCTAAACAGCAATATCTTCCATGCAAGCTTTAGTATTGTTACCGAAGTACCATAATTATTATGAAGTCTTCCATTACCAGTTACCGTTTGAGAAGAATTTATAATTTACACATTTTGTACAAATAATTATTCGTACACTCAAATTAACGTTATTTAATTTAATTATATCACTGATTAATGTAAATGTATATAATATGTGAAGTACTCGTATATAGATAATATTTGCCGTATCTATGTATACTATTATAATTAAGGAAATAACGTGATACTATTTAAGATTATAAAGATGTACTTGATAGAAAATGTACCTAAAAGATATGCCATTAATTTAGAAATAAAAAAATATAACTTTAATACATGGGTTTAATGTACCTTTTCAACCGACTTTCAAAAAAGGAGGAGGTTCTCAATTCGACTGTATGTATTTTTATGTTTGTTACCTCATATCTCTTTTTTTTTAATCATTTCAATTTGGTCCCATTTCAATAATGATTGGGTCCAGTTTTGACGTGTACTTTTATTGTACGGGTTCATTGGGTACCTACCATTTTTTCAAAATTATTTGTTCCAACATCCACTGCCGACGAAAGGACTACCTCATGGCTGGGGTTCTACTATGATCTTAGAGCTCTGAATAAAACCTCACCTGTGGTGCACCTGCTTTTCAACCGACGAGGTTCTGGATCAAACATTCAATAAAGTTTTCGGTTAGTAGGTCCACCAACATAATTACTGCATTTACTTTCAGGGAAAAAGGTTTGATTAAGTATGTCCTTAAACCTACATACATAAAGAGGTAACGTTTGTAGAGAGTAATCTTTGGAACTACTGCACCGATTGAGAAAACTCTTCACAAATAAATAATATGTAGCTACATGATTTCTAGATCGCGCTATTACTATATTAGCGTTGCCGATGACATCAGTTTTTGTGATCTGTGTGTCTAGTATCAGTTCCTTACGTTAATTTGCTGGGAATACGTTTTCGTATTCCCCATACATTTCACACCAGCGCCCCTAACGGTAACGTCAGGGAACTGTGTGAAATGTATGGAGGAATACGAAACGTATTTCGAGCAAATTAACGTAAGAAACTTGTACTAGACACTCAGGTATATAATTTCTATCTCAATATTTTAAGACTTGTTTAAGTAAACTGATTGCTTTGAAATACAAAAATATGTAGCTACATTATCCTTGTGAGCTATAGGCTACTTTTTATCCCGGAAACGTTTTTCCGTGGGTATTGGGAGCTTTAAAATTGCGGAAAAAGCCGTGGCAATGAACTAGTCATTAATAAAAGTCGTGCGATCTTCTACGACTCTCCTAAACGAATAAAATAAAGTGAAAACAAATTATGTAAAAATCAAAATTCAAAGTTTTATAAAAACCCACGACACGTTAAAAAGTAATTGAAAAATGATAAAATTATTCAAAAGAATATCCGTCAGGGTCTCTGTTCCGTCGTGGTAAAAACAAACATTGCAACTATCGAATATAAAGCTGCGTTTACACAGGCAGCCAGTGGATCAATACTTCTTGGCAACACTATTGGGTCATTCTGGAACAAATAACTTCATTTACGGCAACGTTACCACTGCAGTAACGTTGCCGTAAATGAAAAATAATATATAAATGCTTCTTAATTAGTATTAACAATAATAGCGCTTTTGCTCCACTATTTTTCCCTACTTATCCAATCGTGTTGCCAAGCAATATTCCTTTCGAACTGTGATGTTCAACGGGGAAATAACGTTACCCATGGTACAACTGATGCCCGTGTTAAAAGCACCTTTACAACTTGGGTGGCTGAAGTGAAGGTGGCTGACTGATTGTATAAAATTACAGCTTCAAGTGCAATAATTAATCTATGGCCTATTATTAGCGTCGCATAGTGCAAACAAAATGCTCTTAATTGAGTACCGGAGTGTAGGCTATTTAAATACAGTCTGTCTTACCGAGGATGTGTTTATAACATCATTGTAAAGTGTGTTGTTTCTTTTAATTTCCATTTATTTCACTAATACTTGACTTTCGGCAACGAAATAGGTAGGTACTCTATACTTCAACGAATATAGCGTAGGTGCTAATGGGTTATATCAAAATCTCCAGGGCCCAAGTTATGTTTTGACGGGAGCGAAGCAAGCGGCATCCCTAGTCTCTAGTTTTGACAAGTTATTACGTGGGACCATCAGTGACCGGCAAAACGGGGGTCTAAGGAACAGATGAACGACTCTACCTCCCTCTTTGGGGATAAAGACCAGTGTTGCGTAGTTCATGTACCGACCCTGAAGTGCCTAAACCTACAGCAACATTGAAATTGCAGTCACAACTTACGAAGACGCAGTTAGGAATTTTTGAAGTGTTGTAAAAAGATTACAATAAATTTCACATTAACCTACATAAGACGAGGTATTGCTCCACATTTCGTAATATGTCGATAGCTTTAGCAGAGTTTGCCACCCTTAGCACTGAGAATAAAAGTCTCAATTAAGTATATTAATGTGCTAAATTTGTTAAAAAAAACGATAAAAATGGCACTAAATTTGCTCGAGTGGCACTATGCAGTCATAACAGAAACGTGACTTCCATACTGATTTGTTAGTCATTTGCTTGAACCACCCAAGACGTGGAGGTGGATGATTATAAGTTGCAGTGTAATGAAGCGTATGTTGGCTAACGGCGAGACGGTATTTCAATTTATTAAAGGAAATTCGGTTGCTTTTACTAATAATCACGATGTTATAAAATTCAGCAGTGTCAACGTATGTCGATTTGTAGGTAGTTACGAAGCACATTTGAGAAATACTATGTCTAAATTTAAAACTAAGTAAATTTTAAATTTTATTTTCAATAGAGATTACAATGTACATTATGAACTAACAATATTTACAAAAGATCATGCAAAAAATCATGAAAAAGGTTACCAGCCTTGCCACGTTGGATGGCAATAATTATTATTTGGGCCCGGAAATAACCATCTCCAGTCCTGAGAAGCAACGATCAGTTGTTAGCGAAGTCAACTAAAGTACCTAAATGGATTTAAACTTAAATTTAGGTATTCATATCGCGTACATAGTTAAATTTAAAAAGGTAAAGCAATAATTAAAAATATACACAAGACACAACGTACGCCGCAGTTAGTAAAACCAAAATGGTATAATTCGGGAGTTATAAACTGAGTTTTGCATTTGTGTTAGTGATCACGAAAAGTAGAGTAAAAAAGCTGTGTGTACAACTGTAACACGTGTGTATATATAGTATAGTATTATACGTTCACGTACTTGCACTCCTCACTGCACTGAGCTGCTGTGAACTGCATGCAGCTTATGCCTAGCGAACTAAACAACTTCCGGATGAATTTTCGGTAGAATTTTCTTCAAATCTTTTCCGAATTCTTATCAAGGGCCGATTGTGAGTCAAAGAAAAGACGTTTAAGACGCTTTAACAAGACTTTTTGTAGCAAAAGTTTCAGTACAGTACCGCAAGTTCTTATAGTAGGTATCTATGCCAAATGCTGAAACGTCAAAGTGCCAAATTTTGCAACACGATTTTTGTCTGGGATGTCTGGGGATGTCGTCATGGGCGGGTGCGACATTTTATCACCCAACCCTTCAGCTGGAGAACAAGTGTTCGTATTTGGTTGCATATAAATTGATGTTGTCAAGTTGACGTTTGTGGCGGTTCCTCGACTCGAGTTCCCTTCAGACTGACAGCACCTCGTTACGAAAGGTCGTTACTTGCTCCTTTCTTTTTTTACCTTGCGTCTTTTGTATTCGTATCAGTGCGTCGGAGGCCAATTAATCAGCGTTATGGCGCTTGACACGACCTAATGAAAGAGAGAGGAGTGCGTCCGCACTTAAATTACAGTATTATCATTCTTTATAGCTGTTATAATTGAAATATGGCGAAGAATGTTGTCTACATAAGCGATTTAGTAATTTCATTAGTGAAAGTCATGTAAGACTTAATATATTCTACTAATTCTGCTCTCGTGTAGGACCAACTTTTACTACCGTTGTAGTTAAAACCGGCCAAGTGCGTGTCGGGCCTCGCATTGTATAGGGTTCCGTAGTCAAACATAATAACCTCTATAACTCCTGAACTAACAGAGTTATCAGATCCGTTAGAGTTTTGCTTTAAAGTTGATTACATGGACTATCATTACACTAATTTTCAGATTTTTTGAGCTAGTCGTTTATATTTAAGAGGAGGGTTTGCGCTCTGATTTACCAAATAAAGTAATAATTTGTCAAAGTAGTAACTACACATATCCATGCAAAGTTCCATGTTTCTATCACTCACCGTTTAGGAAGAAAGCCGAGGACAGACGGACGGACCGACATGACGAAACTATAAGGGTTCCAAAACTTGAACTACGGAACCCTAATAAACCAAGATTATTAAAAAGCATTGAATGTAATTAATAGACTCAGACTTACAACAAACTAGGAGGTACTGAACGGTGTTAAAAAAGGAATAAACTATATTTCTCTCTCCTCCTCCTCTCCTCTCCAGACTTCTTAGAACATACCGCGCGTTGGTTTGCTTGACATTTCAACCCTCGCTTTGCATTATTAAAAAGCAAAAACTCATTAAGTGGCTTAGCGGTCCAGTTCTCGAGACTTCAGACTAAAGCGATTCAGAGGAAACCCAAAGAAAAATGAAAAATTAAATTTTCAGTAATCACAATAATACACTCAAAAGCATTTAAAATGGTCACTTGAAAATATGAACGTACATTCTTCTATTTTCTTAATGTACTTACTTAGTATGGTCATCATATATGCTTCGGCTTTCGTCGGATATCCATCGGTTTTTTATTAAATAATTTATATTTGGTACGTGTTATTTAAAAACCGCCCAAGTGCGAGTCGGACTTGCGCACAAAGGGTTCCGTACTAAAACGGTAAAAAATCACGTTTGTTTTATAGGAGCCCTCTTAAATATTTATTATATTCCGTTTTTTTAGTATTTGTTGTTATAGATAGAGGCAACAGACAGAAATACATAATCTGTAAAAATTTCAACTTTCCAGCTATCACGGTTCATGAGATACAGCCCAAGACAGACTTACGGACGGACGGACAGTGAAGTCTCAGTAATAGGATTCCCGTTTTACCCTTTGGGTACGGAACCCTAATAAGGGAAATAATTTCACAGCTCTATAGAATTCCACACCGAAATCAAAACAAAACAATAATAAAGTAGGTACGTAGTTCTAAATTCAAGTTAAATTTTAGTTTATACCTACATGATAATTCTAATAATTAAGGACATGGATATTAATAATCGGTTCCGTTCGGAAAAATGACAATTGCCGAGGGCCATTAACAAAATAGAAGCCCACCCTACTACTACACAGTAATCAGTTAATAACACACCCTAATCACAAACAAAAACAAAAGCATTTAAATATTTAAATATTTTTGGACATTCTCACACAACGTGATCTAGCCCAAACTAAGCAAAAACAGAAGCATTGAATATCTCTTGTTGTCCTCAGGGTTCTGGGACGTAAGAGTCATGCGCAGGTGGTTTCAACATAATTATGAGTTAGTCCTTGTCTTAATAAACATGCATTTTTCGTATTTTTCGGTTTTTTAATAAAGCAATTGCCTTAATATACAGTTTCGGTTTGAACTATCCGGGTGGGCTTTTAATAATGGCAATTTGGACAAAACGAAATTGAGCATCTCCGGTTT
Organism: Nudaria mundana; assembly: GCA_963556515.1. Taxonomy (NCBI): domain Eukaryota; kingdom Metazoa; phylum Arthropoda; class Insecta; order Lepidoptera; family Erebidae; genus Nudaria; species Nudaria mundana. Next base: position 14,436,043 of record OY748296.1, read on the forward strand.
GAACTTGTAATTCTGTAAATATGAACATTGTAAACACTGCAATACTTAATATTTTGATTTTTTTAGTATTTATGAAAATTATGTTGATGTCGATATATAGATAGATAGATAGTACGATGAGCCGAGAGCGTCCGCTAACGCTCTCGGCCTCGCCCGCGTGGAAAAAAATATTAAAGTTTACTGATTCCCGCGGAAACACATGACCGGGTTAAAAAGTAGCCTCTGTTATATCTTGTCACATTAGCTATTCAACAGTAAAAGTCCTGGTAAAATCTGTTCAGCCTATCCAGAGATTAGCGGGAACAAATAGATAGACAAAAAAAGTATTTTTTTAAATTCCTCACTAAAGTAACTTAAGTAGCTACTAAAATTTTTGCGTAACTAAAAGGGTTAATAATACGAGTAATAACTGCATAGTAAACTCATATTTGCGATTGCTAGGGAGCATTCTAAAATGGCCAAGGGCGAGTCGGACTCGTGCTCAAAGAGTTCTATAACAAAATCACTTTTATTGAATGGTTCCCCCTTTAAATATTTACTAGGTATGCAATGCATGCAAATGATGAGCGGAGCAAATTTTCTTAATTTTTTTATGCTCTATTTTCATGATTTCAGAGATATGTGTATGATGTCGACCAGCATGCCAAATTTGGTCAAAATCGGTCGAGCCGTTTCGAAGGAGTTGGCACACAAACGATTACACTTGTCGTCTAAGATTGAGCTACGCTTCGCTCCGCTCAATTATATTTTGTTTTTTAGTGTTTGTTGTTATAGCGGCAACAGAAATACATCATGACGTGTTAAAATTTAAACATTCTAACTGAGATACATCGTGGAGTCAGACGGACGGACAGCGAAGTCTCAGTAATAGGGTTACCATTTTACCTTTGGGTACGGAACCCTAAAAATTAAGTATTTAGTTCCTTAAACTGTAAATAGTGTAGTGATAGTTTCCTTTTGACAAAGTTACTGTTACTTAGTTCAGCTCAAAATAATTATTTTCAGTTTGATATGAAACATGTACAATTCGTCATTCGTTCAGTACCCAGTAGGTATAGTTACCAGAGCTTATCTTAAGCATAGACGTCCCACCAAGATCTTAGGAGAAGCCCATCTCACCTGTTCACTCGGCAGACGAGAGTTTGGAAGTGAAAAGTCGAACTTAATATAGAAGTATTGGTATTAAATGTACAGTATCATCATCATCCACTGAGTCTTTTCCCAATCAAGTTGGGGTTTGCTTCCAAGTCTTACTCGAGTCAGTCTCGATGCGGCTGTACTTCAATATTTTCCTTGGAGCAGCCTTTTAGCAATCTATCTGATCTCCACAACCGCAACCCATGGGTAATATCGAAGCTCTGTAGTTAGACCAGTCGGATTTTGTTTTAGAGCTTCGAATACCCGTATGGCCTGCCATTGATGTTCATATGACAACCGGGACCGATAGCTTAGGGTGCTCTCCGAGGCACGCATCTTCATCTTCATCGCATTTCGCAACGCGGTTTAGGTCGACTTTCCAGTCTAACTGCGACTCGGCTAAACTTCGATATTTTCCGCGAAGCGACTCCATCTGACCTCCACAATCCGAGGCTCGGGTGTCTAATGCACTTCTGACTACTCTGTTGTATGTATGTCAGCTATGTATCATACTCGTACAAGCGTACCTAATTAATGTGTGTATCTTAAGTATCGCTCTACTGAACTTGCTAATTGATATAAATAATGTATTTCGCAATTTTCGAACTAAAAGCTGATTTACTTAATTTATGGTATCGATAACTTCCTTATCTGTTGTATATTAACAAAATATAAATTACGAAATTGCCGGTGGTCTGCCGCGGGGGCTGTTTATACAGTGACCACGAGCATTGTTAGATAAAAAAAATATGCAAAACATGAAGATTCCTCATCTGCCACCCACGAAGCCTGCACGTGCGGTCCCCCTAATTTGACAACACTACGAGATGCTTCATTTTGACGTGACACATCATTTATTAACAAAATTAATATTAGTTTCTTATTCAAACTGAAGCTCGGACTGAAGAGATGCTATTAAGTGGTATATGTATCATCTGTCCTGGCTTTTGGAACTTTGGTATGAATAACAGAGTGGTTACTATTCAATACAGTTCAATTAAATTAAATTAAATTAAATTAAATTAAATTAAATTAAATTAAATTAAATTAAATTAAATTAAATTAAATTAAATTAAATTAAATTAAATTAAATTAAATTAAATTAAATTAAATTAAATTAAATTCAATTAAATTAAATTAAATTAAATTAAATTAAATTAAATTAAATTAAATTAAATTAAATTAAATTAAATTAAATTAAATTAAATTAAATTCAATTCAATTCAATTCAATTCAATTCAATTCAATTAAATTAAATTAAATTAAATTAAATTCAATTCAATTCAATTCAAATTATTTTTATTCACAATAGGTGCAATACTTACAAATTTATTGAATGTTAAGAAATACGCCCATCCGATTACCACAGATCCGAGAAGTGGGGCCAGATACTCGGCTATGGTACCAATACCCCCTACATATTCCAAATTAAAAGGCTTCCGTAGTCCTTATCTAACAAAGCTATCAAATGCGTATACTTAATTTTATTTTAGCAGTTTGTCGGCGTAGTAAATGCTCATAACCGTCAGGGAGGAAAACCGAAGACGGACAGACGGATGAACGGACATGACGAAACTATAAGGGTTCCGAGACTTGAACTGCGGAACCCAGTTCCAAAAGCGCGGTTAGTTAGTTTTCACTTAAATTCATTCCGAACATTGTTTCAATAATGTCCATCAACTCTATACAAAAGAACGAACCCGAATGAATGCAAGAATGGCGCATTCGACTCGTTACAACATTAATCGTTCCAATTATCGTTCACCGATCGCCGGTTAGCTATACCTTCAAATTAATTGAATTGATTAAGCAATTGATTTTGGAGTAATTTAAATTGTAATTTAAAAATAAATAAAATTATTTGGCCACACGTCATTGGACGTTTTTTACTTCTTAACGATCAGAAATACCAGGAATAGTGGTTGGTAGTACTTTGAGAGTTTTACATAGTCCGTAGTAGGTATTTCGGGGACTTTAGTAGTGGACACTTTAGTAGTGGTGTTGGTATCGATCGACTCAGGGACGATGGGCGTCCCGGGTACTCTCTCGGAAGGATACCTTTGGCGCCCCGGCAGGGACGAGGCTCAGGTACCTAAACAAAATGTTGGGTTTCTCACACAACGTCATCTAGCCCAAACTAAGCTATAAGCTTAAGCTATGGTAAACATTTTTTACACAGTGGCCTGTAGCCCAACATAAGCTAATACATGGGGCACACTAAAAGATTTGCAATTCTAGCTATTTGGAACTATTTGAATTTCGAATGTTATATTTTTTTAAACGTTGCAACCTTCTTAGTAATAAAAAAACAATTGGCGGGAAATCATTTGTCAATTGATTTTTATCACACATCAAGTTCTACGTATGCAACGAAAATGGAATTAAGTCGAAAAGATTTTAGAGCGATGATTTTTTATGATTTTAAAAGTTCTCTCTCTCCGCAAGACTGTGCCACTCGTATTCAAAATGCTTTTGGGAGAGAAACACCTTATTTGAGCACCGTGAGGCGATGGTTTGCTGAATTTGAGAGAGGTCGAGTTTCTTTACCTACATGACGAATTTCGTGAAGGGCGGCCTTCAACTGCCGTCAACGAAAATGATATGGCTACTGTTAAGCGGTTAATTGAAGAAAACCCGCGGATTACCTATGAGACAATTCGAGGACTATTGGGGATTGGTATGAGTCAAATCCAGAAAATTTTACACAAAGAATTGAAAGTTCGGAAACTTTGTTGTCGTTGGATCCCTCATGAACAGCGGAGCAGAAGCGGGCTCGCGTGGAATGGTGCTTACAGATGCTACTGAAGTACGACCACGGACATTCTAATGCTGTTTATGACATTGTCACAGGAGACGAAACGTGGATTTATTGTTTTGAACCCGAAAAAAAACAGCAATCTTGTGAATGGGTGTTTGAAAATGAGAACAAGCCAACAAAAGTGAGGCAGGCGGAGAAACGTTGCTAAAAAAATTATTGCGTTTTTTTTCTCAGCTACGGGTCCCATCTGTACAATTCCACTTGAAGATCAAAAGAGTGTTCATGTCGAGTGGTATTCTACCATTTGTTTACCCAGCGTGTTAGAAAAAGTTCGCGAAAGACGACCCAAAAGCCGCGTTCTCCTACATCGTGACAACGCTTCTTCACACACGGCCAACAAAACAAAGTCATTTTTAGCTTCCGAAGAAGGTATACCTTTCGTTAACATAATATGTGTAATCCTAAAATGTTTTGGCACAATGAATTTGGCATACTTTTTTTGGCATAATTATACTTGGTCATAATTGATTTTTAGCAGCATATGTACTGTGGAATAATTATATTTAGGTCTAATATATTTATGCATAGTTATAATTTGCACAATGTTTTTAGGCATAGTGTACAGTCGCCTAATAGTATATATTACCAAATTTGAATAGGTATAAATTAATGAAAAATAAAAAAGTAACTTTAACCAGTATTTCCTATACTATATAGTGTCAAAGTAGGTTTAGGTGCGGCGGGGGTGGCCCTTGGGCCACCCCTAAGCCGCCTCTTAATTATTTTACATAGTTACTTATTCTGCGTAAGATGATTATGACTATATTCATTATAGTTTGATACGTTTATGCTTTTATAAAGCTACGCTTATAAATTTTATGCTTAAATATGATTATGCTAATTTTATTTATGATTAAGACAATTATGCTAAATTTGTTATGGATAAAAATATTATGCATAAATATCATTAGTCTAAATTACCATATGCCAAAATATTTTATGGTTATTTTTTTTATGCAAATGACATCCGAAAAAGCACAACTCGTCACCCATCCTGCGCATAACCCCGACCTAGCACCCTGTGATTTCTGTATTTTCCCCAAAATCAGTGTCCCTTCGTCCAGCATACTCACCATGGAATCCTGATTTTCATGAATGCCAAAAAATTGTGCCGAAATAGTGCTAATTAGTGCCCAAAGGAAAAAAAAAGTGCTCTTATACTTAAGAAATTACAGCCATAGTTCGATGAGTACCTTCGTATACTCACCTCCGTTTGTGGAATCTGTGTACGCTTCAACCATAATTCATACTTCAAAAAATTGTGCCGAAATAGTGCCAAATGGTGCCCAAAAAGAAAAGACGATGCTCTAATAACACCGGAGTTATAGGCTTCGGTCAGTGAGTATGCTGGGCGTAGGTTCTACGCCCAGCATACTCACTTCACTACGCGAATACCGAACGAGCTATAGGTACAATTTACGCCTTATAAAATTGTGCTTGAAATAGTGCCCAATATCAGTCCAATTTTCGCTTGACTTTTGACCTAGAAAACCATTAAATTTAATTGTAAACTTTTACATAACATTAGATTTAGTACAGTCGAGTTCAAAACTTTCTAATAACTTACATTTTGTTTAACATTTTTTTAACCCCCGACGCAAAAACGATGGAAATTTGACGTGTCTGTGTTTATGTGTGTGTGTCTGTGGCATCATAGCTCCTGAACGGATGCGATTTGGATTTTGTTTTTTTTTGAAGGCGAATTAGTCGGCAGTGTTCTTAGCTATGTGTGATGAAAATCAGTTCAGTCGTTTAATAGATACGGGGAGATGAGGTGGAAATAAAACAACAATTTGCCGATGGATAAATGCATGAAACGCACAAAGCGTTATTTTGTTCTAGAGCGGTATGCAGCAATAGTTATTTTATATTATCTCCGAAACTACATGACCAATTATTGTTATACTGTAAAGGGCAAATTAATAGTATCTTTGTGATATTCTTGTGTTCATAAAATAACTTATTTTGATAAGCATTAATATGTTGTTATTTAAATAGCTATTCAAAAATGAACATGCTGAAAAATACTTTATAAAACATAAAATCATATATATCTACTAAAATATAAAAGGAAGAGATATGGTACTTATAGCCCAGCTGCTGCCAGCCCAGCAAATTATCTCGGATCGGTGCAGTATGCCTTAGGATCAGCTTTTGCTGGTGATTTTTTAAACACATTGTGATTAAACAATGGTAAGTAAAAATTTTTTAAGAAAAAACTTTTTAGCATTAATTAATAGCACTGATAGACTGTCTCAGAGAGAACAGCAGCTGTTCTCTCTGAGACAGTCTTGATAATGCCTCGTTTAGAGGCGAAACAATTGTCGACGTTTTGTTGTCCTTTTGATTCTGCGAAAAATTAATGCTATTAATTAATGCTAAAAAGTTTTTTCTTAAAAAATTTTTACTTACCATTGTTTTGTCATGGATTTTCGCCAAGTAACGCCTGTTTCTATCCAACATTGTGATTATTATAAAACTGTGATTGCATACTACTATACATTGTAGCAGTAAATTTACAAAACTAGATAAGTAAGTGTTTTGTAAATTTTTTTTTTTTGAGAAAGTTTTACTAATATTTGGAATACTATTTTTTATATATTTGAAACGACTATTTTTTCTATTTAAAATAGATTTTATTAGATTGTTGTATTAATGTTAGTCTTATTTTCAATGGTAGGTATAACAATATAAATAATATATTTGAAGATAATGACTGTTAACAAAAGCTGTGAAATAGTTTTTAATTACCGTGAAGTCTGATTACTTTAGCCCTAGGGGGTAACTTTAAATAGTGCTGGGTAGCCAAAGGTTAGAATTTGTAAATAACATTACCTTTTTAGGAATAACAATAGATTCTAAATTACAATGGGGTGACCATATCACCATTTTAGCTAATAAGCTTAGCTCTGCTGCATATGCTGTGAGACGGATTAGGCAGTTGACAGATGTAGCTACTGCTAGACTAGTTTACTTTGGTTACTTCCATAGCTTGATGTCCTATGGAATACTATTTTGGGGAAATGCGGCAGATATAGAAACAATTTTTATATTACAAAAGGGGGCAGTCCGTGCCATTTATTGTTTAGGTAAGAGAGATTCTCTTAGGGAGCGATCTAAAGATATTAATATTTTAACTGTAGCTTCCCAATATATATTTGATAACATACTGTATGTCAGGAAAAATATATATAGCTATACTAAAGTAAGTGACGTTACAGACAAAAATCTACGTAATAAAATAAACTACTCCCTCCGTGTTATCAGCTTAGCAAGGTTAGTCATTCTTTCAAGGGGGAAGGTATACGCTTTTATAATAAATTGCCTGAATCGGTCCTTTGTATGTCCGACAATAAATTTAAAACCTTTATAAAGACCACTTTATGTCAAAAAGCATATTATAAGACAATTAATTACCTTAACGATAAAAGTGTCTGGCTTGAACATGGTGCAGGCGCCTCCTAAAATGCCGTAATTGTAGCATACTTTGTACTTTAGTGACTATATACTTATATCCTCCTAAGACCCAGTGAACAATTTGGCCGAGAGGGAATTTTGACCTTATTGCTACCGGGTTACACTACTACAGGAGGCTACGATGCCCCTTTTATGGAGCATCCTGGCCTGCAGATGGCAGACCGTATATGGTTGATTAGTATGTTCCGGGCAGCGTTGGCGTCAAGATCAAACTCGCTGTTGCAGTTGGACAAACTCCTCAGCGCAGTTTGTGGTTCATAGCCACCTTGAAGAACGCTCCCGTCTTGGCGTTGCACGACGAACAGGCTTGCGATGTGTACTGCTCATCCACTACTTCAACTTCAATATTTCTAATCTCTAATCGACTCGCTAATCTCTTGATTAGCGAGTCGTGTTTCAATTTACGCCCACTTAAGGAGGCGGTGTTCATAAACTTACTTCTAGCTCCATAGAGAACCAATTTTTTTTCTACTCCACCTCCATCAAAGACTTCTTTTATAATTCTCTCCTCACACTTGGCGGTTCTAATAAACTTGTCTAGCCGCAGCCAACTTGGCGTGTTTTTCGTACGGCTCTTGACGTACCTGGAACCATGTCATACGAAAGACGGTGTATTCGACTACATGGGCAGTGTTTTTCGAAGAAACTGGAAAGGTTAACTTTTCACGCGCCCGCTGTTCGGCGTGGTTCGCACCCGCTCCCGTTTCCATTCTAGGGTGTGAGAACGGACATATTTTCTAGTTATTGGCTGAAAACGGCCCAATTTAGACTCTACTACCGCTACCGGTAATCGGGAACCGAGGTCGACTGCTATGATTCGATCATACGAAGGTTTCTGGCGTTTACTGCTCAACGCCAATATCTTTTTTACTACACGATTCATGGAAAGGCTTACACTCATGCCATCCGTTTGTAGAGAGCATCCAATTCTTTTTACATCAACAGCCAACCACGAGCTCCATAATTCTTGTAAATGGTTCTCTATGCGACCCCATACACTAGTGATTGATTCTGGGTCCACTCTACGTATCAATTCGTGCCACCCCGTAGAGGTGTAGGTGATGTGTTTCAACCCATGCGACGGTTGTGGGAACAACTTGAAATCTTGCAACTTCTCTTGAATCTTGATCCATTCGGGAACGGTGGACCACCATTTGTGGCCTTTTAGTGTGTCCACGTTTATGACGGTACAAATGCGTTTCATTGCTTCATCATCCGGTGGTTGTATTTTGTAGAAAGCTTCAAAGAGGGCGGAATCGTTGCGTTTCATGCCGAAATAACGAGCCAACCGGGAATATGCATGAGTTTCAATGTTGGTATGGAGGGTGGTCTCGTACTGCTTGGCCATTTCTTGGAGGGTAAACAAACGCAATCTCTCGTCGTAGCGCCGATCTCCAAACATGGCACGATATGCTTCTACATAGGGACCCTTTCCTTTCATGGCGTACACGAAATTTAATACATCTGGTTTGGGTGGTAACCGCGTTGTTGTTTTCATGTAGTAGTTGATCCAAACACCTAGCTCGATATAGACACGGGATAGGTCTACCACGTCGCGACGTATCTCAGACAAGAGCTTCACTCTCTTTTCTGGGTCCAATAGAGGGCAGAGCTTGGACACCAATCCCCTTTTTATGGTGTAGACTTCCAACTCCACCGTTGGATCTAGATTGCGTTTCCGGATGGGTGGTAAATATGATTTACATTTCTTTGAACTTGTTTTCGTGTGATCGACACCCCCGCACGTCTTACAAAGGGGAGGCATCGCGAAGAAATGAATAACCTCGATGAGATACACGGTTTATATACAAGGTCCAACTTGGATGTCCTCAGACAACGTTAAAAAAACAATACGGTTAAAATTGACTTTTATTTCATGTCCTCTAGAAAGTACATTGGATCTTGGGAGGATTTTTTTTGGTGCATTGTACACACCCTTTTTGACTTTGACACGGGACCAATGTATATCCGTCCATACTTAAGAAAATGTATAAATGAGTTAATTATTGAAAAAGAGTGACCGAGAGTTTTATTGCCAGGTTCTTTCTCTCGGTTCTACTTATAGCTTTGCGAATCTGGCAGTACATGTAAATATAGAAGCTATGACATTTTTTTTATTTTAAGTACCTACTGACGTTTGTAAAAGCCATTTAGTGACCTATACAAATAAATTAATCATTTCATTTCATTAGTAATAAATAATGTAAGTAATTAAAAATGTTTTTTATTGTTAAACCTTTTATTAATCGAACTATTGGATCTTGTAAATATAAAAAATTGTACACTAAAAAACTGTATAACATATTTCCTTTTTACAAATTGTCTAGATCTCAAATATGTACCTACCTATTTATTTTTTTTTACCTATATATTTTGGAAAATATTTCACCCTACAACCAATGAAGTAATACGAGTGGATTTCATTTAAGCTTACAATTTCATTTATTTATAAAAAAAAATTAAAATAAATTAAATTAGCATTTAATCGACAGTTTTTGATATGTGAGAAAATACCACAATTATTCCCAATCACATAACCGCCCACAATTAGAATTTTTAATATTTATATCCAAAAACATGTGTGAACGACTGTACCTCATTTAACGTTAGTATGTAGAAGTTTACAATTAAATTTAATGGTTTTCTAGGTCAAAAGTCAAGCAAAAATTGGACTGATATTGGGCACTATTTCAAGCACAATTTTTTAAGCCATAAATTGTACCTATAGCTCGTTCGGTATTCGCGTAGTGAAGTGAGTATGCTGGGCGTAGAACCTTCGCCCAGCATACTCACTGAACGAAGCCTATAACTCCGGAGTTATTAGAGCACCGTTTTTTCTTTTTGGGCACCATTTGGCACTATTTGGGCACAATTTTTTGAAGTATGAATTATGGTTGAAGCGTACACAGATTCCACAAACGGAGGTGAGTATGCTGGGCGAAACCTTCGTCCAGCATACTCATCGAACTATGGCTGTAATTTCTTAAGTATAAGAGCACTATTTTTTTCCTTTGGGCACTATTTCAGCACATTTTTTTGGCATTCATGAAGTATCAGGATTCCATGGTGAGTATGCTGGACGAAGGGACACCAAAATCAAAGATTTGATGAGAGGTTTCACTTTTAGCAACTCCGAAGAGGCAGTGATAGCGTTCAATCAGCACGTAGAAAACATTGCTTCAGATCTGTGGTCCTCCTGTTTTAAAAAATAGTTCGATCGCATGAAAAAATTTTTAAAATGTAAAGGAGAGTATTTTGAAAAGCAATAAACATAATATTTTGGTTTTAACATGTTGTCTTTATGTTACGCAAAACTTATAGTGTGACCTACGTATAAGCTTGTACTCGTATTATGGAGTCCAGATAACTGATAAACATAAAATACAAATTATACAATAAAGATAAATTACACCCTGACACAGCACAAACTATCGTTCTCAATGTACAAAGTTTTGTCCTGGGTGACCCACTACCTCAGATTCTGAGAAGTTAATATATGTCTCTGCCTACCCACCATGAACCAGGCGTGATTGCACCAGTTGCAGATGCGACGTATTCGTTAACTAGATCATTCGCGGGAGTTGGCACCTTCCGACTTTACCTAGTCTTCTTGTCGTCAACTCACTCGCACGTTTATCCTATACATATCTGGGTTTGAAACCAAAACCACTTAGTATCACAATTTTATCTTTTGCCGACGGCTAGCTCTAAATCATATTTGAGAAATTCAATTATACGACAAAGAAACAGACCGAACCAGCACTACCACTCGAAGCTTTTCATCGTTGGCGTAGTCTAGATGAGAGTAGACATATTCAAGTTAAAAATGTCACCCTTAACCAGTTGCAATCTCTCGTCTGATTGCGGTATTTTATGATTAAAACCAGAGGTATATAATGAGGCAAATTGTCCAGTAGCCCTTTGTAGCCATAATTTAGAACAGCGCCTCTTACCAACGACATTTCGATGCTTAATTACCAACTGAGTATAACGTGCCTTAAAATAAACCTCTTTGGAATTTTATCGTCTGCCAGCTTTCATGTAGCGGCGATTCGTAAAAAACAAAGGCATGCTTACTTTTTGGGTTTTCAGTGTAATTCTTTGGCCATTTAATTATCGTACAAAGTGCGTGCTTGTGTATTGATCAACACACATTGATCTTTTTTTGTCTACACTTACTGTGCTAGAGAGGTCTTTTTTTAATAATATTCCAATATGAATCGCAAAAACGATAGTCTTGGGCCGGACTCGGCCCAACGACTGTGCCCTCTCCAGGAGGGACATTCTGGCAAATGATCAAGACTCCATAGACTCGTTTGCGAACATATCAATGTGCAACCTAGGGCGAAGGCAACTTTTTGTAAGTATTTTTGAAATAACTAAACATTATGGCAGCAGCGGAGCAATTGAAGACCATGAATGTATCCATAACTTGATACAATAGCAGAGTATAAGGAAATGTAGACCATATCCGTACAAACCGATAGTGAAAAAGCCTTATTTTTCTTTTCTCTTTAATGAATTGTACACTATCCATCCAAAGGTTGCCAGGAAGAGATCGCTTTTAGCGATAATGCCGCCTATTGTACTGTCTTTAAGTTATGTCTCCTAAATGTATGTTTCCTTTTTGTGTACAATAAAGAGTATTTGTATTGTATTGTATTGTGAACAAGATGACGAAGATTTTTTTTTATTTTGATGTAAATTAATGATTACCTCATAACAATTACAATCTAGCCTCTGCAATCTAGCTCTATTATAATGGAAGGACACTTTGATCTTGTGTTCTTCAAGGGTAGTAGCACTCACTGCACTCCGTAAGACTAATTTCACTAAACTAACTCAAAAGGCTTAGTCCTTTTCAGTCTCCTTACTATGTTCGTGGTGTCAAGGAGTGTCCAAGAAATATAAATGAAATAATTTTATTATAAGCTCTTCTCCTGAGCTTACGGGACGGGTATCTCATTAACTAAGATCTTAAGATGACACAATTATATAGAAATTTAATGAAGTAAGACTGGGTGTTAACTTGGCCTACAGTGGATTTCTTTAGCGTGCTCTCTAGAAAACCATTTCCTGAGATTGCAAATCTAGATTTAGTAAGAATATTCATACAAATATAAATTTAACGAGTAATTTGTATTTAAATTTGAAATTTAAAAAATGTTTAAATAGTGCAAATCCTTTTTTGATCAATTTTGTTTTATTTGATCACAACACCAAAATAGGGGTCTTTTTAAAAAAAACCTTTGACTTTTGGTCGTACATTTGGGGTTATATTTTGCTTCATATCCAAGGAAATGTACTTATCGAATTACCAGTAACCCTGTATACATTATGTGTAACTTTCGTTTACTTTAACGTTTTGTAATAATTGCCATAAAAAATTAATACTTACAACAGTAAAATTCTCAATTATAATATCTGAGGTTAAGGGTGATTGGGGCGCCCCGTGCTCGCTACTAAAACACAATGTAACTAAACCATAAAACAACCAGAAAACCATCGTTAAATTTTTTATTGTAAGTGTAAATAGTGGTTGTTTACAAAATGTCAACCGTATACCTGTGTCTACCGCTTGCATTTACACCACGAAAACCTGTTAAGATTTTTATAGTAATATTTAATTACCCACGCCATAAAGGTTTTATATAAAGATAACATACATTTCTTTGCAAGAATATTTCAACTATATCAATATCGTTTATGTTAAACACGCGTAATTATCACGATCATTATACATGGTTTTATGGGTATTTTACAACATGTTTACTTTGAACATCTTAGCCCGGAGAAGGTTATTGTTTTTTTAGGATTTCGTTGTTCAAAACCGAGCCTTATAGTTTTAAATAGATAATTAAAAAATGGTGGGATGTCATCTTTTAAAAACATTGAAAGGTTAAGATAAGATAATTAAGATAAGATAATTAGGTATTTATTTGCAAAAACACGTGTGTATAAATTGTAGATCTTACATTAGGATTTAGTGTCAACATGTTTTACAATTGTCATGGTGTACAAATTATGCTTAAAATTATACAATTAAAATTGAAATCAAAATACAATTACAATTAAAATGCTTAAAATTAAAATTAAAATGCTTAAAATTATTAAAATTAGAAAAGAAAAACTAAAAATTTAAATTATTCAAATCATTCAATGCATTTATATTATTTAAATTCTTATTCTTATTATACACTAGCTGTTGCCCTTATTTATTTTTAAAGACGTAGGGAATGATGTGTTTGTGTGTTTTTGGTAGTATGGTAGTATTACCAGTAGAATCACGTAGAATTACCGACTACAAGTTCCACTAAATGTCCACAATATTCTTTTATAATATAAAAATGAATCGCTGAATGTGTTGCTAAACGCAAATCTCGAGAGCAGCTGAACCGATTTCGCTAATTCTTTTTTGTTAAATTTAAATTCTTATTCTTATTATACACTAGCTGTTGCCCGCGGAGCCCGCGTGGATGTCGGTTATCGCGACCAAATATACCATCATAAATGTCCTCTCTTAAGTTCTAATCTATCCTTGTACCAAATTTCATCAATATCAGCCAAAGTTCATAAATACCTAACAATAATAAGCTATAAAAATTGACCAATAATAATAAAAAGTGACATCTATATATCTCCGTTAAATTCAGTTTTATATTTTGGTCACATCTCCGGTTCTAATCAACCGATTGCGATGAAACAAACGTAAGATTTTAAGTCTGACCAAGCCCTGTCTAACAAAAAAAACCGCACCAAAATCCGTTCAGTAGTTTCTGCGTCCATCGCGAACAAACAGACAAACAGACAGAAAATTTAAAAAAAATATTTTCGTGTTCAGTACCTATCGTTAACATAACATAACCCAAGTATTTTTTTTCAGATATCTCCAATGTACAGACACGACCACTTTACAATTATATAATAGTATAGATAGATAGATAGATGGGGCACACTAAAAGTTTTGCACTTCTAGCTAATCGGAACTATTTGAATTTCGAATGTTATATTTTTTAAACGTTGCAATCTTCTTAGTAATAAAAAAAAAACAATTGGCGGGAAATCATTTGTCAATTGTTTTTTATCACACATCAAAGTTCTACGTATGCCACGAAAATGGAATTAAGTCAAAAAGATTTTAGAGCGATGACTTTTAATGATTTTAAGTTCTCTCTCTCCGCAAGACTGTGCCGCTCGTCTTCAAAATGCTTTTGGGAGAGAAGCACTTTGTTTGAGCACCGTGAGGCGATGGTTTGCTGAATTTGAGAGAGGTCGAGTTTCTTTACATGACGAATTTCGTGAAGGGCGGCCTTCAACTGCCGTCAACGAAAATAATGTGGCTACTGTTAAGCGGTTAATTGAACAAAACCCGCGGATTACCTATGAGACAATTCGAGGACTATTGGGGATTGGTATGAGTCAAATCCAGAAAATTTTACACGAAGAATTGAAAGTTCGGAAACTTTGTTGTCGTTGGATCCCTCATGAACTGACAGCGGAGCAGAAGTGGGCTCGCGTGGTGCTCACTGATGGTACTGAAGTACGATCACGGACATTCTAATGCTGTTTATGACATTGTCACAGGAGACGAAACTTGGATTTATTGTTTTAAACCCGAAAAAAACAGCAATCTTGTCAATGGGTGTTTGAAAATGAGAACAAGCCAACAAAAGTGAGGCAGGCGAGAAACGTTGGTAAAAAAATGATCGCGTTTTTTTTCTCCACTTGAAGATCAAAAGAGTGTTCATGCCGAGTGGTATTCTACCATTTGTTTACCCAGGGTGTTAGAAAAAGTTCGCGAAAGACGACCCGAAGGTCGCGTTCTCCTACATCATGACAACGCTTCTTCACACACGGCCAACAAAACAAAGTAATTTTTAGCTTCCGAAAAAGTACAACTCGTCACCCATCCTACGCATAGCCCCGACCACCTAGCACCCTGTGATTTCTGTATTTTCCCCAAAATCAAAGATTTGATGAGAGGTTTCACTTTTACCAACTCCGAAGACGCAGTGATAGCGTTCAATCAGCACGTAGAAAACATGGCTTTAGATCTGTGGTCCTCCTGTTTTAAAAAATGGTTTGATCGCATGAAAAAATGTTTAAAATGTAAAGGAGAGTATTTTGAAAAGCAATAAACATAATATTTTGGTTTTAACATGTTGTTTATTTAAGTTATGCAAAGTTATAGTGTGACCTACGTATACCTACAATTATTATTCTATGTCATAAAATTTAGTTACAAAACTGATTTTTTGATTTATGTATCTGTTTGCGAGATATTTAACTTTAAAGCGTGTTTTTACAATAGGTTAACCCAGTCCAAAGTTATGAGGTAACAAAGATACATACAGTCGAATTGAGAACCTCATCCTTTTTTTAAGTCAGTTAAAAAGTAAGCACTTACGAGATAATAATGAGTGTACTGCCTTTGTAAGAACATCGACAGAAACGCGATAAACTTTTATGTTGAACTAGTGCTTAGCTCTCTGACTACACACACTGTTAATTTTAATTTTACTAACTGATTTCTACAAAAGGAGTAGGTTCTCAATTCGACTGTATGTTTTTTTCTTGTTTGTTACCTCTCATATCTTTCGGCTGGAAAAGCCGATTTTTTAAAATTTTGTTTTAATAAAGTTCTATTGCTTTACGAGTGGTCTCATTATATTACAATTTGGTCCTATTCCGACAATTATTTGGTCTCATTCCGGTAGTGTCACTCTGAATGTCTGTCGGTGTCTGTGTCAATGTTTGACATGTTTTATAAACATCCCTACAAATATTTCCTAAATTCTTTCCGCGGTTTCGTTCTCGTTCACATTTCCCACTGGAAAATATTACTAGAATAAAAACCGGCAAGTGCGTGTCGAGCCACGCATAAGATAGGGTTCCGTAGTTACCCATAAAACCTCTGTCACTCATGATCTAACAGAGTTATACCATCCGTTATAGTTTTCCTTCAAAATGCATTACATGGCTAAATATCTAGGAAACGGATACTTAAATCAATAAATTATTTTAACAACCTCGATGTTTTAAAAGAGTATAATGATACTCCGAACGTTGGAGTAACTGCAAGAAAATATACTATCCCCACTTTACGTGTAGAGGAGGTACCCCAAAAAAAATTATTTTCAGAAATTTATTTTAGCACTTTGTCGGCTTAGTAAATACCTATCAAAGTTTCATGTTTCTAGCACTAACCGTTTAGGAGAAAAGCTGAGGAGGGACGGACGTACATGTCAAAACTATTAAGGGTTCCGAGACTTTTACTACGGAAGCCTCGGAAGCCTAAAAAGTAGTTTAACACACTAAGGGGTCACCCGTAATTATGTACTCGTAGTTGCATTACCGTGCAACATGCAGCTATATAATTTGTGAAATAATCAGTTCTGTGGTTTTAAAGATTTACTTTCTACCTACATCAAACAAATTCTAGCTTTTATAACATTAGCATATCTATAGTAGGTAGGTATATATCACAAGGAACCTTTGAGCAATCGACTATAACTACCGAGTACGATCATACAGGTATTGCACAGACTTACCACAGTAAATATAGGCTGTTTGTAATGTACTCCGTGGCCTTAATTTTGAAGTGCAGTGGAGCGCGTGTGGCGATGGTACGATGCGTTGCGGGAGGACGGACATGTCACGACGAATACGGCTTTTATAATTATACTCACAGGTTCAGATAAAAGAAACAAGTACGCCTGCAGACGTGTAACCTTGCAGATTGGGCCAATAATAAGGCAAGTAAAACAAATAAATATTTCAGATATTTACGCATTACGCATTACGGTACGCATTGAAGACACTGTGTCCAACTGGTGTAGTACTACCGTCGGTGCACCCCAAGGCGGCGTTCTCTATCCTTTACTCTTCGCGGTTTTCATAAACTCTATCTTTAATCAGCTTCGATCTTCCTACCAGCATTATGCAGACGATCTTCAGATATATACGCAGGCCCCCTTGGAGGACTTATCGGTGGCAGTGGATACAATTAATGGGGATCTGTCACGGATAGTTTCCTGGACTAAATCTTACGGCCTGATGGTAAACCCGTCAAAGACACAGGCTATTATAATTGGTAGCAGTCGAGCTATTGCAAAACTGGACACGACGCTGATCCCGCCTGTGGTTTTTGACGGCGCCACTATACCACTGAGTGATAAGGTCAAGAACTTGGGAGTATTTATAGATCCTAGCCTGTCCTGGGGTCCACAGTTGCAGGAGGTGAGCAGGAAACTGTTTGCTTCCTCAGGGTCACTTGGGAAATTACAAAATCTCCTTCCTATCGCTACAAAGATTGCCCTCGCAAAGTCCCTTCTCCTCCCTATCCTTGATTATGCAGATTCCAGCTATCTCGATCTTGCTGAAAACCAACTAGATAAACTTGAGCGCCTTCAGAATATTTGCATAAGATTTATATTTGGTTTGCGCAAATATGATCACGTTTCACAGTTTCGATCTCAGCTCAAGTGGTTGCCTATTCGATCTCGCCTAAATACTCATGTTCTCTCCCTTCTATAGAATATATTGTTCAACCCTTTCACCGCTTCCTACTTAAAGGTTCGGTTTGAGTTCCTACATGACACGCATGATAGGTGCTTGAGATCATCGGAAAACCTACGGTTGAGAATGCTTCAGCACTCCACAAGCTTCTTCGATAACTCCTTTACTGTTGCAGCTATTCGCTTGTGGAATAAATTACCTTAGAGATAAGACGAGCCGAGACATCACAAAAATTTAAATCTTTGGTTAGGGACCACTACTTAGCGTTGGAACTTTTATAAACTGCAACATTATTATGTACTTGCATTACTCTTTTATGTATGTATGTTTTTGGTATGTATGTATGATATGTTTATTTATGTATGATATGAATTATTTATGTGAGTATAATTATATGTATGTGTTTTTGTAATTATGTTCCCATATATGTATGTATTTATAAGTTTATTGACCTACGCCTACTACTACTACCTTTTCGTCCTTCAAATTCTATCCATCCAAAGGTTGGCTGGTAGAAATTGCTTTATGCAATCAATAAGGCCGCTCATTGTACTGCTCATATATGTATCTAAGCTCTGTGTATGTAGATATATTAATAATGTATTGGCGTACAATAAAGCGTATATAAATAAATAAATAAATAAATATTTTTCACACAGGGCTTAAATAGCTCAAAGTTATATTGCACAAAAACACCTATACTTTTCCACTGTTATAATTTTATTTTCAATGGCCGGTTTCACCTCAAGGCATCATCAGAGATTTATACAAAATATAGTTTCAATTTAATTCAGATAATAATATCGTACTACATATTCGTACGGACATCAAAACACTTCAGAGAAACCGGTCAGTGAAAATGAAATTATAACAGTGGAAAAGTATATGTGTTTTTGTGCAATATGTGTAGCAGATTCCACCAAGTGCCGTCAATCGACAGTATAAATAGCTCAAAGTTAGCTTACTTTGAGCTATTATTATAAGCCTGTATTTTGGGATCTAGATAACTGATATACTTATAAATATACTTCTAATTACATACATAATGATAGACTAGCAGAATCTCCGGACTTTGCCCACGTGGTTTTTGAAATGTTTTTAATTGCTGCTCCGCTCCTATTGATCTTAGCGTGATGAATGAATCTATATTAACAATGTTGCTATACATAAGTGGTTTTTTTTTCAAATCGGTTCAGTAGTTTCGGCAAAAAAACAATTAATCAAATCTCTACGCTTTCTAATACCTATTAGTATAGATAATTAACACAGAATAAACCATCGTCGTGCTCATCCCACAAAGTCTTGTCCTGGGTGATTTGAATTGATTTTTGCTCGGTGTCCTGCGCGGAGCACCGCGCAGGACACCGTACCCTGTGTGGCGTGGTGCGGCGCGAAGCATCGCGCCGCACCACGCCACAGGTTTTGGCCTATTGCTTTTGACCCCTTAGGGCTAGGTCAAATTTTCGATTTTTTGGCTTGCCTCCAGATCGAGGGCTATCCATAGAGGGGTCAACCATCATTGGAGCATAAGCAGTTCTCGAGAGCTAAAGGGGGGTACATTCCCCATTTCTATATATAGATAGATGAGATACAACAGTACCTTAGATATTGAATGAGAGTCAGGAAGACTGTTTGTTGTTTAAGAAATCGTTGAATAGGAATTGTAAATGACGATTTACAAATAGCATACCTATACCTATTGGTAGACCATTTTTGAAATTTACTGTTACTCTGAGTTCTATATCATAAAATATACAAGTACCTATTAAAAGTGTCTTAAAATATTTTTGGACATTCTCACACAACGTCATCTAGCCCAAATTAAGCTAATATAAGCTTGTGCTATGAGATCTAGACGACTGATAAACATACTTATACATTTCTAAATACATACATATTTTACATAGAAAATACCTAAAGTCCAGAACAAACATTTGTGGATCGCACAAAACCCGGAATCGAACCTGGGACCTCAGGGACGGCAGTCGCATACTCATACCACTGCGCCACCGAGGCAGTCT
This sequence comes from Nudaria mundana, assembly GCA_963556515.1. Taxonomy (NCBI): domain Eukaryota; kingdom Metazoa; phylum Arthropoda; class Insecta; order Lepidoptera; family Erebidae; genus Nudaria; species Nudaria mundana. The sequence goes on from OY748296.1 coordinate 14,456,014, forward strand.
ACAAAAAACACAGAGTGTAAAATTCTTAATTTATTATCAACATTAATTCGCACGTTCACCGACCAGTATCTCCTTCGAATATGTATAAAATAAATTGTGTACAGCTACACTTTTAGGGCACAGATATAAAACACCGTATTATAAAACGGAGATCTATTTAAGTGTGTTGTAAATAAGCAGTGTGTGAGTCTGTACTGGTTGTGTAGGTGCTATTTAGCCCTCAAGGTGGTGCCACGTCGTGACTTACCGCCGCCGCGTGCTCCACCAATAAGAAATAAACGCCCACGTCTACCGCCTTAAAAATGTTAAAATAAATAAAATGCACACGTCCTGGCTTATCTGCGCGCATAGTCGAGTACTGTGAAAGGTCAACGCTTACTTACGCTTTGCGATGATGCAATTACAAGTAAGTTTTGAAGCTGTCCTATTGAGGACAACGTAAATGTGAGGACTTTTACGTTGTCCTTAATAGGACTTTTATAGGATAGGATAGGATTATGTACGTTGTTTCTTTTATTTTAATTTCTGTCTTGTCTTGAATACATCGCTTCTTGTCATCGATTCTGGGTAAATCCTTTAGGAAAATTTTGTATTAAATTTTTGGTAGAATCGAGTAAGAAATCTCCCTTTCTTTCTGAATTAAAGAACTTCTTCTGTACGACTGTTGACATTACCACATTGAAGGGCAATGCTCTGAACAAGAAAGAACTAGTCTTCTGTCGTATTCGTTTCTTCATAATTATCGAGCTGTAGAGTTGGTTTGTTTGGTTGAACGTGGTATCTCAGAAACTACTAATACAAATTGTTTCTTTGAATAGTATATAGAATCGATGACCAAGAAAAAAAACCCCTCCGTGCACTGCGTAAACGCTTAATTTTTTATTATAACAATAATAATTAAAACAAATCAGGTTGGAATTATCCTTTACAAAGCATAATGCTACGATATTTGGCCTGTAAGAATTCCAAGCGAACGAAGTCGCGAGAGTCCGTTATTATTGAGCGGAGCGAAGCGTAGCGTATCTTAGACGACAAGTGTAAATCGTTTGTGTGCCAACTCCTCCGAAACGGCTCGACCGATTTTGACCAAATTTGGCATGCTGGTCGACATCATACCCGGGAGTGCATATCTCTGAAATCATGAAAATAGAGCATAAAAAAATTAATTAAATTTGCTCCGCTCAATATTTGCAATTAGTAGTTTGCATTGCATACCTAGTATTAAAAGTTATGCATCATTGTCCGCGGTGTCCGCTGCGCCTTAGTGGCGTGTGCCCGCGGCAGGTGCGTACGGCACAGACCGGTCCACGCTCACCGCGCAATACCGCACAAGTACACCCTGTACATACTTAACAACGACGTTACGCATATATTAACTAACCTCCACATTTGGGCTGAGAAACACTACAATAAACTATTTTAAAAGAGTATTGCATTAATAAAAGTGTAGCCTCTATATAGGCCTCAGACATATTTTATGTAGTATATAAAAATATACTTTAACGATTCACGACTTTAATAGGTGAGGTATGCTATAAATGGTACACTTCGTGTGGAAAATTTCAAATGGCATTATGATTACTTATGGAATAACACACAGACGAATTCTCAGCTTCACAAACATTAAAAATAAAAGATTCGAAGGATCAAAGTAGTTAGGTAGTTAGTTAGCCCTTTGGGTAAACTGACGTGATAGGTAGATGGATTGTGAAGGATGGTTAACAGAATATGTCGGAAAGAAAATGCATATATGTACTTAGTATCACCTTTTACACTTGTGCATCAAGTTTTGAAAATAAATAAAACATGTACGTATTGTATACAGACTGATTGATAGTCAGGTGGAAGTAAAAGACCTCGGAGTCAATATGATCATGTCTTGTTGTTATTAAATGCTCGTAAATTAACTTAAGTGACAGCCTGTAAATCATTATATAAAAAATAAGTAAATACTCGTCGAAGGAACAATAGTCAAGAACAAGGTGAGCCGAGATGCAGACTGTATATTTATGTAGGAAACTATAGGTAAATAGTATAGCGTACAATTTTTTCTCTTTATTTTCTCGAGACATTTTCCAGAATAGGTCAGGCAAATCAGTTTTATCGTGGCTTTAAATATCTGACAATGATTGATCTTTAAATAATTACAAGAGCCACAACGTATAAAGTACAGAGAATATAACTATGCCATTGCAAACCCAAGTAGGTACCTATTTGTAGGTATGTATACTCACAATATTTACACAGATTCGTGATAGTAAACTATTCTTTTACTAAAAGTTTATTACAATAAAATATTGTAAGGTACCTAAAACCTTTATGGTGGGTTTTCATAAACTGACAGCTGTCTAGAAAAATATGTTTAGGAAAATGTCATCAAAATGTGTGGTTTTAGATAAAGTATTAGATAGTGGTTTATATATATTTATACCCTATTTCTAGGATCTTGTACTATGTGAAGGGGAAATACATCGTTGGGTGAATGGTGAGCGTTGATATATCGAAAGGTGACTGACTACCCTGCCCTAAACTGAGTCGCAAGTCGCAGTCGCCTGCGATGTATTCGCCACTTTATCACACGAGCGCTTAGTAATTAGATCTCGCGAGTTCTAGAACTAGCCGAAATGACACCATAATATGTACCTAATATATTAATAGGGGTGCTCAAGAAGTGCTCTACATTTTTAACGATGACATTTAATAAGTGTTTCTGAGATCGTTTTATAGTGGCGGTGGTCTAATAATCACGGTACGGTTAAATTAAATACGCAGTGATTATTACTGTCACCATAAAAAGTCTCATTAAAAATAAAAAGTGACGTAAAGTGTGGCCTAAGATGGTACCGACATGCCGACCGCTCAAACATCAGATCCGGTTTTGAAGCCTCCGCTTCGACCCTCAGTCCCGTTTGTGTTTTCGTTCGCAAAACTATCTTATTTACGTTAATTAAGTGAAGTATAAATTCGTGACTAGTACTGTGGGAGAGGCTTACTCTCAAGAGAATCGTGACGACATTAAAAAGTTCATTTTATTGATACAATATGGTGGACCTTTGTTTCAAAATTTAAAATTCAGTATATTCACAAGAACTTCTTTTGAAATCAGGCATTAAGTGAAATAAATGTAAAGTAAAACCGTCAATTTGTGAATTTCAAATATAGCAACTTTGCAGATCATACCGTCTGTCAAAATAAATACTCGTTATTCCCTTACAATGGAGTCGTAAGCAGTACACCTATATTCATTACGTCCCTTCAACTGGAATATCTATAACGTTGTGACAGCTACTGGAATTGATAATCGTAAAAACGGTCTCCATAACTCATGTAATGGTGGTTAAATAACGTTTTAAGTAACATTTCTTTATTGTTTAAAATAGTTTTGTGGGAAGAAAATGACTGGAGTGTTGTATTTTTAAGCAGACGTAACTAAAAGTTGGGAAGACGTAATTAAAAGTACATTTATATATAGGGTATAGTACCATTGTACATTTACATTCAAATGGGTCAGTGTGGAAAAGTCTAAAACTATGAGACATTCGAAGATCTGTTCTTAGGAACTATGTCATCGACTTAGTAAAAATAAAAACTGCATTCACAAATTTAAGGAAGGATGGTTCACAGAATGCTGGTTGTGTTACCAGCTGAACTACAAAATATGACGTCATTAAATTCGTCATAATAATGTAGCATCTCACCTTCACTACCCATATTCCATGATAGCAAAGAGATACCCTTCGGTCTAGGTCACAAATATAAGAATACTATATGGTGGTAAGTGCTTCGTGCTAGCCCAGTAGGCTCACGTATGGCTAGAACGTCTGAGGTGGGAACAGCCCGACGGATTATGTCGTTTAGGTTAGCGTGACAAGGTAGGGAAAACATGTCCTCGTTGTCACAAATTTCACATTTAAATCCCTAGCAATTCTAAATGCAACAAACTTAGTTACTTTAACATATTAATCAAATTTGATCCTTTCCCTTTAACCTATCTACCCCCTCCTATAGGAATTTAAAACAAACTCAACAAATATAATGTAATAAAGTTCCTTCTCAAAAAAAAATTATGTAAAGTGTGATATGGTGTGAGTTGTCCCACTCTTGTCACACATCATTATCGTTCAAAAACTACTGCACCGATTTTCATGCTGCTTTATAACGAATAGGGTGGTTTTCGAGGAAGGTTTTAGTATATAATTTGTTGCTAGTAGTAAATAAAATAATAATGCATTACGTTATATTCAAATGCATCTATCAATTTCTTACTATGTTATAATAAGGATACTTATGGAAATACCGTTATGAGTAGAAACATTTAATGTGCAACTGTTTATAAATGAGGACACCAGTTTGAAGCAACATGTTGTGACTTATGGTGGGCAAGGCATGTTTTATTATTACAGTTATTATCTGCCTCAGGCTCACAAGAATTACAGAATAACAGGGCCGAGAAATGAAATGCGTACATTTTTTTTATCGACACTGCATTACCCCAAGGGAATTTAATTTATCATTTATTGTTCGATCGCGTTTGGTAAAACGTTCAAGGGAAAGAATCATCTCTTTTTATAATTATTACATTAACTTAAAGGTATGTACTGATCATTTATTTTATAACATGGTTCATCCTAGTAATAAAATTTACTTAGGTATGCTAATTAGGCATAATGTGGCAATCTAATGGTGAAAGAATTTTTGAAATCGGTCGATTACATTTTGATTTTATTTGTAACTTTAGTAAGTAAATACTTTGGTGAAACAATTTTTGATTAGTCTATCTGTGAAATTAAGAAGAAAATCCTACCGATCGGATTTTATTCCTCAGACTTCGGAGATTAACGTGTACAGATCTATAGACTCAAATGAAAAAGCATTTTTTTTTCAAACTAAAAATACATACCTAAAAGATATTAAACTTATTTAAAAAGTATGTAAGTCGTTTTGTAAGCACCTGACAAAGGTAAATACTCTATCAAGCTGCCTGCTTTATTTTTTGTTTACTTTAACAAAACTATACTTAAAAATTCCTAATTGCGTCAAATACCAACTTTAGTAATTTTTCCCGTGTTTGAAATTGTAAAGGTTGTCTCCAGCAAGGTATGGGTTATTGTGAGAATATTATAGGACAAGAATCTGACAAGCTTTCAGATTGCCTGAAGGATCTTCTCCAAAAGTGCGCTAACTCTCGTTCTACGACAATAGCATGCAGTCGTGGGAACTGCACACAAATTGCAATGATTATGATGAATGATATGTATTCCCGCAAATCCATTCTATCATATGGGTACGTGAATAGTTGGATTGAATACAGAAATACGTAACAGTTCTTTGTAACTACTTGGTATTGGCACCTACCTATCACGATGCGTATTCTAGTATTGTCAATATCAATGCAATGTACTATGTGTTCATTGCATTTGATTGCAAAATGTCTGCGTTGCTTCATACATTCATAAGCGTATCCTCGGTGTTTTGCTAAATTACAAGTTTGCCTGTGATTTAATATTTCCTGTCTGTATTTCAATTGCGGTTTTGCATGGTGTTGTAACTTTATTTTTCCATCCATACAAAGGACTATGGTATTAGAAACCCAAGCCAACTTGACTTGTAAGTGGTCTAATTATTTATCAACGGATAAGGCTCTGTCAAACATAAAAGTTCCCAATTAGTGGTCATAAGGTCAGCCCGTGGAACCAATGAAATAATATCAAAAGAGTAGGTGTACTATAAACCCCTGCTAAAAGTCTATTCCCACATATCAGTGAAGCCTCAGTGATAGGCATAGTACCGGCACAGTTTAGTATTAGTGTAAAATATTATTTTATACATTTTCTATGAACGCATCCCGACTTGTCAGTGTCAGTGACGACTCAGTCATCCTTGGTCATCACTGACACTGACACTAACATGTGTGAATCGACCTTTACCTTAACCACCTGCCTAGCACAATATCGTAATATTTACTCTTAAAGCTGCTGAAGTGAATTCATATATCTCCAGATACAATCACGGGTATTTTCCCGGAGGGATACGTCATCCAGATTGCAATTTTATGTTTATAATTCTGTAAATAATATTATGAAATCATAGTCACTGAATTTAATACGTAAGTAGAGCCTAATGTATTTCTGAACGGAATTATAATGGCAAATTTAAAGGAGCAAAGCAATGCCTACAATAATTTGTACTGTAATAAGCAGGTACGATTTTATTTTCATTTTGCATGAATCTTTACTTTTAAAGGTATAGGTAGTAGGTATTGCCAACTCTGTCTTAAAATTACCATAAACAAAGTTTATCTGTTAGGATCCTATAAATTTATTAGTGAAATAAATACAAATTACATCAGATAACTCCAATATCATCACAATAGTAATGCAAAAATAATCATTTCAAAGAATTTTGTGTATATTAGTGTAAAAATAAGCTAAAAAGTGACGAATCAGCTGACCGTATTGTTCAATGTTATTTTACGTAAATACATAATGTTTCTCCTATAATAGGTAAAATTATTTTATTATACGTGTTTATTCATATACTCAACATTGAAAACAGGCGATCTATTTTCGTAAGTACAGAAAAGTTTTGGTTTAATTTACCGATACCTAACATAACCTCGAACTACCTACTTGTATTTTCTAAATTGCGTTTAATTGCACTTATTTGTCGAGAATATGAATACCCGTAGCCGTAGAGCCTTATCCCGCCAGCAGGAGGAGCCCAAACTTCAGCTGGTGTTGCAGGAACTTAAATCTAAAACAGAGCTCTGTTTACAATTAGAAAAAGAAAGAGAAGAAAATGAAAACTTGTTGATAGGTGCTTTAGACGATAGTAAAAAACTAAAATCTGAACTAGCTAGGCTTCATATTAGTTATGATGAAATTGTAATGCAGCGGAACCACCTTCAATCAATAGTAGATAGGTTTCAAGAGTGCAGTGACGAGTATGAAGGGACCTTGAGGAGGACTACCTTGCTGGAACAGTAGCTACGGGATGCCCAGGGGCACATCTTACACCTAGAGTCGGCTGCCGAGCAAGTCGTAGTCCAACAAACGGATAACCTTTATAACGAGCTAATGAGTGGTACTCCGCAGTTTGTTCCTTCTGCAACAGTTCCAAACCTGGACTTGTCTACTATAGATCTTACCAATGACAGTTCATACCAACTGGACAAGCCAGTTTATTTTTGCAGCAGGAATAAACTAAAAAAATACCTAAAAAGTGTAAAAATGTTAACTCTAGTTTAAAATTAAGAGAATAAGCTAAATTATCTATGTTAGAACTTAAACAAAGTCATTTAAAATATTACACTGACACACAACGCTTAGAGTCACAAATAAAAAATTTGCAATTTGAATTAGAGTATGTAACTAAAAATATGAATGGTCTCTAAAAGACTTTAATAAGTGTTCATCAAGTATAGATAAGGTACTCAAAACATCTAATTATAATACTGAGCGCCTTAATACATTTATAAATAACCACTCGTGCAACATCAACTGCACAAGTCCTCCTCAATCTTTGGAGCACCAGGCTTCCCTTACAACTTGCTCTCCTTCTACTTCATTAGTGTATGAATTGTGTGACAGTGTAAAAAGTAATAGTCATACTGGTTATACTAAACTAATTTTATTTAGTGATGATATTGGAACTGATTTTGGTTCTTTTCTGATACAACAATTTAATTCAAATTGTTATTCAATTATTAATAACTGTTATCCAGGTGCATCTTTAAATGAAATTATGCAAAAGATATTAGAATATAATTTTGACTCAAACAGTAAAATAATTATTTTCTGCTCAAACAGGGGTAAAATTAACAAAAATGAACTATCCCTATACTTTGACAAAATGCAAAACTTAAATGTTGAACATCTAGTAATGTTTACATTACCATATATAAAAGGTGTGCCAGACGTGGAAAATTCTCTTAGATATAAGATAAATTTACAACTCAATTTAACTAGCCAATATAATAATAAATTCCATGTAATTGACTTTAATTCTGTTTTTGAGAGAACTGTATATAAATACAATTTTTCAACTTCTGACAGTAAGTTTAACGATAACAAACATATTGTTTATGTAAACAAAGGTAGGTATTTTATAACAAAGCATTATAAGAGACAAATAGCAAGTTTGCTATTCAATTATTTTTACACTTCAGCCAAGAACTTGGCTGACAAAACTGCTTTTATTGAGCAATGTAGATTTAGTGTTAAGACTTTGGAATCTGTTCCAAGTAATTTAAATTAAGTTCTACGACAACAGAGGCAATATTACCCTTTAGCAGACATAGTCAATTAATTGAATTAAATTTAGTTACAAATATTAATTATGTTAAAAAATGCCCTCCAAATCAAACCAAATCAAAAAATGTAAATTATATCAACATAGGGCATCAAAATATTGGTTGTTTAACACATGGCAAAGAGTTAGAGTTGGAACTGTTAATGAATTCAGATAATATTGATATTTTTTGTATTACAGAACATATGCGTAAGTCGAATGAGCTCATGTTAAATTTTAGTAATCACCGGGTTGGTAGTGCATTCTGCAGGGTGACCACAGTACGGGGGGGATCTTTGATTTTATTAAATAAAAAACTTAAATTTAAAGAACGGAAAGATATCGTGTCTCTTTCTCTAGAGTGTAAAGTCGAACTGTCTTGCGTGGAAATGGAGCAATTCATAGTAGTATGCGTGTATAAACCTGGAACCTCGCCCTTTTGCGAATTTGAGGAACTTATTGACAAAGTTCTATGTAAACTTGGAAAAACTAATAAGTACCTCATAGTTTGTGGTGATTTTAATGTCGATTTACTTGTTAATACGCCTATGAGTTATAATATTTTAAATTTAAATAAAATTTTTTCTCCCGAATTCCTGTAGATTTGACAAAAACCCTAGGCTCTTCAACCCCCATTGCAGAATCTTTGTTAAAAGCAAACGTTCCTTGTTGTAACGTTATATTTAAATTCAGTAAAGTTAACATAAACACCATCTTAAAAACTTTTAAATCTTTAAATATCAATAATACAGCTGAGCTCTGGGGCATCTCTGTATATTTAGTAAATTCTTTTGTTGAAATGTTGCTCCTGAACTAGTAATAATATTTAATAATTGTGTTGATAGTGGTGTGTTCCCTGATTTAATGAAATCTAGTAAATTAATTCCCCTGTTTAAATCGGGTAGTACTTCAGATCCGTCCAATTTCCGTCCCATTTCTGTACTACCTACATTTAGTAAAATTTTTGAAAAAATTATGCTTAATCAAATGCAAAATCACTTTAACGTTAATAAACTATTACATACAAAACAATTCAGTTTCACTCGTGGTCGGTCCACCACTGATGCCGGAATTAAATTATTAGAGTGTATATACAGGGCCTGGGATGAGTCATATGATGCTTATGGTGTATTCTGTGACTTATCTTAGGCCTTCGATTGCGTTCAGCACCAGACTTTAATTAAGAAACTTGATCATTACGGAATCCGGGGGACGGCCTTGAATTTCGTCAATTCTTACTTAAGTGATAGGGTCTAGAAAGTAGTGATCAATGGTAAACAGTCACCTGGTTCTCCTGTAGCTATGGGGGTACCGCAGGGTTCAATTTTGGGACCTTTTCTTTTTCTAGTATATATTAATGATCTCCCTCACCTCATAAGAGACGACCACGAGGTAGTTTTGTTTGCTGATGACACTTCTTTAATATTTAAAGTTAAACGTGGACAGCGCGAACTTGACGATGTAAACATTGCCCTCTCTAGGATAGTCCACTGGTTTTGTGCTAATAATTTATTATTAAATGAAAATAAAACTAAATGTGTAAGATTCACCTTACCTAATGTAAGACTTGTTAAAACCAGTGTTAAGGTTAGGGATGATATAATAGAATTAGTCGATGACACTGTCTTTCTGGGCATAACGTTAGACTCCAAATTGCAATGGGGGCCTCATATCGGGAAAATTTCGGCCAGGCTTAGTTCAGCAGCCTATGCTGTCAAAAAGATCCGACAACTTACAGACATTAAAACGGCGCGTCTTGTCTACTTCAGCTACTTCCACAGTATCATGACATATGGCATACTACTGTGGGGTAACGCTGCCGATATTGAATGCATCTTTGTGTTGCAGAAGAGGGCTGTCCGGACTATCTATGGAATGGGGTCTCGGGAGTCATTAAGAGATAAGTTTAAGCATATTAACATCCTTACAGTGTATTCACAGTATATTTATGAAATTTTATTGTATACCCACAAGAACAAAAGTAAATTTGTGAAAAATAGTGATAATCATAATCTAAACTTAAGAAATAAGGATAAACTGGCTGTTCCTAAATTTAGGCTTCATAAAGTGAGTAATTCTTTTGCGGGGAACTTTATTCGAATGTACAATACATTGCCAACCGAAATAGCAAATTTATCTGTTAATAAATTTAAAAAACTAATAAAACGTAAATTGTGCCATAAAGCTTATTATAGTATTAATGATTTCTTAGATGACAAGGCGGCCTGGTTGTAACACGAATTGCTCCTTTCTAAATAACTCTGTATTAGATTTAAGATGAAATATTTTGGAAAAAAGCCGAACTGAGTTTCTTGAGGGCTCTTCTCGGTCTCGTTGCATTTTGGAACCCTCGGTAGAGTCACACCAACTTTTGACGAAAATAAATAATTTTCTAAAAATTTCAAAGATAATAAACGTTATTTTATTTAATTTTATTTTTATTTTGTAATACCCTAAAATAATACATTTTATTTTACATAGATATTATGTATTGGAACACCCAGATTTTAAATAGTGGTATGTAAGATCTGTCTGTTGGAATTTTGGTTTGAATTTCTTTAAAGGAACGGATTTTCAATAGTTCAACAGCAAACCAAGAAAATTACTCGCAAGTGTGGATATGTAATGCACCTCTGCCTACCCATACGGGAAAATAGGCGTGATATTTATCTGTCTGTCTAAACTCCCGCAACTTTGGGGATTATTAGTACATGGCAACACTGAACGCCTGGCGCCAGAACATCGGCTACCGGTATTAGTGCCAATCATCACGACCACGCTAATTCTACGTTGCAGATGGAATGAACCTTTAGCAGAAGAAAATTGTATTAATCTTATTATTCTTACTGCTTTTATTACGGACCTTTTTACTCTTTTGAATCTAATCCTACAGTTTATTACCAATTGCAGTCCGTGACTTCGTAAAATATGTAGCCTTCTCATATAGTTTTAAAATGTGAACACGATCCTCGCCGAATGCATGGTAAATTTTTTTTTTGTGTGAATTCAATTTTTCGTCATTTTTTTAAAGAAAGCCACATTTGAAATTTGTTGGCAAAGGTATTCAATTATTAAACCTTATACAAACACAACAATATTGTATACCGTGCAAACATATCAATCATAGAACACCGTCACACTTTGACTTTAAAACAGAATGTTTGAACTATCGGCGTGACTGAAGAGTCCTCACGCATCACTTCACGTTCCAGTACCTTTGCTGCGTCCAATTCTTGAAGATCTATGACAACATAAAGCGTGTAGCCTCTTGTGTATCTATATAAAGTTGATATCGTTGGCTTATAGTGGCAGCAGGATCTAATTCCCGTTCGAGACATCGTGTCACGACTCAGGGTTGCTACGTAATCAAATCACACTTAATGGTGCTATACTTATAAAATTGGCAATTACTTATATTCTATTATAATACTTATAGTTATATCATGTACCACGCACAATGTAATATTCCTAGTCGATTATTAGATTATAGATACTATTTCGCCTCGACATTTACATACGTGTTTATACTTTACACATATGGAAATGTAATTCATTTATAGTAAGTACCTACATACCAGTAGGTACTATAAATATTTGTTCAAAGCGTGTTACTGAAAATGATCGACCAGAATGTCCTCATTTTGTCATAAGCATAAAATTTCTCTGCCTTTATAAGCGAACCGGCTCCATGGCATGATAGTGTTGAAAATACGACATTCCGGGACCGCGATCCTCGATCTGTATTCTTTTCTTTATATTTGTAGAAGACAAGGAGCGTGTAACCTTTGTGCCAGCCCTAGGAGGGGGGCGCGTGCGAGACGCGAGAGCAAGCGCGAGCGCATATCAGTAGGCGAGCTGAGCACGACCATGCATAAATTAGAAATGACGTCCGTCGCCACCAACATCCCTACATACCATTGAATGGAAGGTTAACAAATATAATGACTTATAATACAGACAGCTGAGGTGCAACTTCTTGGAATTGGAACGTTACTGGGAAACTAAATTTGGAGTTGCGAATGAGCACGAAATTTGAGATGACTCGGCACGGTAATTTACTTAGTGCAATCGGACGCTGAATATAGGTACGGTAATGCGCGTAATGCAACTTTCATATTTGGACATGATCTGAATCTTTACAGAACTGAGTGCATCTGAGAACTTCACTGATATCTAGTGTTTTAAAATTTCAAATTAAAATATTAAATTTACGTAATTTAACCCGGACTGCAGACCTATACAATTGTAGGAATTTAAGTTATAATTACACAAAAGTTATTGATTTGCTATTACTAGCCTCACGGGAACACTTCCCAGGGGAACCGGGAACGAGAAAACTATATCACACGGGCGGAGCCGCGGCGATCAGCTAGTTTATTTTAATCATGGTATGTGGGTTGTTCGTATGTTACACACATCGCATCTCTGACTCTAGGGCATGCGGGGTCTCACAAGATGAGTCGGTACGACCGCGGCGACCTCGCCGCTCCTACCTGCGGCTGACTGAGTTAGTCTCACCGACCAAGGCGACCACACTCGTAGTGTATTGTGCAGTAGGTGATCGTTTTATTTTATTAACTAACAAGGAAATTCTATAGTACGCACACATTTTGATGTAGGTACTTCCAAAGTAACAAAGCTGTCCGAAAACTTCCAATTTAAACAACATTTTTAAATCCCACCACGGTTTTAGGCTCAAGGCTTGCTTGTGGGGTTTCATTAGTAAGTAGTACACTTGTCGATCAGCGGACAAGTCTACGGCTGACATAATAGTGCCCAGTTACCGGCAATAGGCTCTCCCTTAATTAATTCAGCCCAACAAAACAGGTAAAAAGTAGGCATCAAATTTAGGACGTGATTACATGTATCTATCTTTTAAAGTCCGAAAATATTTGTTGATCTATGAAGTCCGCATTTTTTTGTTGATAAAATAGGTATTCTTTATTATTTTAAATAGGTTGTTAGGTAGTGGTTTAATTAGGTCGGCATGCCCATAAAGTATGAGATTAACAGGTACTGCCTGATTCAGAACTACATAGGCGTGATTTTACTAACAACAAGATCGATCAAGAGATAGTTGTTTTCTGTAACAAATAGTTTACACAAATATCGCCTCAATTATTGTCCTTAAATTGCGTTAATGAAGTAGGTACCTACAGGGTGTGGCAGAATGTGTACATTTTTTAAAACATCAAATACCTACCAACATAACTTGTGCAAACTCTCCAAAAGGAAACATCTTACCTTATCCCAAGATCTAAGTAACGAGATGCCACCGAAATAAAGTAGCATCAGATTGTATCGGCTAAATAGCTTACAACAGTGGAAAGGCATTACACAAAAAGATAATTTGTGTTATTTCGTTTTTGTTCATACAGACAGCATCACAAATTTACAAAATATTTCAATATTTTTTTAAAATAATAAAAACTAAGTATGTATGTAAGTAACTACATACGAATCTGATACATGTTCTACGCACTGTTTTCTGATTAGGTAACATAGTGTCTACTATCATTTGAGTACCTAGGTACTTAATGTTCTTTTTGAAACTTACTTTTAATTCTTGACAACTTTTTCAGTTCGATTTTTATGTTGTCATATTTCGTTCATAGATTTCCTTTAGTTAGAGCAACAACTAACTAAAGTAAGTAGCATCTCTACGTCTATGAAAAAACTTGAAACACGTCTTTACAACGTGTAAAGAGTCATTAGAATAATAGTTTCTCAGGAGCCTATAAAACATTACATCTAACATCTAACTAACTAACAATAATGAAGCCGGTATGCAGTGCCACTTGGTTCATCAGGCGCATTGCGGCGCGGGCGTGCCGAGACGGTCGCGCGTTCGGCGCGTGCCTGGGAACCTGCGGCGCGCGCGCGTTCTCACGGCCCCTCTGACCTAAGCCTTCCCTCCCCCTCCGTCCCTCTGCCCCTCTAAGTCGTGCCACACCGAATCTGCTTTTCCTTGCGCCTCTCTGTGTGAGTAACTGCCTCCTCTGTCCTAACGCCGCGCGCTCACGAGCTGAGATTAATTTATTAAGACGAAGATTGAATGGCGTAAGTTCGTAACGAATTCTTGGGACTGTATTATAATTATTAATGAATGATAGTTTAGATGACTTGAAAAAAAATGGATTGAAGAATAGATAAAATTAGCGGAAATAATACTTGGGTACATGAATAACAGTTGCAGCGCTACTACTAATTACGTACTCGTATCTAAGTAATCTACCTATCATACAGATTGTTTGATACCTACTGTCATTACTCGTAAGTTTCTATTAAGTATAATAATTAGAGGTGATAAAAATATTAGTGAAAAAAGTATTAAAAAAAACTATTTTCTTTTCTGTCCGAGACAAAACTCGGTTGCTATTTCTTATAAAGGCTCACCAAAGAGATTTCGCTGGTCCTTAGCGACTAATGCTAAAATATGTCCCTTGACCTGGATAGCTTCTTCATCCTTCAAGAACTTTCTCCGCACCATTTAAGTGTTGTGCTACCGCTTGATAATTTCTGAAAAATAAAATAAAACCGCTCCAGACTGCTCATGTTTAAGGTACCTTAAACTTTTACCTCACGACTCTCATTTAAAGTTATATTTTTTTAAACTCGTTTAATTCAACACACATCCCGTCGCATCTTATTTCCATAAAACACCGGAGTAACGTTTTAGGGGCTATCAAGTGTAATGATGATGATGTTAGGAGAAAATGCGGTGCTTATTGTGTAAAGGAAGACGCAAAAAACTTCAGGCATGCCTTGTACCTATTAGCCAGTAATACACTCAAGGCTCCTGTTTCCCACGACGTGCTTAAGTACGTTACATTCTTTTTCGGACTGAAGTCTTAAACAATCATTAAACTGCGTATACGTATGGAATACACTGTTATTATTTAAGTACAAACACGATTTGGACTTGTACTACTTGCACGCTTGATAGCAAATGATATAATCTACAGGATGTTTTAGGAATTTAGCCTAAACAGCACAGCAGTGTATTTTATTAAGTCCAATTTTTTTTAGTCCCCTGAAGCCGCGGCCTCCTCCTACGTCCATTGCTGCGAGCCCCATGTACACACACGCAAGACTTTCCCGCATAGCAGTGTCGACTTAAGCCAATTGACATATTTTCCTCCAAGGCTCGGAGAGCACGTAAATACCTCAGTAATAGTTGCCATACGAACATCTATGGCAGTCGTTACGGGTTTTTGGAACCCTATAACAAAATTAGACTTACATTAGAAGAATATATATATATTATAATATTAGAATTAGAATTACAGAACTTCGATATCTCCCATGGCTTGTGGAGGTCAGATGGCAGTCACTCCAGTTCCGCTGCGTCACAGTTAGACTGGAAAGCCGATCCCAACTGGATTGGGAAAAGGTTCGGTGTTGATGATACCGGAGAATATGTCGGTCACGCTACCAAATTTACACATTTTTGATGTTTTCTGCATTATAATTGGTCGAATATGTCGATCGATTGAGTGTTGACGCTGATTGTGCTGTGCCTACAGTTTAGTGAAAATTTTAAAATTTTCAAAGAACAATTCGATGTCATAAATAATTAAATGTATAATCAATGGTAATGTATAATAAATGGTAAATAAATAATCAATGGTACGATATTTTATGTCGAATGTTTAAAAAGTTGTGTAGCTAAAGAATTGCTATAGAAGTAGCTTTTTAAGTAGTGGTTTTATTTAAGTGTACATTGTATATGCATTTGTAATATACTTTGTAGATCACTTCACCACCTACGTTCGAAACATAACAGTAATCATCCTGTATATTAAACAACATGAACGAGTATTTTACTAAAAGTCGTTGTTCATTATAGATAGCCTTCAACGATTCTTGCAGAAAAACGGCTCTATGAAAGCAAAACAATTTTGATTGTATGAAACAGTTATCTAGTTGTTTAGGACATCAAAATATACGAGTATATATCGATGGTTTAGGAGGAGCTTTTTTTATGTTGGTAATTGGTGAGTACGTGTATGTTTAATATTGAAGAAGATAAATATGGATATAAGCTAATACTGGTATTCGTAATTTTTTTAAAGTTAAAATGTTATCTTAATATTAATAAAATTCCACTTAAGTAGGGACTATATGAACTTTTACGGGTACTATATTTGTTTTAAGATCCATATTTTATTTAGTTAAACAATTATTATTTGTTTAACTAAATAAAATATGGATCTGAAGTACAATATTTACAGTAGTCAGAAACTCGTTAAGACATTCTCGTCGTTGCCGACTTCGATTAATGTCATAAGCTGGCTATGAAATTTATTTTATTTGGAAATTACGACGTTCGTATATCATACCTATTTCTCAGTTGTAGAAGAATAACTATATATTTATAACCGAAGTCGTAACTAAAAAAATAATACAGAGTATCGTGACACATGCCACAAGATAGCCTTTAAATCTCGTTTAAATATTTGCGCAGATGATTTTCATCTTAAACTTTAAAATATTTACTACAAAGGTTTCACTCGTTGGTATCTTCAAAGCCAGCACGCCTAGGTCGGCGCGTGTGTACGTACCACGTACGTGTTTCACAGATCCAATCTGTTTGTTTACGAGCTACGGTCGGCGGCTTTACTTACCGTGATAATATTATAAAACATCTACTGGAAATTCGAACAAACTTTGAATAAAGAATCTTGAATATTTCTTACTCTATTACGAGTATTATGTTCACAATTGGAAGGAAGAGAACGTTTAGTTGAGTTAAGCGTTTGAACGAATGTAGTAGGTACGTCATCAGTTCATCACTATTCCTAAGTTTATATCATACTGGTTTTATCAACCGAATTCCAAAAAAGGAGGAAGTTCTCAATTCGACTGTATGTTTTTTTACATAGTTTTTTTTTTAAACTCAGAGTTTTGTTCAAACTCGGTTGAGGTCGTCTTTTGCCAGGGTATTAAATAATTACTCAGCCAAATTGAACTGTCCGATTTTAGTCATATGGACTGTGCTATTACTGTATTACGACATTACTACCTACCTACCTTAACATCTTAACTTAGGATTTCTAACATTTAACTCTATGCTCTTATAACAAGTAGGTATTATTAAGTAGGTACTCACTGTTACTATCTGTGGAGAAGAATAGATACCTAAGTAGATAAAATGAGAAAAATATACTGAGGAAAGGATGGAAATGGTTCTCCAGAGATGTCACATTCAAATACCTTTCTTATCATAGTAGGTAGGTAATTACGAGTAGGTGCTTATATTTATTTGATGTCGGTTTCTGAGAGAGTAATCTCTCAATACCTTTTTTTTTACTTTGTATTTGATAAATAAATATTACAAGAATCCAATTAATTTAATCGGTGTAAGCTTTATATTAACTAAATTGATTTCGGATTCGCAAATGACCAGTTTGCAAGCCAAAAGGGCGGACAATGTCGATTTTTACGAATTTTGTTCGGATCATGAATTGGTTTTTAATTTATTTGACCTCTGATACGATATTCTGGTAACTGGATTCAGTATATTTTTTATCGCTGCACGGAAGTAAGCAATTTACTTATCTTACTGCCTAGTTTTAAGAAGAATTGACTGGCAATTACTATCGAAATTCATGTTTAAATGTTGCAGCTAGAAATATAAAACAAAGTCCTCCGCCGCATCTGATTGTCTGTTCGCAATACTCTCAAAAACTACTGCACCGATTTTCATGCTATTATCACCAAAGTATAGAGTGGTTTTGGAGAAAGGTTTTAGGCAATACTGAATGGAGTCAGGCTGGCGAAAGTCCATGATAAAACAATGGAAAATATGATGTTGAATATCTAGATAATTGCAATGATTTCGCTAAATAGAAGACATTATAAACGTCGACATATGTTTCACCTACTCACGAGGCATTATGAAGACTGTCTCAAAGAGAACAGCTACTGCTGTTCTCAATGCAATTATTTCGCAATTATCTAGAAATTCAACATCATATTTTCCAAGGTTTTAGGCTACTTTTTATCCTGGGAATGTGTCCACGCGGGCATTGGGAACTATAACATTATTTCAGGAACCCGCTAGTCTAGTAATAATTTTAAATATGTTCATGAGAGTATACGTAGGTAGGTTTTAATTTACTATGATAACTTATCTATGGGTGTCTTATAAGTCCGAGACGCCCAGAACTTTAATGAGCCCGAAACGCCCAGGACTTTAATTGGCTGTGCCACAGCGGCTGGCACGTAAGATTTTGTTACCTTTCATCAACATTTCATCGTAAGGCAACGGGTTTCAAATTTAGTTTTCAAAATTATAATATAGCTGCTTATTTTATTAAATTATTTCGTCCATTTTGGACATAACCCACTTTCTAAACTGCCCGGAGACGGCAATAGGCTTGCCCCCTATTACGTGGGACTAAAAATACTGGCAAATTGTAGATGTGTAATGCGCCTCTGCCTACCCCTTCGGGGATATAGGTGTGGTATGTGTGTGTGTGTGATAACTTATCTATGTTACAATCAAGTTTTTTACGTGCCAACTACGCCATACGCGACGGTCCATGGAACAATAACTTGGCGTGAATACGAATAAGTAAGTGGTCAGCATTCAAAGCACGACTTCGTCTCACGCTGAATGAGTTACAGTAAGTACTATCTGCCATCATTTGTATGTTATAGTGAACGACGACAAATATTACTATAAAAATAATTATAGCAAACTATGTATTTTTGACAAAATTGTACGCAAATATAAAAGTTCCTTGGGATCAACCAAGTCTACAGTGAAAGCCGGGCTAGTGCGTGTCCAGCCACGCATAAGATAGGGTTCCGTAGTTACTCATAGAAGCCACTATAACTCCTGAATTAACAGAGTTATACTATCCGTTATAGTTCTCCTTCAAAGTTTATTACATGGACTACCATCATGATTTTTTTCAGTTTCTTCATGCCAGCCGTTTTGATTTTAGAGGGGGGGGGCTGTTTTCGCATAAACATGTTCTTCAAAGCTTAATATCTCGCAACCGGCTACTTGAATCAAAAATATATCGTAACAATCTCTCAATGCTTTTAAAAAACCTATCTTAGAATACCTCACACGAGAGGTAGACGCGAGAAAAAAAATATCATCCCCAAATAGAAATATGTTTCAGCATTTTATTTTAGCACTTTGTCGGCGTAATAAATATATTATATGCCTACATATTTATGCAGTTTCATGTTTCTAACATTAACCGTTTGGTAGGAAAGCCGAGCATGGACGGACGGACATGACGAAAGTATAAGGGTTCCAACTTTTACTACGGAACCCTAAAAATGGGCAAATGTGTTTGCATTCGGGTAAACATACATAGGTAGGTATTAAACTGAGAGATGTTGAATTAAATCTCTACATTGATTTATTTTAGAGTAGGACAATTATGTTCAAAAGTGCACCACCAGGACAAACATAATTTTGCCATATTTCCCAAATCAGAGATCACATTTGAATCTTTTATTTAGCTTGTTAGCTTTATGATTTAACCTGAATGAACCGCGAGACGTAGTTAGTGATTTCACGGACTAAATAGACGAGCAACTTGTTGAATGGCAAATCAATAAAGTATCCCCTTTTTTGTAAGCACAACCTTATTTTCTATATTCAGCTCACACCTTAATCAACTGATTAATTTACTTCGGATTCAGCACACGGCGTATTCCGTGCAAAGAACTAATACCTTATAAAGAATTATCAGTTGCCGCAACATGCACACATAAATAAATTCAAGCGCATGTGCGAAATTAAAGTTTCGCATCTCTATTTTGTAACGAGATTTTATAGAACAATGTGCTTTTTTTCCTTATTTATTTCGATGTTTTTGTCCTAAGTGTGCAGTCTCATTTTTTTGCTTCTGTACTGAAATACAGTCATATTGCGTTAGGTTGTAGAAGGATTCGCTGCGTGCCGTCCTCGCCCTGTCCTGCTCCTGGGAGACTTCAACGCCTGGAGTGAGGCGTGGGGCTCCCGGGAAACCAGGGACAAGGGGAGGCTTCTTGAGGACTGGACCAGAACACGTGGTCTGGAGGTCCTCAACCGGGGGAATGTCGCCACCTTCTGGCGGCGGGGGACCAGCTCGGTCGTGGACGTATCGTTCGCGACCTCTGCCCTCGCCACCCGTATTACTGGCTGGCACGTGGAGGAGGGTGAGGAGACGCACTCGGACCATCGGTACATCCGATTCGATGTCGTCCCCCCACCTGACCTCCCACAGCCGGTAGAAAATCCCCCGGATCCGCGTTGGGCACTTCACCATCTGGATCGGGAGGCTCTCCTGGAGGCATCCATCGTGCAGGCCTGAATACCGGCACCGGACCGGCCTGCCGATGTGGATGCCGAGGCGGAGTGGTTCAGGAGAGCCATGTCGCAAATCTGTGATGCGGCGATGCCTAGGGTTACACCCAGACCGGCAAGGAAGCAGGTGTACTGGTGGTCGCCGGAGATTGCACAGCTGCGCGCAGCATACATCTCCGCCCGCCGCCAGTACACCAGGTTTCACCGGAGGCATCGCCGCCCAGACGACGCGGCAACCCGAGAGGCGGAGCTTTATCAGGCTTACAGGGAGGCTAAAGGTAATCTCCAGGAGACAATAAAGCGGGCCAAGACGGCGGCCCGCGAGGAGCTCCTGGAGACCCTGCAGCAGAACCCATGGGGGCGCCCGTACCTACAGGTCAGGGAGAAACTCCGACCTAGGGCGCCCCCACTGACCCAGAGTCTCCAGCCGCAGCAGCTGGAGCGGGTCATGGGCTCCCTGTTTCCGACGAGCGCGGAGGAGCACGTCCCTCCGCGCATTGCTCCGTCTCTGCCCGACGCGGATAGCATCAGTGAGGACGACGTACCCGAAGTCAGGGTGGGGGAGCTAGGTGCGGCAGTACTCCGGCTTAAACGCCGGAAAACCACTGCCCCCGGACCCGACGGCATTCCTGGCCGTGCATGGGTCCTGGCCCTCGAAGAACTCGGGCCTCGACTGATGGGGCTCTTTCGCGCATGCCTCGAAAGGGGCCAGTTTCCCAAGGTGTGGAGGACGGGGAAACTGGTCCTGATTCGTAAGGCGGGGCGGCCGGTGGACTCACCGTCCGGATACCGGCCGATCGTGTTGCTCGACGAGGTGTGTAAGCTCTTTGAGCGAATTATCGCGGAACGCCTCGTCGAGCATCTCTCGACGGTGGGGCCAGACCTGGCGGACAACCAGTACGGTTTCCGTCGGGGACGCTCCACCGTGAGCGCGATCATGCGCGTCAAGAGCCTGACGGAGGAAGCAGTCTCACAGGGCAAGGTGGTGGTGGCGGTGTCTCTTGACATCGCCAACGCGTTCAACACCTTGCCATGGAGCTGCGTTAGGGAGGCGCTCGTGTATCACGAAACGCCTCTCTACCTCCGTCGTATTGTCGGGGCCTATCTCTCGGAGAGGGCCATAGCTTTCCCCAGCTGGCTCGGGCCAGCTCGGCGAGATGTGTCGTGCGGTGTTCCGCAGGGGTCGGTCCTGGGGCCGCTTCTGTGGAACATCGGCTACGACTGGGTGCTGCGGGGTGCGTTGCCTGAGGGCGTCGGCGTAACGTGCTACGCCGACGATACCCTGGTACGTTGCGGGGTGCAACGTACCAGGAGGCAGCACTCAAGGTCACGACGGGTGTTGCTCAAGTCGTGGGTCGGATACGGCGGCTGGGACTGGAGGTGGCCTTGCACAAGTCCGAGGTTCTGTGTTTTCACAGACCTCGGAACGGTCCACCTGAAGGTTCCAGCATAAATGTGGGAGGCGTTAGCATCGGCATCAAGCCCTCGATGAAGTATCTAGGGATCGTACTTGATAGCCGATGGAACTTCGGACCACATTTCCGAAGTTTGGTCCCCAAGGTGACACAGGCATCGGTCGCGCTTTCGCGACTGATGCCCAACCTAAAGGGACCCAACGCTTCCTGCAGGAAACTGTACCTGGGGATCGTGCGGAGTATGGCCCTATACGGGGCTCCCGTATGGGCGGCGCGGTTGACGGCCAACAACTCAACGCTCCTTAACAGACCGTTGAGGACCTTGGCCGTCAAAACAATAAGGGGCTACCGCACGATCTCCGGAGAGGCTGCATGTCTCCTAGCCGGGACCCCTCCATGGGACCTGGAAGCGAGAGATTGTTCCAATGGCGCAAGGAGGCTCTGGAGCGGGACCACAGGCCTGCGTCTCGAGAAATCGATGACCGGCGGTCCCAACTCCGCCAGGATCTCATGGAGTCATGGAGGGTAAGACTTGAGCAACCCAAGTGGGGTGCCACCATCATCGCGGCGGTGAGACCGATCATGGACGATTGGCTGCAGAGGCAGCATGGTGACCTCACGTACCGTGCGACGCAGATCGTTACCGGGCATGGATGCTTCGGTAGCTATCTGTTTCGCATCCATCGTGAGGTCACACCCCGGTGTCAACACTGCGAGGTTTCCGACGACGACACCGCACTCTACACGTTGGTGGAGTGCTCAGCGTGGGCGAGTCAGCGCCGGGACCTCGTAGTGGGTCTGGACGTGGATACCCTCTCGCTGGAGACCATGCTTCAAGCCATGGTCTCCAGCGGGAGTAGGTGGAACGCGGCCGTGTCCTTCTGCGAGCAAGTAGTGCTCGCGAAGGAGGCGGCCGAGAGGGAGAGGGAGCGTGCCCTCCCCGCCGAGTTCCGTAGTCAGCGGCGAGGCCGCCGCAGACTCATCTACGCCCAAGACCATCGACCTCCATGATCGGGGCCTGAGGACGGCGGGATCGCCACCCGTCGTCCTTACAGAAGCAGGCTAGAAGGGTTGCGTGCTGCGGGGCCTTTGCCCCATAGCACGCAACCAGATTCACTCATTGACGCGGGATAAAACCCTACCCCAACGACGCGGGATTATCATCCCGACCCAACCCCCGCAGAGACCACAGAGGTGGTCAAAGTCCGCCGGGCGCCACTGGAAATACGTTCTGCTTGTAACCAGAGACGCCCGGCAACGGACGTTAGAGCGGAGCCTTGGTCGCGGACCTAAAAAAAAAAAAAAAAAAAAAAAAAAATAAAAAAAGTTTTAGAAGGAGAGTTTTCTTCAAAGTTTTTGCGTTTTCAAATCAATTGAGAACACAATCATTGCCGGAATAGAAATTATTTTCTACTTCTATGTATTGATTCATAAAATAAGAAAAACTTTAGGATTAGGATATTAATTATTACGAGTACTAACAATATTTACAATAGATCGTGTAAAAATTAATAAAGAGGTATGTATAAATCTCGAAAATCGCGTAAAAGACCCGTTCGTCTTAATTGATAATGTGTACAAAAAGCGAAAGTTTAAAAATGTATCGCGTAAAAAATCTGGCAATAGTACTCGTATATTTCCTCATTTTCATCGGTTGAGTAAAAAAATATTTTTCCTGATTCTTCTTCTAAAACCTAACGCACATACTCTTGTTATAATTAGGTATTTCTGATTTATATATCTACTTAAGAATTCTTAAGCGGGTACGAAAGAAGAAATACTACCTACTTGCTTTAGGGCACGTCAAGAAATCAAATTAATTGCTCAACCCTCTGTCATGCACTTCCATTCCAGTTAATATTTATCAAGTCACGTGGCAGACACGTGCGAGGTCGTGATATAAGCAAAAAACTACCACCAACACAGATTAGGCGAGAGGGACCTGCAAAAACCGGCTACCTGCACTCGTGTCGTTTTGGGATCTTATTGTAGAATACCGCCTCGTTCGAGTCTAACATAAAAGGTTAAGAAAGAGATAAACTATACAAAACACTTAAGAAAGAAGGAAATACTGCATCCTTCCTAATTTAAGGGTTATTGTCAAAGGCGGTTAGTAGCTGAAACAAGTTATTTAAATTAGATTTTTATCTCGTAACTGCTACGCTATCTTCTAAAGAAAGAAAAAAAAAGTTTAAATGAAATCATGTTATTTTGCTTTTACAATTGAATGCAATGAGGCAAATAGAAATAAATTGGCAAAAAAGTGCCTCATGTGATATCAGGGTATGCGTGTTACCAATAAAGTAATCATCAAGACGGGCGGACCAATTACGGCACTGCCGACTCATTCGTTGGCGATCGAAAATTAAATATTTAATTGATGGCGCAGTGGCCCCTGTTGCGACCTCTTGCGACTCGGAGTGTGCGACTGCAACCGCTAAACTCTTTGTTACGTTTTTTTTAAACGATAGCAATTCAATTTGAGTTTTTTAAACGCCATTGGGCGTTTTCACATTGCACGATAACGACACACGGTATCGTGACGATATCGTCTATAATGATATCGTAAGTAGCAGCAGTAACTTTAAAGTAAGAATGTAAATAATCGTGACGATATCGTGCAATGTGAAAACGCCCATTCCTTTGCCACCCGGATTATCAGTCAGACATCGGTCCTGGCGGTTTTAATTTAGGCTTGGATGATATAACGGATATTGGTTTTCTACTGTACTTTTATAGGGCCTGATAACAGCAATAGGTTTGGCTAATGTAGGTAAGTAATGTAGGTACCTTGTCTACCCCCTACGGGATATACGCGTGATGTATGCTAGTATTATGCATTCCCAACGTAATGGGCAAATAGTAGGAAACTGCAAACAACCATAATGGTACAGAAAATTCAAATATAATTATGTTAATCGTAAACATATTATTAAACTTAGAGACGATAGCTTTCTTTACAGTGACAACCACCTTATTGTAAGTTCATGTCGTTTGCTTATTCACGTATATGGGGACTGGACAATAGTTGTTTGTGTGACTAAGGATTGCCATATAACGACAAGTTAAGTGGCCGCGGTCGTGGGATCCTATAAATGGTTATGCAAATTTAAATTATCACACGAGTTACTTTCGTGACAATGATTGACTTTTAAATGGGTATAAACACTTGGAAAATCAATATATCTTAGCGGGATTGGCCGTCAGCTATGCATTCAGCGAGAGACTGCGGTTCATCACGTACCTCGACTTGTCCTCAATTACTCACCATAGACCACTTAAAAGTACGTATGACACGTCCCCGGAACGGCTTTTTTCCGAAAAAGGACCACCGCGTTTCATTTTCACAAAGAGTAGCCTTTGGTTAAGGTAATTTGTTTTGGACTGTGCGGTGCGGATGAATGGATCTGACAGTGGCATGTGGAGGCTGCGCACCGTGCATACTGATGAATACACGTCGCCGTCGCTTGTCGGCTTAGTGTGGCGACAGGAGGTCCCAATTATTACTGTCTTTTCACCTCTAACATTCTATAGAGCTCCTCTCATGGTCATTGTAAAAATACGTGGCAAATACTAGGCACAATAATACGAGTATAATGCAGAATTAAAATAATTTAAGTTAAAACAAATTGAAATTATTACAAGTACCTACTGTTTTATATAACTATTTTTCGTAATTTACAAAATACATACTGGGTTCATGACGACCGTATTAACAATTTACTTTGTATATCCAAACTTCGGCTCTTTTATCTCTTTTACCTCAATAATCTGAGTTAATTATGTACTTGTATAGTTATGTATAAAATTATTTAAAACAATATAAACCAGTATGAACAGTTAATTACTTTTAAAGTTCAGCATTAATGTAAAATTAAACTGTAATACAATTTAGTAATATTGGTGTTCAAGATTATTTAATACGCCCGGTTCTGTGAGTTGAAAAATATGAAGAAGCATTTTCAAAAATCGATTAAGAAAGACATGATTAAGTACCAAAGTTTTTGTGCTTCGACGAACATCTCGGGCTTGGATTGTAGTCGATGCATTCAGTTAAAATAATATATTTGCATACGGTGCAATAAAGCGATCTCTCGGTAAATAATTATGTTAGCGTGAACCCTTTTTCTTTGTCACCGTAACGCCATAATTATTTCCAGTTAACTTCACCCCGGCTCGGAATAACATAACAGAGAATCCGCAGCTGACAATAAATATATTTCGACGTCAGCACACGAAAGATTAATGGTGAGCAATATTTAAAATGCGACTTGTATCGAGATAACCTTTAAAGCTTACCTTGTATAATGGCTTAATTGAAAAAATCAACAAACATCACTAAGAATCCACCATAAAGATAATGAATGCGAGCGGGTGCTCAAATACACGCCCACCAACGCGGTTTAATTACAAAATCAATAATCGAATTGTGAAGGTGAGTTAATTGATAGTTTCACGATACGAGACGCCATGCTATCGGTCTGCGTGCATCGAT
This sequence comes from Nudaria mundana, assembly GCA_963556515.1. Classification (NCBI taxonomy): domain Eukaryota; kingdom Metazoa; phylum Arthropoda; class Insecta; order Lepidoptera; family Erebidae; genus Nudaria; species Nudaria mundana. The sequence goes on from OY748296.1 coordinate 14,482,529, forward strand.
CGACATCTCAGAAAAAAAATTGCGTCATAACCAACGATACCTTCCTACGACGAAATGCCAGGGGGACATGTAAGTATATAATTAACAACACACTGAATGTATAACTGTAAACGAGTTTTTTTTGTAATGCGCATTGTAGTAATTATTGTAATTAAATACTATTAAACGTACCATTGGGCTTGCGATTTGCAAATGAGTACGTACAGTTGGAATTGTAAGTACTACATACATACATAAATCCAGACTTTATATAAAGACTAGATTTACGCCTTAGAGCCGCTATAGCCCAGCGCCGAACAATCGCTTCCTTGGCCGCATTCTTCTTCATACGGGGCGTGAAGAGGCACATCACTGGTCGTCAAGTTGAGGGCCACTATCTATAGTATGGTGTACTATGAGAGTCTCCAATAATCGCTAGAGGTCGTCACAACTTACCATCAGGAGGGCGGCGTCAACTTGGCGAACCCAATATAAAAAGGCCCACTTAATAGGGGGCGAGACTATTGTCGTTTTCGAACACTTTAGATATACATATAGTAATTTCCATAGTCTGAGCCAGAGCCCAAGATGACTTGGGCCTTGAAGATATTGATAGAGTCCCTTAGCACTCCTGTACTTATTTGAATACTCGTAATAATAAAAAAAGATTCCGACTGATGGAGAATTTTCTGCCGTTTTGAAGCCAGTTAAGAATCGTCAATGAAGAACAAATCAAACAAAACCATATCTGGATTGAGGGTGTTTATTTTATGTCAAACTGCTAATACAGTCTTCATACATTACCTTCATACTATTGCCACTGGAAATTCCCTGTGTGCTTAGTTTAAATCTAGTTAGTAGTAGGATACCTTACTAGGTAGTAAAATTTTAGTCTAGTGTAGTAAAATTTCAAGAAAATACGTTATTGATAACATCTGCGGTCAAAAGATGAAGACTAGAGAATTTAAAAAACTTTTTTTTTAGATTTTACAAATCAGTTATGTCACCCACACTCATTTTTTTAACAAATTTATTGAATTTACGCGTCGTTTTCTACTGTTTTATTATAAGTAGAATAGAATGGATTAAAATATATGTTTTTGACATTTAAACGCGCAGCGGGAGCACATAATTCTTTGACAAGATAACTGTCCGGACTTATTGGAGTGGTTTGAACGTAGTAAGTACCTACGTTTGTTCGTACGGCGGTCATTAAAACACATTAACATCATATAAATTATTTTATTAAATGTCGATTCACACCTTTGCCCCTGACCGAGCGAGAACCATGAGTGAGTACCTACTTTATTGCTACAACAATTTTTTGAGTCAACTTAAGTATTTTACTCATTTTATTGTAAAAATATGCTTTTTATGTTCTTCTAACTGTATTTGGTTATAGATTGAAGAAAATTTATTTCATATTTTCCATTATATAGGCGTACAATCACGCCTATGTCCCCGAGCAGGCAGAGGTGCATTACAAACCCACAATTTGCCAGTACTTTTGTAGGTCCCACGTTGTGGTGGGCAAACCTATTGCCGTTACATTTCGGTGTAACATACGGTGTAACATGCTGTGTATCATACGGTGTAAGAACGCACTTTATAAAGGTGCACAAAATATGGATAGAGTGGTTTTCGAGGAAGGTTTTAGGGTATAATACTATTTCATTTCGTGCGTGTGCGCTTACTTAGGGTACTGTTAGTGGATGTACCTATGAACTGATATAACATATTAAATTAACAGTAGATGAAAATACTATTTACATTTACTAAAAACTGTACTATACACATTAAAATCTACACTATATACAGGCGTCTAAGAACTCCTCCGCCTCGTCGCCGACTGGCAATGTTATCAGAAGGCTGGCAGCATTGCCACATTGTATAGCAATGCTTATTCTTTGAGCTAAAAAGGAACCAGCCTTCTGGTCTTGAGAAGTATGTACTAATTTAATTATGTATTATTATTACTAAGTATGTACCTTTGTACTAATTTAATTCTGGAATAAATAGCGATACGGTCTGTGTTGTCAATGGTTAGACGCGATCCGTGACATATTCTATTTGTCTATTGCCCACGTTTAGTAGCGTTAATGACTCCTTACAATTGTGGCCGATGACACAATATTATAACTAAAGTTATAAGTAATAGTTACCTACTACAACAATTTAGTTCCATTGCCCAATCCGTTTCAACTTTCTTGTACGCAAATACAAGCTGTTATGCCACAAAACAGTACATTGGAAGGCCTTATCGCACTTCCTTACTTCTGCCAGTCAATTCTTTCTTGCCAATTTTGATTGCCCATTCTTTAGTCAATTCCTTATGTTATCGCTCCCACACTAATGATTGAAAGTTAGATAAGATGTACTTGTATTTACTAGCACCACAACGGCGTGGTATAAATACACACATACAAGATCAGGTCTTTCACCCCGAAGGGGTTGTCAGGCCAGTTGTGTGAACGCCCACATTTTAAGGTATAAAGTTGTTTCGGGTCTTAAGCGCCGTCCGTATACCACCAAAATTAACATTACTACGATAAAATAATACCAATGCGATAAATTTGCGTGATATAACTCCATACTGAATATCAAAATTCGATTTTAAAGCCGTTTCAATGTAAAGAAGAAACAAACGCACACAACTTCATTTTAAAATTTTAAATAAAAGTCATCTAACATCTGTTACTTCAAGTCAGACTAGTAATAATAAATCCTCTGGTTACCATAGTGCCGACTGACCTGCCGCTACACAATCTATCAGTGGCATCGATTCAATTAGCAGTAGAACAATAGAATTGCCGCAGAGCGAAGTATGTCCGCCACCGGTCACCCACCATCGTTGTTCTTACCATATGAGTAGATCAACGGAACAGAGACTAAACTTCATACAGGCGCACTTAATCGGTTGCACCACTAGAAGCACGCGAGATATATGTGCGCATGTTCCCGGCAAAGGCATGGGAAGCGTTTACACACACACGCTTACAACCAGTAACCAATATAGGGTCACTGATACATAAAATGTATGCTTTCGATTGTCGGTACTTAGTGGAACATATATACATACACATTATGAAATGACTCGCTTGTACAGATATTCCACATTTTTTTAATTATTGATAGGAACTGACCGGTTTCGCTCTATGGCATCTTCAAAGGTCTTTTACACTAATTCACTATTCACTTGACATATTTTAAAAAACACTTCATATACTTTCTGTTATTAATACAGTACTTGTACAGTATATCAGTCATTTCATAATGTATGAGTCATTTCATAATGTATCACTGATACATCTATACTTTTGTTTGTTTGTTTGCATTTGCATCCGTAACTACCGATTTAGATTTTTTTACTAATATGTAGCTACTACTAGCTACTACATTATCCCTGAGTAATATAGGCAATGTTTTTATCTCTATAATGTGATTGCGGAATTGGAAACGAGAAAACTATATAACGGTTCACTATCCATTTGCATAACAAAAATAACCATAAAATATTTTGGCATATGGTAATTTAGACTAATATTACTATATTAGTCTAAATTACCATATACATATATAGACTAATATTTATGCATAATTTTTTTATCCATAACTTTAGCATATTTGTCTTAATCATAAATAAAATTAGCATAATCATATTTAAGCATACAATTTATAAGCATAGCTTTATAAAGGCATAAACGTATCAAACTATAATGAATATAGTCATAATCATCTTACGCAGAATAAGTAAGTATGTAAAATAATTAAAAGGCGGCTTAGGGGTGGCCCAAGAGCCACCCCCGCCGCACCTAAACCGACTTTGACACTATATAATATAGGAAATACTGGTTAAAGTAACTTTTTTAATTTTTCATTCATTTCATTAATTTCAACCTATTCAATTTTAGTAATATATACTATTAGGCGACTGTACACTATGCCTAAAATCATTGTGCAAATTATAACTATGCATAAATATATTAGACCTAAATATAATTATTCCACAGTACATATGCTGCTAAAAATCAATTATGACCAAGTATAATTATGCCAAAAAAAGTATGCCAAATTCATTGTGCCAAAACATTTTAGGATTACATATATTATGTTAACGAAAGGTATACCCTATATAACACTTTGGCGGAGATATTTTATTTGTCTTAATCTTGACAACCCTACCAAAATAGGTAACAATTTTACACGTTCTTGTGAAGCCTTGTCTCTGTTCCGCTTATCTACTAATGCGCTTCCAACATTCAACCGTAACATCCGACAGACCAACAGTACTAACTTTATTTATTAACCAAATCCTATTGTTATGAACGAATAATATCTATAGACCTTAGGCTATTAAAATGAATGATGAGAGTTGTTATTCGCAATTACTTAATGCCCTCGGTTCCGCCTGTTTCGTTCCCGCACACGTACCCTGATTTACACGGGAATTGGTACATACACGAGTATTATAGGTACAATTCAATATCAATTTACAAAAAGTTTCACGATATGTCTGTTTGTTCTGGCTTTTTCATGAAAGGGCTGGACCGAGAGAAAATCGCGTTGTTATCCCCGAGGGGGTAGGCCCTCATGTCGTCACTAACTTTGTTACAAGGGTGAGCTATTGGCGTTGCGAGTAGGTACTATGAGTATTTTTGTCTCACCACGTTCGTCTATTTAGCGAGAGCACCTCGTGCAGCTCGGAAATGTTGATGTTAAGGTATCCCTTAGAACCATCGACAACATTAAAAAAACATGTAAGTACTATAAAATAAGTACAAAAAATGTTAACGTTTTAAAAAGTATTTTTATCACATCTCTGTTGACCACATATTTTACAGTAAGTACTTTACTTACTAAACCGAATAAAAATAAACCATAAGGACATAAGTAACAGTACGAATCGAAAGAGTGTGCCGCGGTCGTAAATTGGTTGAAATGAGATTTATTTTAAACGTTCGTCGGCAGCAGAAAACACGACCATCAATAAAGACCTGTCTGCCTAGCACAGCCCGCTCCAACTTTAGTTCATCGACAATTTAAACCAATGATACCACAGAAAATTTCAAAAATGGAATCCCTAACCGAAATTTTCTGCGATTTGATTGGTTGAAAATGTTTATCGACTAAAGTATCCGTTGTCTGCTGTTAGGGTTGTTGGATTTATCAGTGTACAACACTAGGATGTTTTAATCCGATGGCGCGTGGGCGCGACCCTTTAAGCGCACATTAAATATGGTCAAGCTGTAAGTACCGCCAACGACTTGCTGATCGGGAAACAGATTGCTGTTCTTTTTTTGAATTACTTTTTTTCTTTTTAACGACAAAGTTTATTACAATTGCTTTGCTGAGAGAGTTGCCTAGACTCACATACATATTAATTATACGACAGAACAAAATTAAAATTTTCGTAAGTTAGGTACCTACATTTACCTTTTTACCCTTATACCTTCTGTAGGTAATACCTACTTGAGATACCTTGTCAATTGCAAATTATTTTATAGAATTAAATTTTACAGCTTATAATATATAACACAAATATGCTATTTACATAACACTATAGATAGACTATAGCGCTGCAGCATGCAATTGAGCGAAGCGACTATTTCTATTACGGCATTTATCAATCTATAAGGAGCAGGTTTTGTTCGAGACCGAATTTTGATTTAGGTCCCTCAAAAAAAGTTATTGACATATTTTTGGTCAATAACTTTTTTTGAGGGTACGAGGGGAACCTGCTCCTGAGAATGCTTGATGTTTGAGTGAAAAAAATCATGAAAATCGGTTGGGTAGTTGTCGAGAAACAATTTTACATCGAGTTGCATTGGAGTCGCTTGATAAGGAGCTCCGCTCGCTACGCTCGCTTCGCTCAATAACTTAATGACACAATGTTCTTGTAGTTTTGAAGAATAGGACTCAATGGAATATTACACTACTCTAACTCAAGGTCTAGTGTTTTTCAGTCCTATGTCCCTGGTATTGAGAAACTGGATGACCTCGATACTGCGTCGGTGGCATGTTCACTTGTGCATCCACTTTCGACGTCGAAGCCTCAAGTTTGTTACTCGGCTCGAATCAAATAGTTGTGTGATTCACAAATGTTTGTTTCGGAGTTTGTGTGTATTCTATGTAGTATACCTATTTAGAAATATATAAGTATGTTTATCAGTTTTCTAGATCCCACAGCACAAGTTTAAATAAGTACGAGTAGTTTAATTTGGGTTATATGACGTTGCGTGAGAATGTTCAAAAATATTACAATTCTAACATTCTTTTTTAAGCAATGTAATCACAGCATACTACAAAGTAGACAAAAGCCAATACTACCATGGTAGCAGTGCAGGAAGTCCGTCTTACTACGAGTAGTATGACCTTTTCTTGTAGTAGGTACATTTAAATAACAAACTGTTTACGATTCCACTCGACACTTTGTACAGACTTAAGGACCGTCCATACTCCCCATATATGTCGAAAAGTACTTAGCAAAACATCATTAAGGCGGCTCGAGACAGTCAATCATCTCTAAGAAATGTTGTTCACTCATTGAGTGGGCGAAGTCCTTTAAGCTGACATGAGCTTCGTTAAGTAGGTGTAGGTGCCGATGCTTGTTACTTGTCGTTATGAGGCGATTTGTAATTATAAATGCTGATTTTCTCAAAACTATTTATACCTGACTAGCGGGGGCCCGCGGCTTCGCCCGCTTGATAATTTATATACCTAACTCTTCCTCGAAAAATACTCTATCTATTGATAAAAACCGCATCAAAATCCTTAGTGTAGTTTTAAATATCTATGCTCTATCTTTAAAACTACGCAAAGGATTTTGATGCATGACAGCAGAAGTGACTTTGTTTTATAATATACTAGCGGACACCCGTTTGGCAAATTATATACACAAAAATCTTCTTCGTCAAACCACTTCATCCATTGGTGAAAACCGCATCATAATCCGTTGCGTAGTTTTATAGTTCTACGCATACATACGGACAAAGGCGACTTTGTTTTATAATATGTAGATTATGTAGTAACGATATGATGATAATATTTATCCTAGCAAGATAATTAGATTGTGGTGCAAAGATAAAGCTCTGTGTGTAGTAAAGCGTAATAATAAAAAAAATAATTAAAGTGCCGACACTTTTTTTTTTTTTTTTTTTTAGTTCCGCGACCAAGGCCGCGGCCGCTCCAACGTCCGTTGCCGGGCGTCTCTGGTTACAGAAAGTGCCGACACTGCCATAGATACGACCCCCTATTACGTGGCATCAACAAATATAAGTACTGTAGTAATTTAGGCTAGTAAACGCTTCTGTTTTCTGCTTCGGAGATAAAAAGTGTTACTGACAATTAATCTAATGATTACAGAGTTGCAATTGTGCCAAAGTCATACGTAAAGATGATGAATAATCATCCTCTGTATTCATTATTATGATGACGTATTGAGCTTTCAATGCAGAGCAAGTATTCTTGATTACGTTATGACTTTATGCTTTAGGCTTTATGTTATGACTAGTGATTTATCATAGTATCATAGGATGCTATGATAAATCCCTAGTCATAACATCAAAACCTTTCAAACATTATTAATAACTATAATTTATGCTTTCGATTGTCGGCACTTGGTGGAACTTATAGTAATACATTAAAAAAAAAACATTTGGACACCATTCCACAAATATTTTTATTTTTGGTAAACCCTGACCGGTTTCGCCTTATGGCATCATCAGAGGTGTTTACTCATACTCAATCACTCACACAATTCACTTTTGTAAACCATTTTCTACTAATATTACTATTTACGAGTATATTAATATTTATATTACTAATATATTCTACTAATATACTGTGGGTACTCAGTTCAATGTCATAATATTAGCGAAATGTGGTCTAAAAGAAAATAATATTTGTAGAAAATGTGTCACAAAAGTGAATTGTGTGAGTGATTGAGTAAACTCACTTGTACACCAAGTAAGTTTTTTTCAAAAAGTTCAAAAATTTATTATTAATACCTACTTAACTATTCAGGAGTCTATACAGTGTGGTAATAACAAAATTCATGTTCAATTACATTCGCATAAGACGTGTACCAAAGACAATTAAAATAACAAATTTAGTTAGTAGTTATTTTTTTTTAACTTAATAGCGTTTTTTTTTGACTCAAAAACAATACTTTTCAATATTAAGAAAGAAATTATAAATAGATCACAAAAACTGATGTCATCGGCGGGATTCGAACCCACGGCCTTTCCCTAACAGGGGGACTGCTCTGCCAACTGAGCTACGATGACCACTACCGACAACATCGAATTTTTGCTTCATATCATATTCATAATTTCTACATCGCGCTATTAAGGTTAGCGCGATTTATAATTTCTTTCTTAATATTTTAAGAATAGTTTAAGCAAACTCATTGCTTTGAAATACAAAAATACTTTTCAAACCTGTTAATATCGTGAACTACTTATCTTAAAAAAATGTTAATTACTAATAACTTTAGGAAATTTTGTAGTCTCAATAGTTAGTAGAGAAAATATTTCGATTAATACAGTATTTGTGCATTCTATCAAGATAACCTAACAGAGGTTTTCTCAATTACTCTTTCAGCATCAATTTCGAAGCTGCAAATATATGAAACTACTGACAAAATTAATTAACAAAAAATATTAACCAATCGATAAGATCCTTAGGAAAATAGTTAGTTAATAAGATTTTATGATTTAGGTATATTATTACAAGAAATTAAAATTCAAACATTGTGAAATATCAGGAAACTTAAAAGGTTTTTTCACCGATATACCTTATTAAATTCAATATAATAATAATTCAACTTAAAAGATGAATATCTTTTTAAAAATACCTAATTTGAATTTTTAATAAATTTATTACTATTAATTTTCTATAAATTTTTGAAAACTATTATAAAACGTAGCGCGTCAATCTAGTCAAATCAGTTCGCCGCGTGGCTTTCTAGAGTGAGTATGTGTCGCTCGGCGCTCTGATTGACCTGTGTTGACCTTTGCCGTGCGTATAAGGATAGCAGACATTTATAGCGTCATCGACAAATCTTGGTACTTTGGTAAGTAAAATATTATATGATTTTTTTTTAGGCAGACAATATTTTTAGTAACAACAAATTATATTTAATGGGAAATAAAACCAAGTTATTTTTAGCGAAAAAACGAAAACGAAAAATAATACAAATTTGGAAAAGGCAAGAGCTAAAAGGTAAATATGATATACAGGGTTATTTGTAATTAACTAGCATCCTCGCAGGGGTAGATAGCTGACATCATAAGTAACAACGTTTGTTCTACGACTTTTTATAATTCGTTAAATTTTATCCAACCAAATCTACCTACACCGAGCCGGGCAACGATGTTATCTGCCACACAGCGATTACGCGATTATGGACAGTTCCAGTCTAGGTTCAGTGATAGTGGTCGTCCACCGAGGCAGTCAGTACGGGAACAAGAAAGGATACTGGAGTTATTTGAGGATAATCCCGCCGCAAGTACTAATACTAACTAGGTAACTAATAACGCCACGCTACGGTTTAATGTATCGCAGTTCTTCGCGTGGAGTGTCATTCACAACAAAGGCAAATATCCATTCCATCTTCATCGTGTCCAGGAACTCACCGACCAAGCGCGCGCGAACGTGCGTGCGTTGACCTGCAGTTTATGAATGAAACATAGACTTAATAGTGTCGCGTTATAACAATAAAAACTTGAAAACTCATTATTAAATAATGTTTTCATTTATTAAAAGTCGTAAAACAAACTTTGTAACTTATGATGTCTGCTACCTACCCCTGGGAGGATGCTAGTTAATTACAAATAACCCTGTATATGCTATACTAGCTTCAACCATCGGCTTCGCCAAATTAAAATATACACTTTCGCATCCTTATATTAATATGGTGTTTTATCTGGATCCTAATAACGCTAAAAGGAAATGTCTTTGAGATGCATGAAAACATACATACTAATAAGTGACTTAGCTTGTTGTGTTTAGTGGTACTTTTTACTATTAGTCTACTTGAGCCAGGTTTTATTTCAGAAAGGCCCGTTAACCATGGCAATTTCAATTGTATATCAATGCCATAGATTTACACGATTAACATACTATACAATTTTATTTAAAAACTTTGATATTATTTTATCCTAAGTCTGTTTCGTTTTCATATTTTTTTATGGTTTCGCTACAGGCAATGTAAAAGTAACTCAAGTGATGAAGGAGTAACGGGAACAGTTGAGTATGACCATGCAAAATGTCATGACGAAGGAGCAAAATGGTAGACCCACGAAAGTCCAGGTCGATGCCGCTGAGAACTACGACATATTAATTGAATTTATAAAGATGTTATTTCCTTCTTTTCTTTTGTTTCAGTTATCTCTATACTAAGTCCCAAGTACGAAGTCGCAAGCAGAAGCTAGTGTAAGATAAGGGTTTCCCTTGTTTGACCGAAAGGAATTGGCAAATGTTCACTTCCCAAAAAATTTTTCGCATAATTTCATTTGCCAAATTATTACTTAGCAAAAAATATATTCACAAAAACTTTTAACGCAAACCTAATGTTTTGGAAATGTACGTTTAAACTATAACTTGTTTATCAACTAGTACAACTTTTAATATTTTTTATTTAATCAAATATTTCAGTTGGAATAACAGTTTTTACGCAAAATCAAATAAGAAAAATATTTAGTACAGTCAGTTTTCAATTCTCCCTTTCCTATTCAGTCAAATGCTTCAATAACAAAAATGTGTTAAAGAAGAAATTAACACTACACACACACACACACTAACTCAACACACTTCTAAATAGTTCAGTTCCGGGTAACCTACTAAAAACAATCTTTTTTTTCTATTAATTCAAGTTGTTTTTGGTGTAGGAGGTCACAGTTTTAACCTAACCTAACCTAACCTACCCATTTTGTTTACTTCCTATATTTTTTGTCTTAACAAATCATTTCACCATACGTTTATTGTCTGAAGATTGTTTACTGTAATAAATCATTTGATTAAAAACCAAATGCCATAATGACATTATACTTGGTAATATTTTGCCAAGTAAAAATTTGACCAAATAAAAATATGCGTACTAAAATCATTCGAAATATTGCAATGGTATAAAAAAAGGTTGCTAAAATTTGTTTGGGTAATGAAATTTTGTCAAAATCTTTTCGGCAAAACGGCAGGCACCCGTAAAATAAACTACTAAGTTTTAATTGAATACCAAAAAATAAATTTATGATATTTTTTTTCAAACTAACTACACTGGAACTATAATGTTCACTTGAACGGATCAAGATATATTAGTTTGATTATAGCACGCCAGCGCTTCACACACAGTTACACTCGTGTCCGCGCTTCTTCTGTGTGGGTTTGAATTACCTAAACTTAACGTCGCGTTCTAGGCGTACACGCTCTTAAATATAAAGTTCCATAAATATTGGATAGAAACAGGCGTTACTTGGCGAAAATCCATGACAAAGTAATGGTAAGTAAGATGTTAAAAACTTTTAAAATTTAATAGCATTATTTTTCGCAGGGTTAAAAGGACAATAAAACGTCGACAATTGTTTCGCCTCTTAACGAGGCATTATCAAGACTGTCTCAAAGAGAACAGGCTGTTCTGTTAACCCTGCGAAAAATAATGCTATTAAATTTTAAAAGTTTTTAACATCTTACTTACCATTATAAAGTTCCATATAAAACCCTCTTCATTCTCTATAAATCGCTAGCAGAATCCATAATTTCATATGAATTATCAAGCAACGGAAGGACATTTAAAAGCCACCTTGACCAAATATACGTACTTCAATTAAGAATCCTAAAAGAAATTGTTCCTGAAAATATAAAAAAGAATTACACAAATGACTATTATCAACTCTTCCACTTCTGCAACATAATACCGATACATAAGCGACCGATAATAAGTTTAAAATTGTAGTGAAAAAACGTTTGATGAATAAAGGCTATTATAATGTAGACGAATATCTTAATGATAAAAATGCATGGTCTCCCTAATCTGCTGTTGTTAGCCACTCGTACAATACAAATTGTAACACAATGTAAACCAAACATTATTAAAAAAGAAAATGGATAATATACCTGAGTTTCTTGCTGGTATCTTCTCAGGTGAACCAACTTACCGAACCAGCGAAAGAATCATTTTTAAATGGTATTATGTAATTAATTTAGTATTTTTATAATATTGCTTGACATAAAATTGTAAAATTTTGACATTCAGATGTGCTCTTTATGTGCCTAAACTGAATAAATGAAATTGATTCTTGGATTGATTGATTCTTTGATCCCTATACAAGGCGAGACCGAAGTAAAGACAGGTGTCTTCTAGAACGCGGCCGTGTCCTTCTGCGAGCAAGTCGTGCTCGCGAAGGAGGCGGCCGAGAGGGAGAGGGAGCCTCGTCGTCCTTAAAGAAGCAGGCTAGAAGGGTTGCGTGCTGCGGGCCTTTGCCCCATAGCACGCAACCAGATTCACTCACCGACGCGGGATAAAACCCTACCCCAACGACGCGGGATTCTTATCCCGACCCAACCCCCGCAGAGACCACATAGGTGGTCAAAGTCCGCAGGGCGCCACTGGAAATACGTTCTGCTTGTAACCAGAGACGCCCGGCAACGGACGTTAGAGCGGCCGCGGCCCTGGGCCGCGGAACTAAAAAAAAAAATGTGTCTTCTAGACAAGTCAAGAATTCCTCCAAGTCCTCCCTAGAAGCAGATAGAAATGTGGTGTCATCGGCGTATCGCAGGTTATTTATCATGCGTCCCCCGATTGAGACCACTCCAAGTCATTTTTATTATGTGCTCAGTGCAAGTATGTAATGCACCTATGCCTATATCTGGGATATATGTATGTATTGTAACTCTGTTTAACATAAATAATTCGAATATTTTTTAATTACCAGAAAAAAATCAGGGAAGTGATAGGTATTCGATACTAAACCCATCCATGCTATAAAAAAAGAATAAAGTAGTTATGTCATTTTTTTCCCGAAAACACCGTAATATCAGTTCACTACGTAAAATAATTTACTCATTAGATTTTCTTTCATTCATTCTACAATCGGCGGCGCGTGCACCCCCGCAATCGGGATATTTCGTTCGAGTGTTACAACAATGTTGCAAAGTTCATTGATATGATAGGTACCTGTTTACTATCAAACTTCGTGCGTAAAATAAAATAGTGGTGTCCATGCGTGACGCACGTATTTTGAGATTTTAAAAACTTTAATAACTTTCTTTTTTTGTATGGTTGGGTATTTGTATTATTCCATATAATATTGAAATACATACGTTCCAGATGAGCCCCTGAAATTTTTATGGTAGTCAAAAAATATTCGTGTATAGTCGCAAAGAGGTTTTACACTTGTGATCTTTAAAGTATTATAATTTTCAATCAGTCGATTGCTGTCCTCTACCACAGACTATCAATTACCATATGTTTACATCGTTAATTCAGAAAATGGCTGTAATCAGCGTATGCGTCTCTCATTACCTTTAATTTCTTAATCGTGGGCTTTAATTGAAATGTTAAGACGTTTCGATAGCCACTCACGCGTAAATGTCTCGGGGCGATAATACTAAGCTTCTTTTATTTTGACAACACCGGTAGCTTAATGAAAGTAACGACACATTACAGAGGAGCGATTTGAGTCTTCATTACTTAAGTGGTATAAGCGTACTTATCTGTCTTGTAAGTATATTATTTTGAACAAAAAATGTATTGATTTTTATGACAAGTTGAATGTTGGCAATCTTTGACACCGCAGATGCTTTGTATTCATTTACAAGCCAAGTATAAGTAGGGATTCCAATAGGGGCGCCACATGTCATTGAATAACGTCAAATACAAGATTTCAAAACAATAACTAAGTACATACAATTAAATTAGTTCCAATTTTTGCCACACGCCAACTTATACTGTGCACAGTATAAGTTGGCGTAGATAGTCCATGAAGTCATGGAGTCTATTACGTCAGTTGATCAGCAGCATATCATTTGTGCCCGGTGACGGCAATAGGCTTGCCCCTTATTATGTGGGACTAAAAATACTGGCAAATTGTGGGTGTGTAATGCACCTCTGCCTACCCCTTCGGGATATAGGCGTGATATGTGTGTGTGTGATCAGCAGCCCCTTAACCATAGTGCTATAATAGTTTGTCGATAGTCAATAATATCGCAGGAAATTTCAAAAAATATGTTTATCAGGTCCCATGACCATGATTTTTTTTGTATTTATTTGGGTAAACAAACACATCACAATAATGAATTTCTTACAGTCTACATATTACAACAATATAAATGATTGTGACATCCACACAGTTCACCACATGTAAAATATTAGCTGATCACTACCAGCTCCACCCGCGTGATTTAGTTTACTCGTTCCCGGTTCCGTGGGAACACATTACCGGGATAAAAAGTAGTCTATATTACTCAAGGTGAATGTAGCTTTCCAATGGTGACAGAATTTTTGAAATCGGCGCAGAAGTTTTTGAGTTTATTCACTACAAACATACACACAAAAATACAAATCTTTCCTCTTTATAATAGTAGTGTAGATGTAGCTTTAAAGCTAAGAGTTTAGAGTCCAACAAAATAGCATTATTCTCAGCAATAACACTACAGATAGGTGATGTACCAAATCAAATTTAAAAGAAAATCTATAGACAGCCACATTATTCAAATATGACAACGAACTAGATTTTATGCAATATCATTGGTTAATGACTGAAATAGACACAGCCATGCATTATTGGTAATCTGAGTTTCCTCAGGATATCTCTAATTAGGTTTCTTCTCTTCCATGGCTGGTTTGCTAGAATTGCTCTTAGTTTATTACACACTAGGTTAATATGATCTTTCCAGTTAAGGTCAATCATCATCAATCGTATTTGAAATTTTTAGATTATTCTTATTTTTTTTGATTGGGAGTAAAAGGTTTTCTGTTTTGGCTGGAGCTAATATACATAACCTTAGTCTTTTGTGCATTCAAAACCAGCCCAGTATCATGTGACCATGTTAAGAGTCTCTCAAAGTCCCCTTGAAGACGATTTTGGGCCTCTAACACTAGTCCCGGCGGACACTATGCAAGTATCGTCTGCACATTGGAACATGTGTGTGTCTGTGGCATCGTAGCTCCCGAAAGGATGATCCGATTTGGATTTTGTTTTTTTTTTGTAAGGTGAATTAGTCGAGATGTGGGGTAGGTTTTAACATGTTGTTTTTTTAAGTACTTTTAAGGACTACCTCGGTGGCACAATGGTACTATGTACGGACTGCCACGCTCGAGGTCTCGGGTTCCAATCCCGGGTCTGGTGGATAATGTATAATTCTCTTTAGAATTTTTCCCAGATAATTATCCCAGAGTCTGGAACTTGTGCCCGGTAAATGGCAATAGGCTTGCCCCCTATTACATGCGGGACCTAACATAGCTGGCGAGATGTGGATGTGTTTGCATACCTCTGCCTACCCCTTCGGGGAAAAAGGCGTGATGCTATGTATGTTTTTTGTAAGTTGCGCAAAACTTATGTGACCTACGTATTTCCTTTTTACAAATTTTCAAGATCTCAAATAGATCTAAAAATTAATAAAATAGTAGGTACCTATTTTATTAATTTTATTGGCTGCAATAGACTATTAGTGCCCAGACTTTTTTTTTGGGAAATATTTCACCCTACAAGCAATGAAGTAATACGAGTAGATTTCATTTACACTTACAATTTCATTTATTTATAAAAAAAAACAAAAAATAATTAATAAAAATTAAAATAAATTAAATTAGCATTTAATCGACAGTTTTTGATATGTGAGAAAATACCACAATTATTCCCAATCACATAACCGCCCACAATAAGAATTTTTAATATTTTTATCTTAAAACATGTGTGAACGACTGTACCTCATTTAACGTTAGTACGTAGAAGTTTACAACTAAATTTAATGGTTTTCTAGGTCAAAAGTCAAGCGAAAATTGGACTGATATTGGGCACTATTTTAAGCACAATTTTTTAAGCCGTAAATTGTACCTATAGCTCGTTCGGTATTCGCGTAGTGAAGTGAGTATGATGGGCGTAGAACCTACGCCCAGCATACTCACTTAACGAAGCCTATAACTCCGGAGTTATTAGAGCACCGTTTTTTCTTTTTGGGCACCATTTGGCACTATTTGGGCACAATTTTTTTAAGTATGAATTATGGTTGAAGCGTACACAGATTCCACAAACGGAGGTGAGACACCTTCGTCCAGCATACTCATCGAACTATGGCTGTAATTTCTTAAGTATAAGAGCACTATTTTTTTCCTTTGGGCACTAATTAGCACTATTTCAGCACTATTTTTTGGCATTCATGAAATATCAGGATTCCATGGTGAGTATGCTGGACGAAGGGACATAAAAATTAGATGACAAAGTTGTAGGTAATAAAGAGACCTACAACTTTTGCATTTACACTTTTTTCACATAACCTCAAAATTTATGTGAAAAATTCAAATAATCAAGTTTTTGGTTTTTTATTTTTATCTTACGCAAACCAATTTTTTTTTTCACGAAATTTGGTGAAAACTTATCTTTTTATGTCCCAAAGACTTTGTCATTTTTTTGATTTGAAATATTTATTTTTTCACCGTGTTTTGACTTGAAATCGAAAAAAACACCCTAATTTTCAATCGAAAATTCTCACGTCAAAATATCAGGTTTTTAAAAAAAGTCGGTGAGTTTTTTGTTCGTTGAAATCTCTTCTTTCTAATAATGTAAAATAATATATTCATTACCATGGTAAATGTTCTCAGAAAACGCAAAGAAAAGAAAAATAACTCGAATCCGAAATTCTTTTTTCATCACTATGTACAATTTTGATTTAAAATTTACACTTTAATTTCTTGAAAAACCTAAGATTCCATGTTACATTGATAAACAAAAAATACAAATCGAAATATACTACTATAATTAACAACCAAATAAGTTAATTTTTAATAAGATATCTACAATATTTTGAAAAAGTTGTAGAATATTCTTTAAATTATATGCATAGATGCCTATTTATTGCTATTTTAAGATAACTTATATACCTGAGTTACCTAGGGATAAATTTAGCCCATCAAAAGGTATTTCATAGAGAAGAACTCTGTCATTTTTTGATTTGAAAATCAAAAAAATGTCAGTCTTTGGGACATAAAAAGGTAAGTTTTCACCAAATTTCGTAAAAAAAAAATTGTTTTGCATAAGATAAAAATAAAAAACCAAAAACTTGATTATTTGAATTTTTCACATAAATTTTGAGGTTATGTGAAAAAAGTGGAAATACTAAAGTAGTAGGTCTCTTTATTACCTACAACTTTGTCATTTATTTTTTTTCCATAGGACTTGTAGTTTTGCCGGAAATCCAGATAAACCGTTTTTTACCCTTA
This sequence comes from Nudaria mundana, assembly GCA_963556515.1. Taxonomy (NCBI): domain Eukaryota; kingdom Metazoa; phylum Arthropoda; class Insecta; order Lepidoptera; family Erebidae; genus Nudaria; species Nudaria mundana. Next base: position 14,499,942 of record OY748296.1, read on the forward strand.
AAAACACCCCCTTCCACTTCCCGACCTCGAAACACCCGTAAATTATTTTTTCTTTCATTTTTTGTTATATTCTCATTCTTTTGTAACGGGTTTTATCCTACTATTATTTTTTTTGACTTTTTACCATTTTCAAAGGCTGCAGCCCCAGTCTACAGACACAATTTCTACTTTATTATTGTATAATAGATTTGATGCAGATGTAATCACGTGTCTACATAAGAGGAATAATGAATTCTTTTACAATGTCTAGTTCTTGTATGTATAAATAATACCCTAATGGGATGAATATTTAACGTAGCGTTGTTAAATGCGTGGCTTATATCTATATGCCCACGTCTCATTAAATTGACAAGACAACGGTAGGTAACAGTATATCTACATATATGGCGATTCCAATGAGGTAAACCTGGTACTATACACATGAAACAGAAAGTTAACTTTGAAATATTACTGATATTATAAAGGCGAATTCGCTGTTTCAATGTTCTGGTATTGGTAAAGTAAAAGTTGCTATTTCTTCGAATTATATAAAGTAACTTTTCAAGTTAACGTTGTTCAAAATTTAACGTGTAAAGTAAAAATTATATTAAATATTAACTTAACTTTAAGTATCCAGTTTTCAAAGCGTCAAATCCAGATGTTATTTGACTAAAATAAACAATCGATAGTTTAAATAAAACCATGTGTAAAATAAAAAAGCACAGTATATTTTTCTATTCTAAGATAAGAGTATGCAACCTAAACACTAAGACAGTTGCCAAAATGTATATGTAACTATTTATATATAGCCTTTAGGAAACCCGATAAGCATCAAACTTAATCCATCAAAACTGGAAGGTTTCATCACATATTTTATTCAGCCCATCTTAAGGGCCCAGATCGTGAAAATCACCGAAAAGAGTGTTACGATTTTTCATATTTAACCTATTTACATATGATTAATAACAACGATAATTTGTATATATTAAAATGAAAGACCAAAAATGATGTTAGTGCTAATTTTAACTCTTAAAACCCTGTAGTTGTTATATAATAAACGTCAACAAACGCACAAAATTGAGAAAAAATTCGAAAACCTGCCTTCGTATTTTTCAGATTTAACCCAATAAATCAACACAAATTGATAAAAAGAAACACTTTTTGAACACTGAAAAAGCCAATAAATATAACCATGTACTTTTTTTTGTACCTTTACAAACAAAGACTTCCCCTTTTAAAGCCCTAAAATCTAGATATGTTTTACGTAAATTCTCCATAGAAAAATGTATGCAAATTCAAACGCGTCCCGATAGAACGATCGTCGCAACTAATCGCCAGTGCGCCATAGAATTTCAAAGTGACTCCACGCGTGTCGGATGCTACAGCAAAATTACGTGTTGTGAATTTGTGTTTTTTGTGAAAAACTGTAAGTACAATATTTTTATAACTAATTTACTTTCAGTAAATAGAAAGTACCGATATAATGAAAGTCTGAAAGAAAACCATGATGGAACTAGATATAAATCGTAAGAAATACAAAATTATTTACTTTGTTGCGTAGGTCATTTTATGAACCTTGTAAAGTAGGTATCAATTCAGGCTTGAAACAATCAAAGCCCTGCCCACCTTATTTTCTCGAGATATGAACTGGCGGGGTATATAGTTCTCTGCACGACATACATAGATTTTTCAACATGATAAAGGCAATAGGTATCATAAACGTAATTGGTAATCGAGGGTCTCTTTTCGCAGGATAATTTGCTGAGTGCCATGCCAGCGAAAAGAAAATTTAGTACGCATTATAAAAACGTGAAAGCCAAAAGATCTCGGAAGAAAATGTAGGTTCCTCCCTACTTATTTATTTACCTGCCTACTTGACTACGTCTTGTCCTAAATACCTAGAAAAAATTTACTAGATTTGTGTTAGTGTCAAGTAAAAATCCTAGTTTTATTACTTTTATTTGTGTGTATGCTTATCATGTCTTAGTAGTAATAATAATATAATCTATTTGCATTTTGAACAGGGTAGGTACATTACAAAGCAAATAGGTACAATGATTTAGATCGCCTGATTCAGACATATACCTACAACAGCATGTAAATATTGATTTGACATGTAATTAGATAGGTACACAATTAGGTATGTCAGTCTAAGAAGAAAAATTACAATGTCCAGTAGGTAATAATTACGTAATTTCAATATCTATATAAGTAATAAAGTCAATTTCTATAGGAACAATTTTCATAATAATAAATTTTATTACATAATATAGTATTAGTTTTCATATATTTATGTATTTCAAAGCAATGAGTTTGCTTACACTATTATTAGTTACAGTATTATTAGTTTTCATGTTCATCATGTCTAAATATGTGGAAGTGGAAGTAGGTATGTTTCCTATCAGAAATTGCACGGGCGCGCGCGCGCCGTGCCTGGCGAAGGGTTGTACAAAAATTACAAAATAAATAAAAAGTGGATATTGATGAATAATATTTCCAGTACTGAAAATGAAGAAAATCTTCAGGCCGAGACTCCGAGCAACACTGCTACGCGCTGTATAGAGGTAAGTTGTTATACGTAATTCTTGTAGACTTGTTACATAAATAAACAAACTAGCTAGTGATGGGCGAAGACAAAATCTCAGTACCTACAGTTTTTTTTTGCAATATTTATTATTTTCATTGTGAGACAAACACATACTTCTCAATTACTTTCTCAAAAGAAAATTCACGTTCAAATCTCGTATTTTACCAAAATAAAGAATTTTTTTTGTAAAATATTATCTTTTACGCGACTGGTGTACGTATGTATGTATGTATACTAAGTAATATATCTTTGTGGCACGATAAGTTCAAAATTATTGAACCGATTTTAATGTTTTTAGTATCATTAGAATTGTCTTCTAAGCCCGAGTGACATAGAATAAGTGACGCCATAAAAAACCAATACGTATAGCGTAAAGGAAATTTATAATTTCTGTTCATCACGAACATAATATTGTATGAATTCTTTTGCACCTTTATATTTGTCTTCGTCAGTTATGAATATAAATAAATAAACAATAAAAATGTTAAAACCCGACAGATTAAAAAATGAAAATGTGTAATAAAAATAAATAACAACACCATTGTAATATAGCGTATTTAGCAGTCGGGGCCTATTTCTAAAGAAATATTTAGCTAGTCAGGAATATCTTCGAGCCTGTGAGGATTTCAATGGGTCTCAACTGTTGAATTCGATTTATTACAATAGTGTTCTTATTTATTTTTATGTAACATAATTCAAGACCGTAGACTTGTTTTCTTTTTACCTTTTGAGTTTTTATGCATATAGTCGGATTTATTAAATTTATGACGTGATAACGTCTTATAAATCGATGAACACCGGCAACACGCACAAAAAAGTGTCACATTATGTCACGCTAGGGTCAAGCGAGAGCGCAGTACAAGCGATGGAGAATAATATTATGACGTTATCCGATAAAATTATCGTCCTAAACCGACTTTACAAGCAACCAGTTTTTTATTATGTTTATTTATTCACTTTCATAATTGACGAAGACTGATAAAAACGTTTAAGATTTTGATCTAGTGTTCTGTGTTTCAAAGATGTATTCTAAGGGAGTTCTTAGCTATGTTTGAAGAAATTTGGCCCATACCTTTTGAATTATTTTTTATAATAAAAATCAAGCCATTATCTTTCTTTACAGAAACTAGTTATTGACAACCGTCAAGAGGGAAAGGTGGATGAAGTGGAAGTTGGGCGTAGAGTAGTGGATATTTCTTTTTTTTTTAAAGCTCTTCAGGCCATAGGGGACCACGGTCCAATGGATTGTAAGTTAAGTTACCTCAGTATAATAGGTGAAGTAAAAGTTGGTCTGGACTCAAAACTCATCATAAAATGTAGTATGTGTAATATGAAATTTACTGTGTGTTTGGTTGAAAAGAAAGAAGATAGCATGGAAGTGAATCATCAAATTGTGTCTGGTATCATATCATCTGGTGGGAGCTACTCTCAGTTAAAAACATTAAGTGCCGCAGTAGCCCTACCAATCATGTCACCTTCATTGTACAATGAAATTAATAATACGGTTTGCGATTGGTGGGAAAATACAGCAGCACATTCCATGGCAGAAGCTGTCAAGGAAGAAGCGGAGTACGCAGTGTCTATAGGTAGTGTTGATAAAAATGGTACACCATTAATATCTGTTGCTGTTGACGGTTGTTGGAGCAAGAGATCTTATGGTAAGAATTTTTCCGCCTTATCCGGCGCAGCTGCGATAATTGGCATTAAAACTAATAAAGTATTGTTTTTTGGAGTTAAAAATAAATACTGCGTAGTCTGTGCACGAGCCGCAAAGAACAACAGTCAGCCCCCGGAACACCATTGTTTCAAGAATTATTCAGGATCATCTACCGGGATGGAATCGACCATAATAGTTGAGGGGTTTAAACGTTCCTTTGTTGATCACGGTGTAATTTATAATAAATTTGTAGCAGACGGCGATTCCAGTACTTATAAAAAAATATTAGATTCGCGTCCGTACGATAATTTAATAGTAGAGAAAATTGAATGCAAAAATCATCTTTTACGAAACTACTGCAATAGCTTGGAGAAATTGTCGAAAGACACTAAGTATCCTTGCGAGTTGCGGAAATTCCTAAAAGAAAGGTATTTGCGTTTAAGAACGGGTGTAAAATGCGCGATTAAATATTGGGGGGATCAAAATCAGTCACTCGAAGAAAAAATAAAAAATCTTAGTGAAGATATTCTAAATGGTCCACAACACGTATTTGGTAATCACCAACATTGCAAGGAGTATTTTTGTAGACCTGACACTCGTCGAATAGAACCTGTTGGGTTACTTCCAGCAATTGTTGGATGCGGATTAATGGACGCGGTAGAAATTTTAAGTAAAAGACTGTCATATCATTCTAGAAGTTTAATTCATAATTGCACAAGTAATATAGTTGAAAGTTTTAACGGAGTAATTGCCAAATTAGTTGGGGGTAAGCGTGTAAATTATTCTTCCCGTGGTTCTTATGCGGGCCGATGCGCAGCTGCTGTTGTGTCTTTTAATACGGGATAGTAAAACTCATGAAGTCATATTTAAATCTAGTCCTAATCCTTTGATCGCGAAAGTGGAAAATAGTAATCGTAGAAACCGTTTAATTGCTAAACCTAAATTAAGATTGAAAAAAAGCCACAGCGCTGTATCGAAAGACGCTCACTATGGACCAAACTGCGAAAAACCTGATCTGAGTCCAGAATTATATGAGAAAGCCAAGTCATCTTTTTTAGTTGATTTAAAGTTGTCTTGTGCTGAAAGAGAGGAGCTTGAAAGGTCGACCCATTTGCAAAGAAGTAGTGCTGAGTGGATGAGTACAAGGAGAAAATTACTAACCTCATCATCGTTCGGGGAAGTTTGTCGTTTATGGTAGTAATATCTCCAGTTTGCCTGCTGTACGGTACGGTATCGAAAACGAAGAAACTGCAATTAGACAGTTAGAAATTCAAGAGAATATTAGTATACAAGGTTGCGGTTTGTTCGTCGACGATCAATATGAATTTCTTGGTACTACACCAGATGGCATTTATGCAAACGGTTTAATTGAAATTAAGTGCCCACATTCTTTAGCTGGCATGACTCTTGATGAAGCAATGGCCAAACATACCTTTTGGGTTAAGGACAAGGCTTCCAAGGGTTATGTCATAAATAAAAATCATTACTGGTATTTCCAAATTCAGGGACAGCTACATATAACTAAAAGAAACGTTTGCATGCTTGGCATCTGGTTTGGTGCTACTGTACCTATGAAAGTTTATTATAGAAAAGGACGACAAATTTTGGAAGGAGAAAATGGAGATGAAATTAGTTAGATTTTATTACGATTGCCTCCTTCCAGAATTAGTTGATCCTCGGCAGTCACGAAGCATGCCTATTCGTGACCCGCCCAATGTCATAGAGGCTATGAAAAAGAGGAAAGAAAGAGCTTTACGTGTTTTGAAAGAGAAGAACGTCTAATGATTTTGAAAGAGACTGAGGTAACTTAACTACCCAGCCGGTCGATTCACGTAAACACGCCAGTTCAAAAGTCGTTTTAACTTAGAAACTTAGAAATCGCCTTTTGGTTTTCTGTTTTTAACGCACTTACTTATCTAGTCTTGGATTGTCATAAATCTTCCAATAGCTCAATTTCTATACAATTCCTATACGATTTTGAAGAGTTACCTGGTGTAAACCCAAGGTCCGATCCTAATGAAATTAAAATGTGACCACATGGGATCACCAGCTTTCAAATAAAAAAAAAATCATCAAAATCGGTTCAAAAAATACAGCGAATTGAGAATCTTCTTCTTTTTTTAAGTCGGTTAAAAAGTGTGCGAAGTGACATTTTTAAGTCACTACGCTACGGTTTTTATTACGTGAATCGGGCAGCTGGTAACATTTTCATTCTGATAGGTTTTGCAATAGCAATTGATTTTATCATCAAATTAGTAGAAATCAGAATTTGATCAGTAATCATTAAAATGAAAAAAACATTAGAAACTCTTAAACTCATATTTTGTTATTGTTTACTTTCGTTTAATTAAGTATATGAATAATTTATAAATTTCATGTTTGTTTATAACTAATTTTTGTACAACCCTAGCACGCTTTTTAGGTGGCGACTCATATTTTGTTTACTTTTAATTATATGAACCATTTTTATACTTGTGTTTCATTTATTGACAATTTTTTGTACAACCCTAGAAGATTTTTTAGATTGCGAGGTGATCGTAAGCAAAAAGTATTTGAGTTTACGCAATAGGCACATTTCCTTGCGTAGATATAAACACTAGCGAGGAAAGGCGTGATGTTATTTCGACCGTACTTCCTACTGAATTTGCAATTATTTTATTGAATGAAAATTTTACGAAATAAGAATAAACTTTGGTAGTAAAATTACAAATAAATACATAGGTACTCGTAGTTGGAATTTTAGGTAAGTAGAATACAAAAAGGTCAGTCCGGACCTGCTCTTGATTGTTTATTATAAATAGAAAATCATAAAAATTGTGTCTCAAACTACTCTTATTTATTTATCTAGTAATTAGGATCATTTTATAACGAAAACTACTCTTGGAATATTTTACAAATAGGCAGTCGTTTATTTCCAATAATTCAACATTTTTGTTATGCTGTAAATATTCAACTTCAATAACAATAACTCAACGTGGAACGTTTGTCGCAAAACATTTTCAAAATCGCGCTCTCTGGGTCATTCACCCGCCCGTCGGATGATTCGGGCAACAATAGCGCTGCTGTCGCTCAAAATCGACTTTATCCGTGCGCGGTCTGGGCCCTTAATTGGTGTCCAGAAGTAACTGCAACATTGATTCATTATGGGTTATTTTTTCATGACTTTTCTGCACATTGCCTGCAGCACAGTGGCATTCTTACATTGTACAACATCGGAGCGCGGTATCTTGTAAATACTCGTACGCACCACGCTGTGTATACCACGCTACGAACATAATTGGATGGTGCTACTTATCGAAAACCGTACGTCAAAGGTTCTAGTATCGACTTCATGTATTGGTTGAATAGTTTTAAGCAATTTAAACACGCTAGTACGTCCATAAGTTTTCAATGTTTTATTTTATTGCAGTTGATGATTTCTTTTGCAGTCAATTTGAATTAGGTATAGGTATGTGATAGGTTTATTTTTCTTAAGTTTATGTACCTATGTGTCACACAAAAAAATATCGAAAAGAGACCAAGTAATTGTCAGAATGGGACCAAATTGAAATAAATCAATTGAGATGCAGTAGAATTTAATTAAAATTTTCAAAATCAGTTCACTCAGTCGAAAAGTTCTGAGGTAAGAAACATAAAAAAACAGTCGAATTGAGAAGCTCCACTTTTTTGGAAGTCGGTTAAAAAGGACACAGAATTAATTACAATGCGTTCAAATGCGTTATATTTTAATGAAATTTCGTGAAAATGGAGGATTTCTGTACCATACTTAGCCGTAACTACTTACTACTTGCAAAGTATGGGCACGTAATGCTCCTCTGCCTACCCCTCAACATGATTATAATGTACTAGCGGACGCCCGCGGCTTCGGCCGCTTGAAAAATTATATAGGTACTAAAAACCTCCTCGAGAATCACTCTATCCATTAGTGAAAACCGCATCAAAATTCGTTGCGTAGTTTTAAAGATCTCATATAGATACGTATAGATAGAGCATACATACACGGAAGCGACTTTGTTTTATACTATGTTATGATGTATGTACCAGATAAATAAAATTGTACAGTTGATGCGCCTACTCTGACATATGTGAACCTTAACCTACCTTGCTTTTTATTACCTACTAGCGGCGGATTACGATTCGCTGGCAGCTTTTTTATATTGCAAAATAAAATAAACTACGTGAAATATCTGAAATTGTTGACTTTTGCTCGAGTGTTCGATGACGAAGGACTCCGTATAGGTTTTGCACATCAATTTCTTCTTCACCTGTTAAGGGATAAGCAGAGGGATATTTAAACTCGGCCACTTTAAAGCTCAGCTCCTTATTCGTGGGACCAAAATAGTAAGATAAAAAGTGTTTATTTGACATCTTTAGACCTATGAGAAGAAAGTAGCTATGAGTTGTATATATTTTCTGTTATAAGAACCCCAAAGAGGATTACAAAAGTAAACTTTCAACAGCTGTGTCACGTACGTGATTGATAAAGAAATTGAGTACTTAGGTACCTTTAATGCTTATTCTTTAAAATTAAATCCTCGAGAAATGCCTTTAAAATTACCAAGTGCATGTACAATACCTCAATTTAGTTATAAAATCTTGTACAAATTCATAACGGGATGTTCCGTTCCATTTAGAGTTAATTGTAAGAAACAACAGCTTAATTTTAGAGCAGCTTATTATTCAGCCTTATTGTACTTCTCAGTTTATTTTGAACTGCTACATTTTTTTTCATTCCGCGGCCCATGCCGCGGCCGCCCATGCCGCAGCCGCCCATGCCGCATGCATGCTTGGAAGTATTTTCCGGAGTTATGTTTCATCAGAATATTTACGGAATCATTTCACCTTTGATGTATAAATTTGTTTTTAAAGCAACAACTATGATTACTTTTTGAACAGGCAGTGTATATCATTTATTGAAGAATATTTACAAGAAACGGAAACAGGAATAAACCATTACGAAAGGAAATAAATATAAACTACAAACTATACTCGTATCTAAAACTAAAATAAATATGTGAAACAGGGAGTCCTAGTCCTATGATTAACTATTTTTATAAGTATTTTGCAATTTACCGCAAAAAAGAGTGTAGCTGGAATTGACTAGTTTGAACGTGCGTTTTTGAGATTCATATTGTAAAATATTTCACCTGTACATTTAGTTATTTTTTTAATTAATCTTTGGTGTCGCTACACCGAGCAAGAAGGCCCAATTTTTACAACTATTTTCCTTTAATGCCAACATTGCCCAGTAGTCTTTGAAGTAGAGCTTCAATGGTCATCACAACATTGTGTAAGGGGTATCGGGCTCAATATAAGACAATATTATATTTTAATTGAGTACCTTTTTACCCGACTGCGTCAGCGAGGGTTATGTGTTTCGCGCGTGTGTATGTATGTTTGTATGTTTCTTTGTTCCCCTCTACAGGCCAAACAGCTAGATAGATTTTGATGAATAAGGTCTCAAATAAAAGGTATTTATCTCCTGAGTGTCATAGGGGTACCCTAGTGTTAATAGTTTAGTTACAACTAAAAAGCTGTAAACTACTCGCTGCGGTCGCTGCCGTGGTACTGTGGTACTGTGGTACTGTGGTACTGTGGTACTGTGGTACTGTGGTACTGTGGTACTGTGGTACTGTGGTACTGTGGTACTGCGCTGCAACATGCAATTGAGCGAAGCGAACATTTCTATTAAGGCATTTATCAATCTATAAGGAGCAGGTTTTCAAAAATAGTTATTGACCCTAAATCAAAATTCGGTTTCGAACAAAACCGTCTCCTGAAAATGCTTGATTTTTGAGTGAAAAAATCATGAAAATGGGTTGGGTAGTTGTCGAGAAACAATTTCACATCGAGTTGCATTTGAGTCACCTGATAAGGAGCTCCGTTCGCTACGATCGCTTCGCTCAATAAATATAAATAATTAAAAACCTGACTACACTTAGCCTGATATTTAACTATAAGCAGGTGGGGCTCGAATATCAGTTCAAACCTAGATGCAAACTGATTCCCGGCTGCTTATAGCTAAATATGTGGTTAGTGCAGTCGGATTTTTTTAATTTATTATTATTTTTTTCTTTTAGAGTCATTCTTAAATTATGGACGCTTATTCTCTTCTCAGAAGAGTAAATCTCTTGATTCAATCATTATCATTATTCTGACAGCCAACAAGCTATTACACATCATAAGGTAAATGATAGTTCATTAACTGTGATACATGTTATACGAATAAGATCGCATCGATACAACGTTTATCGATAACGCCTGAGGCTATACCGACATCTTTTTATCGATATTCGCCAATTAATAATTAAAAGTTTAAATAAAAACATGTCCAACTATCATTAAGTATATTGATTTCTCGCTGTTACTTATGATACCTTCTTTATTAAATTACATCTCATACTTATTTACAAATCGGTACATATTTTAAGCCACAGGAGGTCATAATAGACCAACAAACATAGATTAATGTGTGTAAAAACAATTACGCTTAATATTTGTATAAGCCGAGAAAAAACCGTAGTAATAACTCCCTACGTATACGTAAAGCGATCGGAATACGGTATGTCAGTGTGCTCGAGTTGCGTCGATCAAAGAACAAGAAATAATTACACCTATTGATCCCAGTCCGCTTCATTTAATGACACCAACTTGAGGTATATATAGAACAGGGAAACACACATAGGTAAATGCATGAGAAAACATCATCCCATTATAGTAAAAGTCGAGAAAACCCGTAGTAATAACTCCCTACGTATACGTAAAGCGATCGGAATACGGTAAGTCAGTGTGCTCGAGTTGCGTCGATCAAAGAACAAGAAATAATTACACCCATTGATCCCAGTCCGCTTCATTTAATGACACCAACTTGAGGTCTATATAGAACAGGGAAACACACATAGGTAAAAGCATGAGAAAACATCATCCCATTATAGTAAAAGTCGAGAAAACCCGTAGTAATAACTAAAATGTATACGTAAACTGATCGGCATACGGTAAGTCAGCGTGCTCGAGTTGCATCTGTAAATAAACTGAGAACCATTACATTGAGAAAACATTATCCCATTATTGTAAAAGTGGCGAAAAACCGTTGGAAAAACTCGCCTGTGTACGTAAAGCGATCGGTATACGGTATGTCAGTGTGCTCGAGTTGCGTCGAACCAAGAAATAATTACGCCCATTGATCGTAAGCTCATTAAAATGGACCAATAGTTTGTCGGCGTATTCTCACTACAAAAAGAGAAGTAATGTAAGCACAATTTGCTGCGGCGCCGGCGCACGCCTTTTCTTATTGAAATCAATTTATTCAATTAGATACAATGCTATTACGGTTGGGAATTTATCAATTAAACGAACGCTATCTGGAGGTCGACTCGCTTGTTAGGGAGGCTTCAATTGTAATCTGATACGACCTTCGTATAGTACGTGCGTATGTCATTATTTGTACTACGGTACATTTACCTTATAGTAAATCTTAGTAAGTCTTTTCAATTTATTTTTAAACTAACAAGACAAAGAAGCACAGTTCTCTAACGTATTTACTTACACGATTATTTGGTTGTATGCTATGTATGATAAGGCTAGCATCCCCAAAGGGGTAGGTAGAGGTGAATTACACACTCACATTTGTCAATAATTTATTTAATACTCATCGATTGCATTGACACATAACAAACATTACATTGAAAATGAAGATTGTTATGAAAGTGGAAGAAGTGAAAAAAGTATGCCAGGATCATAGCAAGTGGAATTCCATAGTCTCTGTCTACCCTTATGGGAAAGAAACGTGACTGTATGTATGTATGTATGTATGAAAATGAAAGAATAAGGATAGAATCAGATAGAATAATATTAATACGTACAATTCGTGCTCGCCAAGGAGTTCCCTCCCCACTGAGTTCCGAAGTCAGCTGCCATCATGGCGCCGCAAACTTATCTACGCCCAGGACCAAAGTCCGCCGGGCGTCACTGGAAATACCTCCTGGTGCGTACCAGCGACGCCCAGCAATGGACGAAGAAGCGGCCGTTCTTTAAAAAAAACTTATAGGTACAATTGAACCATATTGTTAATTAATAGAAATGGCTATCACTAAACAAAAATTTCTTACACCTTTAGATGGACATAAGCTGTTAAAAATACGTGAAAGTAAATAATAGTTATGATATTTTGGTAATACGAACATTCATAACAACAGAGTTCGTTGATGTCTTTAGAACGTGGCAAAAATATGACTTTCAAAAAACTTTATCAATTTTTTAATTAAAAACTAATTTTATACTAACACTTAGCAAAGTGACAAGTACTGGTGGACTGATAGTAGGCTTGGGTGAAAGTGGTGCACCTGCCGATCACTCTAGAACAGGTAAGTGGCTTGCAAGATACGTGAGATCAACTGTATTAAAAATGCGAGCTTATTTGGTTGAATGTGTTAATCTCAGAAACTATAAATTTGATTTGAAAGAATCTTTTTGTCTATTTATTGAGAAAAGCTTTATGAAGAAATAAAAAAATGTTTTAAAAACGGAACCCCGAGTGAAGTCTGGAGCGACCGCTAGTGTACAGATGTATCGTATATGATCCATCAGAAATCGTAAATTTAAGAAGCTAAATTCCATAAGAGTTGTATAATTTAATGAACTTTTATGACCTTTTCAGGTTAAAACCTTATATTAAGTTTACAAACCTCATAAAAAGTAATAAAAACTAATTGGATATACGCGATAAAAATTTGCTCATGTTCGTAAAATTGCAATAAACATAAATTACTTAATCTTAATATATAATACTAGTTAATAACTGCAACTTCGCCGGTGTGATTTATTTTTCTCATTCCCAATTCCACGGGAACACATTAAATATAAAAATCGGTCAAGTGCGTGTCGGGCCACGCACAAGATAGGGCTCCGTGGTTACCCATAAAAGCCTCTATAATTCCTGAACTAACAGAGTTATACCATAGTTTTCCTTTAAAGTTTATTATATGGACAATCGTCATTAATTTTTTCAGGTCCTTCACGTCAGCCGTTTAGATATTACAGGGGGGGATATTTTTCAAAATTTTATTTTAGCACTTTGGCGGCGTAAAATATATTTATCCATGCAAAATTTCATGTTTCTAGCTCTAACCGTTTGTGAGGAAAGCCGAGGAGGGACGGACGTACAGGCATGACGAAACCATAAGGGTTCTGAAACTTTTACTAAGGAACCCTAAAAAGTAGCGTCACTCGGGGATAATTTATCATTACTAGTGAAAAAGTTTTCAAAATCGATTTAGTAGTTAAGGCACAGAGAATACAGATCGCAAGTCTAGTCTTTAGTTACGGTGCCTCTGGCAGGGCTCTAAGTCAGCGCCGGAACCTCGTAGTGGGTCTGGGCGCGGACAACCTCTCGCTGGAGATCATGCTTCAAACCATGGTCTCTAGCGCGAGTAGGTGGAACGCGGCCGTGTCCTTCTGCTAGGAAGTCGTGCTCGCGAAGGAGGCGACCGTGAGGGAGAGAGAGCGTACCCTCCCCGGAGTTCCAAAGTCAGCGGCGAGGGCGCCGCAGACTCATGTACGCCCTAGACCATCGACCTCCATGATCCGGGCCTGAGGACGGCGATATAGTCACCCACCGTCCTTACAGAAGCAGGCTAGAAGGGTCAGATCCACTCACCGACGTGAGATAAAACCCTAGCCCAACGACGTGGGATTCTCATCCCGACCAAACCCCCGAAGAGGCCACACAGGTGGTCAAAGTCCGTCGAAATAACTCCTGGTGCGTGCCAGACGCCCTGCAACGAACGTAGGAAAGGCCAAGCGCGAACGGACATTAAAAAAGGGCTTTAATTTTAGCCAGAACCCCACTACTTACAGATCAGACTTATGTTGGAGACCCCTATGAAAATCTTAACTATTCAAAAGCTGTAGATAAGGTAATAATACCCCATAAAATATTCTCTTTGCTTCTACAGAATAAAAAGAGAACACGTCCTTGTGCAAACGAGAACAAAAACTCGTAATATTAGTGAGTTTCAGTCACTTGAGCTTCAACCAGTTTTTACTGAACACCCTGTATGTATCAATGGAGCTGAATGGCGGACTCAAGGGACAAGAAACGTGGAGACTCGTGTCCTCATTAGTATGTATGCTAGTGTCTGATTATTAACTGCTAATTATTGATAACTTGCTGATCACCGCGGCTCCACCCGCGTGACTTAGTTATATAGTTCCCAAATCCCACGGGAACACATTACGGGATACAAGTAGTCTATGACACTCAGGGATAATGTAGCTACATATTAGTGAAAGAATTTTCAAAATCGGTTCAGTAGTTATGAAGTCTACACAATGCAAACCAACCACCAGCGGCCTTTGCTTTGCTTAACAATGGGAGTGCTTTTTTTTTTTTTAATTTCGCGTCATCGCGGCCGCTCCCATGTCCATTGCTGCGGGCGTCTTCGGTGACCCCAGAAAGTATTTTCAGTGGAGCCCTGTAGGGAGTGGGAGTGCTGTACTACATAGTTCACACAAAAGTAATTCATGGTAAGGTGCCTCTCTAACGTTTATCGTAAAACGTAATCTAGAAATATAAAGACTTAAAAGTTTATTAAGAATGGACTTCTTTTTTTAAAGTCTCCGGCCCAAGGTCGCGGCCACCCCTACGTATATTACCGAGCGCCTCAGGTGAGCACTCGGAAGGATTTCTATTATCGCCTGGTGGTTAGGAATGGCGTGGCGTAACTAAGTGATAGAGCATTCCCCTTTTTATTTCACTGACACGAAGGACTTCCAATAAATGTACATATTCACAAACAAATTTTACGTCTCTATAACATTAAGTATTCAACGAGACGGCACGCAATGATCGTTGTAGTTAGTTCTGCGCACGCGCTCGCTTTCAGAGAGATATTTGGTAGCGGTAAAAATACGTGCCGATTTCATTAGCACTCATTACCGCTTCCAATACCTGTCCGGTTTCCTGGTGATGTTATTTTTTAATTGCAGGCTTTATATTGTGGCTAAGATAAGTTGAAGTATTGCTTGACAATGAACATAGGTAATAAAGTCGAAACGATTTTGAAGGTACCATTAAAAGTTCAGACGTTATACCTACTCAATAGGTAATAATAATAACCCTTTCTGGCAGTCGAGTAAAAATATATGACCTACAAAACTCTTAAACTAATCAGATTTTGTGCTATGGAAAACAAATATAATATGTGGTTCACACAAATATTTATTTGTTGCAATCTGCTCTATAAGCATGGCATCGCAGTGTCTAGAAAATCAAAATCAAAATCAAAAAAATCCTACTAGTACAGCCAGCGTCATCAAACCTGAGACTCTAGCAACACAGGTGTACCTATTCTGGTAAGCTACCCACAGTGCAATCAATAGTACTATATATCAGTACTATCCATAAAAATACCATAGTTAGTAAGGATAAACTGTAATATATAGCGTCTTTGAAGTGATACCTTTTTTTTTAATTCCACTGCCCAAGGCCGCTGCCACTCCTACGCCCATTGCCGGGCGTGTCTGGTACGCACTAGGAGGTATTTCCAGTGGCGCCCGGCGGACTTTGGTCACCTGTGTGGTCTCTTCGAGGGTTTAGTCGGGATGAAAATCCCGCGTCGTTGGAGTAGGGTTTTATCCTGCGTCGTCGGTGAGTGAATCTGGTTGCTGGGGCTGAAGCCCCACGGCACACGACCCTTCAAGCCTGCTTCTGTAAGTGTGCTTCTGGCGGGTGACTATCACGCCGTCCTCAGGCCCCGATCATGGAGGTACTCTCCGTCACGAGCATGACCTGCCCACAGAAGGACACAGCCGCTGAAGAGACACACAGACCGCTGAATCGTGATACTGATCCAATGTCAGTTTATAATATATAAATGCAATGTAATGCAACTCCTTTTAAATATTTTATTCACAGACGTAATATTATTATAACGTGTATTTTATACTTGTACCAAACCTTATAGTACAAAATTTATTCCTATAAATATTCCTGAATTGAGAAAGGCAACTCACATTTTTTTCATCACGACATGTTTCGAATTCATACACTATAAAGACGTCACAGGGCTAATGAATACAAGAATAAAAATCTCAAGACCGATTTAAATACTGTTTTCCAAAATTCAGCTCACGATCCGTCCTGTCCTTAATGAAGTACATTAAAATAACATGAACAAAAGGAAGGACATAAGGAGCATGATATCATGGAAGCGCGTGGTTTTGCATGCGGCATGCAGCGTTGGCTCTGGCCAATGACAGACGATTGACAAGCATCTCTCATTAAGTCAAACAGAGAAAGCAAAGTGACTGAACGCCGCTGTAGTCCACTTCACTGAAGGAATACGTACGGATACAATGTATGTCCCTTTTTATCTCATTACAATTTTGTTTATCAATTTTAGGTAACAATTAATGGTTGAGTACTGAGCTGCCGCATTCGATGGGGGTCTCAGCCAATAATTACATACATACTCACATAAAATCACGTCTGTTTCCCCGGGGAGGTTGGGCAGAGGCATGATAAACGAACGCCCACTTTTCACCAGTAAATTTGTTAGTCCCACGTAGGTGGCGAACCTATTGCCGCTTATTGGGAACTGTTATGTTCGTCAGAGCCTCGGCTGTTGATCGGGAGGTGTACCTTACAGTTGCAAGTCGTCTCACGTGTTATTCCAGATTCAAAACGTTACACGTCGAAAATTACATTCCAAATTTTCTCTAATTCAGTCCCATCAAATTATTTACTTGATAATTTTTATTTGATTATTAAATAGTTACATCCCACCACAGATCCCACACACAAACTTTTGTATACTATCCTAATAGATTCACAAAAACCCAGTATATACCAGTTCTTCGGCGAACAAATCGAATCACAGCACTATTTATCAAACAAGTTGTACCGACTACACCATTTTAAGTACCCAAATGTGCTTAGCGGTCACTAAATCGCCTCTGAACTGTTATGACAATGATTTATACATTGTCAAGTGGTAGACGGGAGTTTTGCTTTCTACAATGTAATGACTTGACGAGTATTGACGGGTACCCAGAAGTAACTACTATTAATATCTGTCTTAAACACGTCCCAACTTGCGTTCGAATAAGTACATAACTTATTACAATGCCTTTTTAGCACCGCTTGTTGTCGGTCGCGATGTAGATTGATTCATTTTGGGTTGAAAGTATCATGCTGTTCAATATTATACCTATATTTTAAATAAATATATTAATATAGCCACGCCTGTTACTCCACAAGGGTAGGCAGAGGTACGTATATGTACAAATATAGATAAGTAAATTTAAGTTTCTGGTTGTAATTCAAAATCCGCTCATTTGGGTATTTAAATCCGCTTTT
Organism: Nudaria mundana; assembly: GCA_963556515.1. Classification (NCBI taxonomy): domain Eukaryota; kingdom Metazoa; phylum Arthropoda; class Insecta; order Lepidoptera; family Erebidae; genus Nudaria; species Nudaria mundana. The sequence goes on from OY748296.1 coordinate 14,517,522, forward strand.
CACTAATAAATGCAGTAAGAAGCTGCAAAAGCACTCGGCCAAAATATTTATTTTATAATAATAATAAATAAATATTTAGTATAATTCACACAACGCCATCTAGTCTCAAACTAAGCAGAGCCAAGAGCCAAGAGTCGGCCAAAATACTACAGCTAGTAGTAGTAGGTAATAATATTTTTCGGTAACCTAAAGATCTTCACAAACTTTTATAAGCACTAAAGTACCTATTATACCTAGGCACCTAGAAAATGATAACGTACGAATAAAAAACCAATTTAATTTTAACAATCTTTCACAAAAAAAAAATACTAGTAGGTACTCGTAAAAAGTATCTTCCATAACTAGACAGGTATTAAATAGGTACTCGTGCGAGCCATTTACGGCTTCTGAACAAGGCACTTTCTTGCGCAGCATTCATAAAGGGTAATTACACGAGATCAGAATATCGACAGAATATTCTTATATTTATACAGAAAATAAAACGGTGGCCCCGGAATCTTCGGCATCACAACACCGAACAAAAACCTGCACACACCCAACGCTGACCAGTTATTTGTCAAAAATAAAGTTATGTTCTGATTATTATTTCATGTCGGGTGTGGAGGCGCGCGGCATCCGCCTGCCACCCGACCTGCTTCGCTATGTCCAGAGATGCAGGCGATAAAGTAACAATAAAATACATAAATAATTCATATTAAGAACGCGGGTATTGATTCGCAAGAACGTGTTTCAAATGTTTTACTGTCAATGGCATTCATAAATGGAGCAGATGTACTTGCAACTTGGGCTCCGGCATCATTGCGCCTGCGCCGCCCGGTTGGCAGTTCAATTAATAAAAATCAAATTTGTTATTTCGTTACGACAGTGAGTTTTTTGAATGTATACTGTTTTATGAAACCGGTTTAGGAATGCAAGAAATATCCTGTTACATATTAAGTGCAATTGGCTGAATGGTTATTCTTTTTTTAACAGACAAGCTGATGCAATTTAAATAATATTTTCTCTTTACCAATAAACTTCAGTTAGACAATACAGACGTAGAAAGGTGTAATTTTATCCAGATAGTCACATTATGGTGGAATCATTGAACACTTTGTTGAAATTGGGCGTTCTCACATTGCACGATATCGTAACGATAATTTACATTCTTACGATTGACGATATTGTCTATAATATCGTGACGATATCGTAAGTAGCAGCAGTAACTTTAAGTTAAGAATGTAAATTATTGTAACGATATCGTGCAATGTAAAAAGGCCCATTGAAACGAAATGTAAAATTTTGTAGAGAAAAGTTTTTCCGTAGGACATAGTACATACTTAGATAAGTACAATTTAAAAACAATGATTTTTCGGTTCATCATCATTCCGTCAAAGTGATCATGACTGGGGAAAGCCGAGACTTTCTTTGGCAAATGTAAAAGTTCCTGTTTACATGTACCTATAGCCCAACATTACAACAATTCTGGGATTAGGTAATATGTTAATATGTAACAGGCTTTTAGCTACCTGAAATGAATGCATAGGTGAAATCTATTAACATTCAAGTAAATCATGCATAAATAACGTGCAATAAATGTGAAATCACGATTAGTAGCCGCAAAACATTCAGTTATAGGTACATTAAATTAAAAAAAAACGACCAGTACAGGTACAATTAGCATTACATTGATATTGTTGTACACTACACAACCAACAACATTCCAAACAGTAATTACCACTGAAAAACCATAAAAGCCATAAAGACCGCGTTTCAAATAAGCTTCTGTTTTTATTCGCAGCACAAAACCCAAAGGTAATTAATATTATGTATGCAGACACTGCAGTCAGGTTGCTGGTACCACGTAAAAAAATCTATCTGATGGTAGTCTAGGTGATGAACTTTGAAGAAAAACTATAGCGGATCAGGTACCTCTGTTAGTTCAGGAGTTTTAGAGGCTTTTATGGTGAGTGTTCTGAAGAGCTCTTCAACCTGATCCCACCCTATCCCTTCCGATCCTGAACAACGCGTGCCGGGCAGAGATGTCACTCTCATACCGTGGAAACCGTCTTCGCGAGAACCGAGCGTTTAAACGTTCGTTTCTCTGCCTAACAATGGTGGCTTGGAACGCCCTGCCTGCGCACGTGTTTTCTCCCCACATATAACCCTGGGTTCTTTAAGCGAAGCGTAGGTCGTCAAGTTGAAGGCTACTCTCTATAGTATTTCTGTGTACTATGAGAGTCGCCCAGTATCGCCAGTCGTCGCCACAGCTTACCATCAGGCGGGTGGCGTCAATTTTCAAACTAAATATAAAAAAAAACTATGGAACCCTGTCTTATGCGGGGCTCGACACGCATTTGGCGGGTTTTTATTGATGTAATCTACCAGTGAGAATTTCAGAGTAGGTACCATTACTATATAACTGGCTTCGGCCAGTAGGAAATAAATTTCAGGTTTTTAAATAAATAATTAAAATGTCTGACCTATTGTTTATACGACAAAGTTGCATAGACCAATGAGGTGATGGTTTTGAGGTCAGTGATAGTAGGCGTGTCCAATCAGGTGAGACTGTACAACCAGTAAGGTTTTAATATTGTTCATAATGTAGTAGGGAGGCACATAAATGGGTGACAAGCTTTTAAATATTTTAATACTTTAATACGTTTAATACTTCCTCAACCTCAGTAGTTGTGGAACTATATTGTGGTTCTGATTAATCTATGTTTTTTTGTCCTCATTTCGTTCGCGATTCCGTTTTTGCAATATTTTTCGTTCGCTCCGACGAATTTCAAACTGAAGAACGTTGCCGAATATATTACTAGTATATAGCAACATTTTTTTCAGTTCGAAATTCGAACTTTACCATAGATTCAGCAAAAGCCAAAATAATGTACCTATCTTTCAGGTATTTTGTAAGTCTTTCCTTTCCATACAAAGGTTACCTGAATTCTGAAAGAAATTATTATTAGCGATGAGACGAAGGCCGACCTTTGTACATTTAGTTGTAATTGATACTAATATTATAAAGAGGAAACATGTGATTGTTGGTTTGTTTCTTTGGGACCACGTGGCAAGTAGTAACTTTCTATTTAAAAAAAATTGGTTCTCCAGTCCAAAGATATGAGGTAAGTAACAAACATTAAAAAAAAAACAATTGAGAAATTCCTTTTTTTTTGGAAGTCGGTTGAAAAGGAGCGCGTCGTGTGGGTTAGTTGGTAAAAGTCCAAAGACAGGTAGGTCGACCGCAGGACGCAATTCTTGCTATGCGGCTGTCCGCAATCCGCTTCCTGCGGTCAGTCAGGAGGATTGATGTCAACGATTATTCGAAATCACAATACAAATTACAGCTTCACCTTTCCAGCTTTAGGTAGGAGACCTAAGTGTGTTCTGAAGCCGACGAATTAACGACAAAACATCTCTTGAATCTCCGTTATGTTTACTTACGTGGTACAATAAAATATTTCTGGTACGTACGTATATTAGCAATTACGTTATTTAAAAAACGTACGAGTTGGGCATTATAATACATCAAAATTAAATAATACGGTGCGTCAGATCAAACATACCGCGGAATGAAGATTTGCCCCGCCAAATGTCAACAAGCGAGCCGACAAAGGCACGCCGAACGCACGCTTATAAGACTTGATCGAAAACCTGGGTTGCGGTTTTAAGTAAGTTCTACCTTCAACACAAAAAGGATATTTTTTTAAATCATTCAGGCTGTAAACAAGCATACAGCGGGTTGTTGACAGAAAACATTTGAGTCTTGTACAATTTCGCCCTAGGGTTATACTTCCGAAGGCGTACCCGAAGTGCTCAGCAATGATGAGTCTCTAAAAAGGAGGCGGTTTAAATAAACTGGCTATCGTCTCATGATGGTCACTTTATATACTTGGTGGTAATTTCAATTGGAAAACTGTATGTAAAAATTTCTAAAATTATAACGCACAATTCTGAATTTTCATAACTAGGTATGCATGCCGCTTATGCTCGATTGCCGACCCTTTTAACTACAATTGATGAAATTAAAAATATCGTTCTAGCCATTTTTGAGAAGAAAACCCTGTTTCAAAAAGATTTTTCCTCCGATTTTTGCAGATAGACTATGTAATCTCAGCTTGGGATATTATAATATTTTGTGTTACATGTACATGTGTTTTATTAAAAGACTTTAATATTCACGATTAATTGAGTACGATATTACCTCGTACTAGTGTTGTTGGTTAAGGAGTTGGTACCTACCTACATTAATTGAGCTCCATAGCGAATCGGTAATTATTTTATTATTCCTTATTGATGAGATTAAAGATAACTTCTGGGCAAAGCCGACCTCATTACATTTATTGACATACTAACTGCTACCCGCGGCTCCATCGGCGACGTGGAATAATTTTCCGAAATTCTAAAGGCTATTTTAGGATTAATACGAAATCGAATGACTGCTGCGAGTCTCAAAGTATGTCTGTCTGTACTTAGATAATTGAAATCGATCCAGCTGTTTTTACGTAATGCGCCAATAAACAATCAGATTTAAATAAAAATATAATTACGAACTTTATAGACTTAATACTAGTACGGTGTCTTGCGCGGTGCTTCGAGCCGCACCACGCCATAGGTTTTTGCCTATAACTTTTGACCTCTTAGGGCTAGGTCAAATTTTCGTTATTTTGGCTTGCCTCCAGGTCGAGGGCTATACATAGAGGGGTCAACCATCATTGGAGCATAAGCAGTTCTCGAGAGCTAAGCGGGCATTCCCCATTTCTATATATATATAATATCGAACTAAATAATTATAATTACGGATTTTGATGCGGTTTTCACCAATGTATATAATTTGTCAAGCGGGTGAAGCCGCGGACGTACGCTGGTAATTTATAATTTACAATATTCCACATTGATGAGATTAAATAGATTTGCTTCAAAGTAGTCTTGTGAGCCGTTGCCGTCGTCTTTTATTAATATGAGCTCAATATACTACCTACTTAAAAATAAGTGTATCTCGAATGGCCATAAACTTAAAAGTCTGTGTGTGGTCCTAATGGAAATCAGTGGAAATTTCAATATTTAGGCACTAACAAACGTCAGCACATTGCACATTCAAGATATGCGGTTATGCAAAACACATTGGCTAAGTGGAATATATTGAAATTAGACTGGATAATAATTTAGATTATGTTGATTAAATTTCAAATTGAACGCATAATTTGGTTTTTAAAGGTAAATGCGAAGGAGTCCCACATCTTTGAGGCTCAGTCCAATCATGCTCGCGAAGGAGGCGGCCGAGAAGGAGAGGGAGCGTACCCTCCTCGCTGAGTTCCGCAGTCAGCGGCCAGGGCGCCGCCAGACTCATTTACGCCCAGGACCATCGACCTCCATGATCGAGGCCTGAGGACGGTGGGGTAGCCACCCACGCGCAGAGGCCACACAGGTGGCCAAGGTCCGCCGGGCGCCACTGGAAATACCAGAGACGCCCGCGGTAATGGACATAACCGGCCGCGGTCGCACTGAATTAAAAAAAAAAGTTTCAATCCAAACTCATGTGCAAGTGGTGCACCTGCCGTTCAACAGACAAGGCGACGGTAAACCTAAAAGTTCCCGGGAAGCGGCAAGGGGCTCCTTCCCTGTTACCTACATAAAACCGATCAAATAACTGACTGAAGGTGATCGTATGTGACATTTTCCTACCTCTCCACGTCATTACTGACTGGGAAGGTACCCAAAGTGCTGGCTGCGTTACCACATTGGATGGCGATGCTATTTTTTTAATCAGGAAATAATATAACCTGCTCAACCGCGTGGTTGAGCTGGCAAAATAAAATGCCGAAACTGTAAAACATTGAGTTTAGCGAGTCGTGTAAAGTACGCGTCGGGTAAAATGTCCAATACATTATCTTTTCATCTAGATATGTACACGCACATCTGATATCTACAGTACCTACATGGTATAAATTGTTATTACTTGACATAAATACTCACAGAGAGAAGAGAACAAGTTCACTATAATTATCCACAGTATAAGATACTGTGATGTGATAATGTTAAATGATGCTAAAATTAAATTGGAGTACCTATACCGTGTCAGTACTTGTGACATTTAATATATTTTATATTATTGAGTGCTTATAATTACCATATTATATCTATACTTATAATAAATCTGTAGAAGTGAAAATTCTGTACATTAAAAATATCAAAAAAAATAAATGGCAGGGGGTGTTGCTGCCGGTATTTAAAGCCCCCGCCCCTACAGTGCCGTTCCTGCCCAGTGGCAGGGACAAGGAGGTGCCAGCCGCGCGGGAGCTCATGCTGGCTCTTACCCGAATTGCAGAAGCCATGAAGGGTGGCACCAAAAATCTGCAGGGTAAGAGGCAGGTGGTGAGACGGCAGTGACTCACGCCCAGTCTTCCCTGGATGAGCTCCTAGCGCGGAGCGTCCCCGCAGAGGAGCAGAAGCTCCGGGGCCAGGTGGCCAGCCTGGAGGCTGCTGCCTCTTTACATCCCTCCAGACGGGAGGGATGGGAAGTAGTGGGTGCCAAAAAGCAGCGCAAGAGGGCCAAAAAGAAAGCGGCCAGAGCCGCCGCGGCGAAGGCGCCGAAGAGGCCCCGCCCTCCTCGCTCCACCGCCGTCGTCCTCACCGTGACGCCGGCAGGTGTGGAGAAGGGTGTGGGGTACGCCGATGTCCTGAGGCAGGTTAAAGCCTCAGTGAACCTCTCGGCCCTCGATATTCAGGTGGGGCTCCGGTGTTAAAACACCCGCACCGGTGCTCGCCTCCTCGAGGTCTCCGGCGCCTCCAGCGGTCCCAAAGCGGACGCCCTAGCGGCTCAACTTAGGGTCGCGCTGGACGCAGAAGCCGTCCGCGTCACCAGACCTACCAAATGCGCCGCATTGCGCATCACGGGTCTGGCTGACGCGGCCACGACGGAGGAAGTAATCTCCGCCGTCGTGGAGGCGGGCGGCTGCCCCCATGACCAGGTGAAAGCTGGAGATATCTCCTTCGGCTCCACCGGTCATGGGATGACAGTCGTCCAGTGCCCCGTCGCGGCGGCACTTAAATTGGCGGACGGACGAAGCCTCCTTGTAGGGGGCTTCCTAAAGGCGCAGGTGCACTTCCTTCGTGCCCGGGAAACCAGGTGTTTCCAGTGCATGGTGGTGGGGCACGTCGGAGTGCAGTGCACAGCGGAAGACACCGTGGGCGATCGGTGCTTCCGCTGCAGCCGGCCCGGTCATAAGGCCAATGGCTGTGAGGCCCCGCCTCGCTGTTATAGATGCGAGGCGGAGGGCAAAACGGCGGACCACCGGGTCGGCAGCCGTACCTGCGCCGCCTCGAGGCCTAAACCTCGTCCGTCCGCTGTAGGCAGCGGGGGAGCCGCTTCTGCGCGGCCAGGTTCGCAGCGGGATGCTGACATGGACGTACATTAATGTGCGCCCATGTCCGCACCCTGCAGGTGAACTTGAACCACTGCCGCGCTGCTCAGGATCTTCTGTACCAGAGCATCGCGCAGTGGTCCATTAACTTGGCCGTGGTCGCCGACCCGTATTATGTCCACCCGGGAAGCCCGGTGGACCAGGACGGCTCGGCTTGTTGCATTTTTGGGGGTTCCGCCGTGGACACCTCGCGCCTTGCATTGATTGCAAGCGGCCGGGGGTGTGTTGCGGCGGAATTTGAAGGGTTTGCGGTCGTGTCGGCCTACATCTCGTCGAACATTGACGAGTCTCAGTTTGAGCTATGGCTCACTGAGCTCGACGTCGTCTTCGCTGCGTGCCGTCCTCGCCCTGTCCTGCTCCTGGGAGACTTCAACGCCTGGAGTACTGCGTGGGGCTCCCGGGAAACTAGGGGCAAGGGGAGGCTATTGGAGGACTTCACCAGGACACGTGGTCTGGAGGTCCTCAACCGGGGGAATATCGCCACCTGTTGGCGGCGGGGGGGGGAATCGATCGTAGACGTAACGTTCGCTTCCCCTGACCTCGCTTGCCGTATTACAGGCTGGCGCGTGGAGGAGGGTGAGGAGACGCATTCGGATCATCGGTACATCCGGTTCGATGTCGTCCCCCCACCTGACCTCCCACAGCCGGTTGCAAATCCCCCGGATCCGCGTTGGGCACTTCACCATTTGGATCGGGAGGCTCTCCTGGAGGCATCCATCGTGCAGGCCTGGATTCCGGCGCCGGACCGGCCTGCCGATGTGGATGCCGAGGCGGAGTGGTTCAGGAGAGCCACGTCGCAAATCTGCGATGCGGCGATGCCTAGGGTTACACCCAGACCGGCCAGGAAGCAGGTGTACTGGTGGTCGCCGGAGATTGCAGAGCTGCGCGCAGCATGCATCTCCGCCCGCCGCCGGTACACCAGGTTTCGCCGGAGGCGTCGCCGCCCAGACGACGCGGCAGCCCGAGAGGCGGAGCTTTTTCAGGCATACAGGGAGGCTAAAGGTAATCTCCAGGAGACGATAAAGCGGGCCAAGACGGCGGCCCGCGAGGAGCTCCTGGAGACCCTGCAGCAGAACCCATGGGGGCGCCCGTACCTACAGGTCAGGGAGAAACTCCGACCTAGGGCGCCCCCACTGACCCAGAGTCTCCAGCCGCAGCAGCTGGAGCGGGTCATGGGCTCCCTGTTTCCGACGAACGCGGAGGAGCACGTCCCTCCGCGCATGGCTCCGTCTCTGCCCGACGCGGATAGCACCAGCGAAGACGACGTACCCGAAGTCAGCGTGGGGGAGCTAGGTGCGGCAGTACTCCGGCTTAAACGCCGGAAAATCACTGCCCCCGGACCCGACGGCATTCCTGGCCGTGCATGGGTCCTGGCCCTCGAAGAACTCGGGCCTCGACTGATGGGGCTCTTTAGCGCATGCCTCGAAAGGGGCCAGTTTCCCAAAGTGTGGACGACGGGGAAACTGGTCCTGATCCGTAAGGCGGGGCGACCGGTGGACTCACCGTCCGGATACCGGCCAATCGTGTTGCTCGACGAGGTGTGTAAGCTCTTTGCGCGAATTATCGCGGAACGCCTCGTCGAGCATCTCACGAGTGTGGGGCCAGACCTGGCGGATAACCAGTTCGGTTTCCGTCGGGGACGCTCCACCGTGAGCGCGATCATGCGCGTGAAGAGCCTGACGGAGGAAGCAGTCTCGCAGGGCAAGGTGGTGGTGGCGGTGTCTCTTGACATCGCCAACGCGTTCAACACCTTGCCATGGAGCTGCGTTAGGGAGGCGCTCGTGTATCACGAAACGCCTCTCTACCTCCGTCGTATTGTCGGGGCCTATCTCTCGGAGAGGGCATAGCTTTTTTAGTGTCGTGCGGTGTTCCACAGGGGTCGGTCCTGGGGCCGCTTCTGTGGAACATCGGCTACGACTGGGTGCTGCGGGGTGCGTTGCCTAGGGGCGTCGGCGTAACGTGCTACGCCGACGATACCGTCACTGCGCGGGGTGCAACGTACCAGGAGGCAGCACTCAAGGTCACGACGGGTGTTGCTCGAGTCGTGGGTCGGATACGGCAGCTGGGACTGGAGGTGGCCTTGCACAAGTCCGAGGTTCTGTGTTTTCACAGACCTCGGAACGGTCCACCCGAAGGTTCCAGCATAAATGTGGGGGGCGTTAGCATCGGCATCAAGCCCTCGATGAAGTACCTAGGGATCGTACTTGATAGCCGATGAAACTTCGGACCACATTTCCGAAGTTTGGTCCCCAAGGTGACGCAGGCATCGGCCGTGCTTTCGCGACTGATGCCCAACCTAAAGGGACCCAACGCTTCCTGCAGGAGACTGTACCTGGGGATCGTGCGGAGTATGGCCCTATACGGGGCTCCCGTATGGGCGGATAGGTTGGCGGTCAAGGGGAACGTGACTCTGTTAAACAGACCACTTGGCCTTACTTTGGCAGAACCTTGGCCGTCAGAACCATACGGGGGTACCGCACGATCTCCGGAGAGGCTGCATGGCAGCCGGGACCCCTCCATGGGACCTGGAAGCGAGAGCCCTTGCGTCATTGTTCCAATGGCGCAAGGAGGCGCTGGAGCGGGACCACTGGCCTGCGTCTCGAGAAATCGAGGATCAGCAGTCCCAACTCCGCCAGGATCTCATGGAGTCATGGAGGGTGCGACTTGAGCAACCCAAGTGGGGTACCACCATCATCGCGGCGGTGAGACTGATCATGGACGATTGGCTGCAGAGGCAGCATGTTGACCTCACGTACCGTGCGACGCAGATCGTTGCCGGGCATGGATGCTTCGGTAGCTATCTGTTTCGCATGCATCGTGAGGTCACACCCCGGTGTCAACACTGCGAGGTTTCCGACGACGACACCGCACTCCACACGTTGGTGGAGTGCTCAGCGTGGGCGAGTCAGCGCCGGGACCTCGTAGTGGGTCTGGGCGTGGATACCCTCTCGCTGGGGACCATGCTTCAAGCCATGGTATCCAGCGGGAGTAGGTGGAACGCGGCCGTGTCCTTCTGCGAGCAAGTCATGCTCGCGAAAGAGGCGGCCGGGAGGGAGAGGGAGCGTACCCTCCCCGTCGAGTTCCGTAGTCGGCGGCCAGGCCGCCCCAGACTACGCGACTACGCCCAAGACTATCGTCCTCCATAATCGGGGCCTGAGGACGGCGGGATCGCCACCCACCGTCCTTACAGAAGCAGGCTAGAAGGGTTGCGTGCTGCGGAGCCTTTGCCCCATAGCACGCAACCAGATTCACTCACTGACGCGGGATAAAACCCGACCCCAATGACGCGGGATTCTCGTCCCGACCAAACACCCGCAGAGACCACAGAGGTGGTCAAAGTCCGCCGGGCGCCACTGGACATACCCTCTACTAGTAACCAGAGACGCCCGGCAACGGACGTTAGAGCGGCCGCGGCCTTGGGTCGCGGAATTAAAAAAAAAAAAAAAAAAAAGGGGGGGTGTTGCTAGACACCAAACCCAAAAATGTGATTAAAATTTTTTTTGTCTGTCTGTCTGTCTGTTCAGGCATCACACAATAACTACCGGTTCGATTACGATGAAACTTGGTATAATTATTCTTTAATATCCTGGGCACCACACTGGGTACTTTTTATCCCGGAAAAGTATATACAATAAAAACAAACTTAATTTTGCGGTTCGATCCCTAGACCCGATAACTATATCAACCGCAAATAATAAGTTTGTCGTAGGTTTTTTCTTTTTTTTTATATTGGGTTCGCCAAATTGATGCCGCCGGCCTGGTGGTAAGTCGTGACGACGTCTAGCGATTGTGGGCCACTCTCACAGCACACAATACTATAGAGAGTGGCCCTCAACTTGACGGCCTACTGATGTGCCTCTTCACGCTCCGCTTAAAGAACCCAGGGTTATATGTGGGAGGAAACACGTGCACAGGCAGGGCGTTCCAGGCCACTATTGTTCGGTAGAGAAACGAACGTTTAAAACGTTGGGTTCTCGCGAACATGCTATCCACTGTGTGGGAGTGGCATCTCTGCCCGGCACGCGTTGTTCGGGATTGGAAGGAAGAGGGTGGGATCAGATTGAAGAGCTCTTCAGAACAGGTTACGTCACCCGCAGTGGAGTTCACTAAGGGGCGCTGCACACGGCTAAGATACTATAATATTTTAACTTAAGATACAATATCGCTCACCATACAATTCAATGGACTATCACACACGACGAAGATCATCATTCACCGAGCCTTTTCCCAACGCAGTTGGGGTCGGCTTTCTAGTCTAACTGCGATTCGGCTGAACTTCGATATTTTCCGTGAAACGACTGCCATCTGACCTCCACATCCCATAGGCGATAACGAAGTTCTGTAGTTAGCCCGGTCGGATTTTAGATTTAGGGCTCCAACTACCCCTAACGACTGCCATAGATGATCGTATGACAACCGGGACCGACGGCTTAACGTGCTCTCCGAGGCACGGAGGGGTCTCAGTGTCTTAAGCAATGGTCACCCATCCTAAGACCGGCCTGACTCGATGTTGCTTAACCTTTGCAATGTATTAACATTGTCGGTTACCACTAGACCACGAGCCCCTCTAGATAATAAATAATATTTCATATTTTCGTATCTTAAGATGAATTTTTATGGTATAATAGAGAATATTATAGAAGATATAATAGAGAAACTGGTGTAGGGGGGCTTTATGAACGCAATAAAATCCAAAACAATGGTTTTTAGAACTTTTCTCTGTTTGTCTGAATGTTTGGACACGCTAATCTCAGAAACGGCTTAACCGATTTGAATTTTTGATTTGAATTTGCGGTTTGGTTTTCATTCGCTTCATAAATAAAAATGTTATGTAGATTTAAACTAACACGCAGGCGGAGCTGCGGGCAACAGCTAGTTGTTAAATAAATGCTTAAAATAACGGTCAAGTGTGTTTTTTTACTTTAAATACTTACCTTATCAACCATTTACCGGCACCAATTAAGTTAATGTAAAAAGGAGACTTAGATAATCGTAATCATAACATAGTATAAAACAAAGTCGCTTCCGCAATCTGTACGTCCCTATGTATGCTTATATCTTTAAAACTACGCAATGGATTTTGATGCGGTTTTTTTTAATAGAAAGTGTGGTTCTCGAGGAACGTAAGGGCCCTCTCTGAAAACCAGCGCTGTTTTACAATAGCATTAAGCTGAGAGGGGGTCTAATTTGTTATTATCTATCTTTCACTAAAAATCTTTGTGAGATAGTATTATTTGCTGATGACACATCATTAATTTTTAAAAGTGATAGACAAAAAGTAGCACTTGACGATGTAAATAATACCCTTTCGGAAATATTGCATTGGTTCACAAGTAACAACTTGCTGCTCAATGCGAAGAAAACAAAATGTGTAAAATTTACTATGCCCAATGTTAGACAGGTGGATACTCATATTACTATGAATAATGAATTAGTTCAAATAGTCAATACCACAGTTTTTCTTGGGATAACTCTAGATAGTAAACTACAATGGGGTCTTCATATCACAGCCTTGGCAGGAAGACTTAGCTCAGCTGCCTATGCGGTTAGAAAGATAAGGTCTCTGACTGACGAAAAAACGGCACGATTAGTTTATTTTAGCTACTTTCATAGCGTTATGTCATATGGTCTGCTGCTGTGGGGCTCAGCTGCCGATATTGAGACAATATTCATATTACAGAAACGAGCTATACGAGCAATCTATAGACTCGGACCCCGTGACTCGCTGAAAGAATTATTTAAAGAAATTAATATTTTAACAGTTGCTTCTCAATATGTTTACGACAACATCTTATATGTACGGAAGAACATAGATCTATTCAAAAAAAATTCCGATAACCATAATTTTAATACAAGAAATAAAAATAAATTGGCAATGACAAAAATTAGACTTCATAAAGTTGGTAATTCGTTTGTTGGCAAATGTATAAAAATTTATAATAAAATTCCTCAGGATTTGGTTGACATGCCTCTTAATAAGTTTAAAATAGTAGTTAAAAAATGTTTGATGATGAAAGGCTACTATAATGTAGACGAATATCTTAATGATAAAAATGCATGGTCACCCTAATCTTCTGTTGTTGGCCACTCGTATAATACAATAGAAACTAATTGTAACAATGTAAACAAAACAATATTAAAAAAGAAAATGGATAATCTACCTGAGTTTCTTGCTGGTCTCTTCTCAGGAGAACCAAATTACCGAACCAGCGAAAGAATCATTTTCTAATGGTTATTTATGTACTTACTTAATTTAGTATTTTTATAATATTACTTGACAAAATTGTAAAATTTTGACATTCATATGTGCTCTTTATGTGCCTAAACTGAATAAATGAAATTGATTCTTTGATTCTTTGATTCTTGATCTAATTTAATATTGTGTCATTCTGTGTTCAAATTAAACGTTTTTCTTTCTTTCTAAGTATCTACATAATTTGTTAAGCGGGCGAAGTCGCGGTCATCCGCTAGTAAGTAATAAATATCGAAAGTACTCGGACTTCTGAGATTGTACCTATGTAGGTATGTAACATCGGCCCTGGCTCTTAGTATGTAGATACAGATTACAAAATGATTGTTGAATATCTTGATAACAGCCTCATAATACGACGAACTAACAAAATTGTTAGCGAAATGTGAGTGTGTAATTCACTTCTACATAACACGCACGGGGATATACCTAGTTTTGATTATATACCGTGAAAGTACCACCGTTAACAAAAATAAAATTAGACTCAGTTTCGATAAAAGAACCGCCTGGAAGTATATTACTTTGAAAAACAAACACATTTTTTTTACAAAAATCTTAAAATTGATGTGGTCTCTAGACATCAAATGAGTATTCGTGGTAGCTCACTGCCTTAAAAATCTTCCTAGTTCTATCCAGTGGCGCTCGGCAATATACGTAGGCTGCAGCGGCTTCAAGCAGCGAATTTAAAAAAAAGAAACTACATACATCAATTTTATGATTTTGTTTAAACGGTGGTACTTACACGGGGTATTATTGTCTATGTAATATCGAAGGTGCAATATTTTAGACCTCCCCGATATTACTTTAAAAAATACACCACATTATGATCAAAAATATGACAAAAAAAACATTATCTACAATAATAAAGCTACCTAAAAAATAAAGGATATTGCACGGTGTGTATGATCCTTAATTCTCACGGGTTTAATGTTGATTGTTAACGTTTTCTCACGGTCCCTCGACTAATGTTAAGGAGTAGTCCTCTATTTCTACTTATGGGAAGGAATCTGTTTTTACGTGCATGTAAGTAGTGGCTTTAGTGGCAAATAAATAAATGTAGTGATAGTGAAGTACTGCGTACAAAGAACACATGAACGAAATGTTTTCGCCTTAATAAAAACTGAGTAATGTTAATGGACGCATTAGTGTTGTGTTTACATAGTAAATTAGGTGAAATGGGTTTGACGCATTTGGTGCACATCTCAACTTGTACACCATGCTCAAATGGTTAACTTAGCAACTGGTGCACTTTTCATATGGCACATTTCGTAACTGGTGCACTTCTCAATCGGTGCACTTCGCAAAAGGAGCACTTTTTAAGATGAGTGGAGATTTGGAAAAATTGTCTAAAAATGAAAGAATCTTTGGTTTTGCGTAGGTAATTTTCTTAAAAATAAAACCAAAGATTCTTTCATTTTTTGACAATTTATGAACAATTGTGCCATATGAGAAGTGCACCAGTTGCTAAGTTCACCATTGCACCAAATGCGTCAAACCCGGCATGGGCGTAGCCAGGTACAGGCAGGGGGGGCAGCAGCTATTTGAAATTTTAACTATATTCCTTATTCAAAACAAGTAACAAATCGTAAATTAAAATTTTACCATTGCCAGCTTATTCTATGTATATTTCAACAATGCTTCGCCTTAAATGCTAAGAAATGTGCAGGCGCATCCCAACAAAAAGTCTCTTGATTGATCCTTTCACTTCATTGACTACGAGTTAATGGAGAGAATTGCAAAAAGCTCAATACAAAGGAACAAATGCGTTCATCATGTTAGCCATTAATACTTGCTAAGAAAAAAATAATATTTTAAGTAGGTACTTTTGCATGAATTGAAATGATGTAGTAGATAAGTCGAACTGCCCTAGTGGCGAGGCGAGTGGTCAAACATATGTGTACAGACCTCAGTAGTTCTTAGTAGCTTGCTACCTAGCTACCTGGCGACATAATACTTTCAAATACTTAATCGCAAATCGCTAAGTAGTAAGTACCTACCTATAACATTAAAGGAAATACTCGTATATATATATTTTTGTATTTTTTTAAAGCAATGTATTGCTTTTTGTGATCTATTTATAATTTCTTTCTTAATACTCGTATATATCTTGTTAAATTATCAATACGATAATTTAAGAAGTGAGACATAAGCTTCTGTAGTTTGAAACAACATAATTAAATTATGTACCTATCTCTGATCTGGTCACTATAGGTACTAGGTTGGTTCAACGCAATGGATGTGACTAGGTAAATACGAGTATTATTATTGAAGCCTAGGAGGATAGGTAATTTGAGTGACCGTAATTCATTCTTACTGTAACTACATAGGTAGGTACGCCCCTTAGTATCCGATCTTCTTGTTTTGAATGTGAATGAAGTGAACCGTTAATAAAAGTTTCAGAAACTCAATGTTAATAACACTCCATACAATATTAAGCCACGTATTGTGTACAAGTATGGTTGCCTTTTGTGATTTCTGAGATGGGTAAAGTAAAGGATAGATTAACAGGTTGTAATAGTTTTCCCGTGGGAGAGGACGGTCAAGCCTTTGGCCGTGTGAATGTTTTAATTTTGTTTTTAACTCCGACAGAAACAAGCGGTGTTATAAGTGTAAGCGCAGGCCACACTGCCAGCGGGCGGGCGAGCGAGCTAGGCGGGCGAACATCGTTTCACCTCTTTACATACTTGGGTTCACACTGCGAGCTACCGACTAAACCTACTAGCGATGCGAGCGAACCTAACGAAATTATCCGACTATTCCAGCGAAGCTTCTCGTTCACCTCGTTAGGCGCGCCCACTTCGCTAGCTTAGCTCTAGCTAGCTTAGCTATCGTCGCCTCAATGTGTTTACAAAGGGTTGGTTGTCGCCTTCGACTGGCAAGCGAAGTCGACTGTCAACCTGGTGTAAATGAGCCATGAGATTCTAACGTCAGGGTATCCACCATAGTATGACCTTTTCTGAATTTTTCTGTGTGTTCTGATAGTAGATTATATATTTAACAAGCTGGCAACATCTAAGAAACGTCAAATCTGTCAGAAATTTTCATTTGAAGTCGTTAAAGTGGGGGCTCTCAAACAGTTCTCAAATTGTGTTATTAAACCCTCCCATTTAACTATATAGAAGTGAATTTGTCAGGATAAAACTTGTTTTAAACTAAGTAAGTGGTACTTAGTTTAAAACAAGTTTTACTTATTCTTTTAATTATTCTACCTTAAATAAACAATGTTTAAGCAAATTTCAGCATTATTATAATATAAAAGCAAAAATTGTAGACTACTGTAAATTGTGGGTAACTACGAATAGGGGGGTTAATCGGAACGACGTTATTATTAAATAGGGTTATTATTAAATAGGGATTGGACGTGGTGACAACCCTATGCGCTTGGTCCCATGGCTCGTGTACGGTTATCTGGCTATATTTTATCGATTTATGGAAAATCGGCAGCATAGTTTCAAATTTTTTTTTTAATTCAAAATCTATTCAACTTGACTAAAGTTTTAGTAATATTTAACCTATCATTTATATCGACGAAGTGGTTATTTTCATCCTTTAAAGATAAAAATCTTTTATATTCACCCCGTTTGACGGTATCAGGATTCCATGGTGAGTATGCTGGACGAAGGGACACGGTCCGCCCGCTACGCCCGTCCGTCCATTGTTTTCGGTGTGAACCACATAGTTTACTTCGCCAAAATTTTGCGTAGTTTGCTATTTCGCTTCGCCCTCTCACCTAGCTCGCTCGCCCGTCAGGCCACACCGACAGCTGGCTGTCGGTGTGGCCTGCGCTTAAGGGCGCGTACACATAGAACGTCCGATGTTACAGGATCCTTTTTAACTGATCCGTCTCTACTGGAGGTAATATTCACACAGCATTTACAGGACCGATTTTAACAGATCCGACGCTACTGGACTTTCGTTCTTCAGTGTATCGCCTACTTTCTACGAGGATGGACGTTGCCGTGTTGTATTGGTACTATCGTCGTCTGCGTCGGAGGAAGCGCCGGCGCTATTGGATACATCCATTATTAAGGGCCCAGATCGTGAAAATCACCGAAAAGAGTGTTACGATTTTTCATATTTAACCTATTTACATATGATTAATAACAACGATAATTTGTATATATTAAAATGAAAGACCAAAAATGATGTTAGTGCTAATTTTAACTCTTAAAACCCTGTAGTTGTTATATAATAAACGTCAACAAACGCACAAAATTGAGAAAAAATTCGAAAACCTGCCTTCGTATTTTTCAGATTTAACCCAATAAATCAACACAAATTGATAAAAAGAAACACTTTTTGAACACTGAAAAAGCCAATAAATATAATCATGTACTTTTTTTGTACCTTTACAAACAAAGACTTCCCCTTTTAAAGCCCTAAAATCTAGATATGTTTTACGTAAATTCTCCATAGAAAAATGTATGCAAATTCAAACGCGTCCCGATAGAACGATCGTCGCAACTAATCGCCAGTGCGCCATAGAATTTCAAAGTGACTCCACGCGTGTCGGATGCTACAGCAAAATTACGTGTTGTGAATTTGTGTTTTTTGTGAAAAACTGTAAGTACAATATTTTTATAACTAATTTACTTTCAGTAAATAGAAAGTACCGATATAATGAAAGTCTGAAAGAAAACCATGATGGAACTAGATATAAATCGTAAGAAATACAAAATTATTTACTTTGTTGCGTAGGTCATTTTATGAACCTTGTAAAGTAGGTATCAATTCAGGCTTGAAACAATCAAAGCCCTGCCCACCTTATTTTCTCGAGATATGAACTGGCGGGGTATATAGTTCTCTGCACGACATACATAGATTTTTCAACATGATAAAGGCAATAGGTATCATAAACGTAATTGGTAATCGAGGGTCTCTTTTCGCAGGATAATTTGCTGAGTGCCATGCCAGCGAAAAGAAAATTTAGTACGCATTATAAAAACGTGAAAGCCAAAAGATCTCGGAATAAAATGTAGGTTCCTCCCTACTTATTTATTTACCTGCCTACTTGACTACGTCTTGTCCTAAATACCTAGAAAAAAATTACTAGATTTGTGTTAGTGTCAAGTAAAAATCCTAGTTTTATTACTTTTATTTGTGTGTATGCTTATCATGTCTTAGTAGTAATAATAATATAATCTATTTGCATTTTTAACAGGGTAGGTACATTACAAAGCAAATAGGTACAATGATTTAGATCGCCTGATTCAGACATATACCTACAACAGCATGTAAATATTGATTTGACATGTAATTAGATAGGTACACAATTAGGTATGTCAGTCTAAGAAGAAAAATTACAATGTCCAGTAGGTAATAATTACGTAATTTCAATATCTATATAAGTAATAAAGTCAATTTCTATAGGAACAATTTTCATAATAATAAATTTTATTACATAATATAGTATTAGTTTTCATATATTTATGTATTTCAAAGCAATGAGTTTGCTTACACTATTATTAGTTACAGTATTATTAGTTTTCATGTTCATCATGTCTAAATATGTGGAAGTGGAAGTAGGTATGTTTCCTATCAGAAATTGCACGGGCGCGCGCGCGCCGTGCCTGGCGAAGGGTTGTACAAAAATTACAAAATAAATAAAAAGTGGATATTGATGAATAATATTTCCAGTACTGAAAATGAAGAAAACCTTCAGGCCGAGACTCCGAGCAACACTGCTACGCGCTGTATAGAGGTAAGTTGTTATACGTAATTCTTGTAGACTTGTTACATAAATAAACAAACTAGCTAGTGATGGGCGAAGACAAAATCTCAGTACCTACAGTTTTTTTTTGCAATATTTATTATTTTCATTGTGAGACAAACACATACTTCTCAATTACTTTCTCAAAAGAAAATTCACGTTCAAATCTCGTATTTTACCAAAATCAAGAATTTTTTTTGTAAAATATTATCTTTTACGCGACTGGTGTACGTATGTATGTATGTATACTAAGTAATATATCTTTGTGGCACGATAAGTTCAAAATTATTGAACCGATTTTAATGTTTTTAGTATCATTAGAATTGTCTTCTAAGCCCGAGTGACATAGAATAAGTGACGCCATAAAAAACCAATACGTATAGCGTAAAGGAAATTTATAATTTCTGTTCATCACGAACATAATATTGTATGAATTCTTTTGCACCTTTATATTTGTCTTCGTCAGTTATGAATATAAATAAATAAACAATAAAAATGTTAAAACCCGACAGATTAAAAAATGAAAATGTGTAATAAAAATAAATAACAACACCATTGTAATATAGCGTATTTAGCAGTCGGGGCCTATTTCTAAAGAAATATTTAGCTAGTCAGGAATATCTTCGAGCCTGTGAGGATTTCAATGGGTCTCAACTGTTGAATTCGATTTATTACAATAGTGTTCTTATTTATTTTTATGTAACATAATTCAAGACCGTAGACTTGTTTTCTTTTTACCTTTTGAGTTTTTATGCATATAGTCGGATTTATTAAATTTATGACGTGATAACGTCTTATAAATCGATGAACACCGGCAACACGCACAAAAAAGTGTCACATTATGTCACGCTAGGGTCAAGCGAAAGCGCAGTACAAGCGATGGAGAATAATATTATGACGTTATCCGATAAAATTATCGTCCTAAACCGACTTTACAAGCAACCAGTTTTTTATTATGTTTATTTATTCACTTTCATAATTGACGAAGACTGATAAAAACGTTTAAGATTTTGATCTAGTGTTCTGTGTTTCAAAGATGTATTCTAAGGGAGTTCTTAGCTATGTTTGAAGAAATTTGGCCCATACCTTTTGAATTATTTTTTATAATAAAAATCAAGCCATTATCTTTCTTTACAGAAACTAGTTATTGACAACCGTCAAGAGGGAAAGGTGGATGAAGTGGAAGTTGGGCGTAGAGTAGTGGATATTTCTTTTTTTTTTAAAGCTCTTCAGGCCATAGGGGACCACGGTCCAATGGATTGTAAGTTAAGTTACCTCAGTATAATAGGTGAAGTAAAAGTTGGTCTGGACTCAAAACTCATCATAAAATGTAGTATGTGTAATATGAAATTTACTGTGTGTTTGGTTGAAAAGAAAGAAGATAGCATGGAAGTGAATCATCAAATTGTGTCTGGTATCATATCATCTGGTGGGAGCTACTCTCAGTTAAAAACATTAAGTGCCGCAGTAGCCCTACCAATCATGTCACCTTCATTGTACAATGAAATTAATAATACGGTTTGCGATTGGTGGGAAAAGACAGCAGCACATTCCATGGCAGAAGCTGTCAAGGAAGAAGCGGAGTACGCAGTGTCTATAGGTAGTGTTGATAAAAATGGTACACCATTAATATCTGTTGCTGTTGACGGTTGTTGGAGCAAGAGATCTTATGGTAAGAATTTTTCCGCCTTATCCGGCGCAGCTGCGATAATTGGCATTAAAACTAATAAAGTATTGTTTTTTGGAGTTAAAAATAAATACTGCGTAGTCTGTGCACGAGCCGCAAAGAACAACAGTCAGCCCCCGGAACACCATTGTTTCAAGAATTATTCAGGATCATCTACCGGGATGGAATCGACCATAATAGTTGAGGGGTTTAAACGTTCCTTTGTTGATCACGGTGTAATTTATAATAAATTTGTAGCAGACGGCGATTCCAGTACTTATAAAAAAATATTAGATTCGCGTCCGTACGATAATTTAATAGTAGAGAAAATTGAATGCAAAAATCATCTTTTACGAAACTACTGCAATAGCTTGGAGAAATTGTCGAAAGACACTAAGTATCCTTGCGAGTTGCGGAAATTCCTAAAAGAAAGGTATTTGCGTTTAAGAACGGGTGTAAAATGCGCGATTAAATATTGGGGGGATCAAAATCAGTCACTCGAAGAAAAAATAAAAAATCTTAGTGAAGATATTCTAAATGGTCCACAACACGTATTTGGTAATCACCAACATTGCAAGGAGTATTTTTGTAGACCTGACACTCGTCGAATAGAACCTGTTGGGTTACTTCCAGCAATTGTTGGATGCGGATTAATGGACGCGGTAGAAATTTTAAGTAAAAGACTGTCATATCATTCTAGAAGTTTAATTCATAATTGCACAAGTAATATAGTTGAAAGTTTTAACGGAGTAATTGCCAAATTAGTTGGGGGTAAGCGTGTAAATTATTCTTCCCGTGGTTCTTATGCGGGCCGATGCGCAGCTGCTGTTGTGTCTTTTAATACGGGATCGATTCATAGTAAAACTCATGAAGTCATATTTAAATCTAGTCCTAATCCTTTGATCGCGAAAGTGGAAAATAGTAATCGTAGAAACCGTTTAATTGCTAAACCTAAATTAAGATTGAAAAAAAGCCACAGCGCTGTATCGAAAGACGCTCACTATGGACCAAACTGCGAAAAACCTGATCTGAGTCCAGAATTATATGAGAAAGCCAAGTCATCTTTTTTAGTTGATTTAAAGTTGTCTTGTGCTGAAAGAGAGGAGCTTGAAAGGTCGACCCATTTGCAAAGAAGTAGTGCTGAGTGGATGAGTACAAGGAGAAAATTACTAACCTCATCATCGTTCGGGGAAGTTTGTCGTTTATGGTAGTAATATCTCCAGTTTGCCTGCTGTACGGTACGGTATCGAAAACGAAGAAACTGCAATTAGACAGTTAGAAATTCAAGAGAATATTAGTATACAAGGTTGCGGTTTGTTCGTCGACGATCAATATGAATTTCTTGGTACTACACCAGATGGCATTTATGCAAACGGTTTAATTGAAATTAAGTGCCCACATTCTTTAGCTGGCATGACTCTTGATGAAGCAATGGCCAAACATACCTTTTGGGTTAAGGACAAGGCTTCCAAGGGTTATGTCATAAATAAAAATCATTACTGGTATTTCCAAATTCAGGGACAGCTACATATAACTAAAAGAAACGTTTGCATGCTTGGCATCTGGTTTGGTGCTACTGTACCTATGAAAGTTTATTATAGAAAAGGACGACAAATTTTGGAAGGAGAAAATGGAGATGAAATTAGTTAGATTTTATTACGATTGCCTCCTTCCAGAATTAGTTGATCCTCGGCAGTCACGAAGCATGCCTATTCGTGACCCGCCCAATGTCATAGAGGCTATGAAAAAGAGGAAAGAAAGAGCTTTACGTGTTTTGAAAGAGAAGAACGTCTAATGATTTTGAAAGAGACTGAGGTAACTTAACTACCCAGCCGGTCGATTCACGTAAACACGCCAGTTCAAAAGTCGTTTTAACTTAGAAACTTAGAAATCGCCTTTTGGTTTTCTGTTTTTAACGCACTTACTTATCTAGTCTTGGATTGTCATAAATCTTCCAATAGCTCAATTTCTATACAATTCCTATACGATTTTGAAGAGTTACCTGGTGTAAACCCAAGGTCCGATCCTAATGAAATTAAAATGTGACCACATGGGATCACCAGCTTTCAAATAAAAAAAAAATCATCAAAATCGGTTCAAAAAATACAGCGAATTGAGAATCTTCTTCTTTTTTTAAGTCGGTTAAAAAGTGTGCGAAGTGACATTTTTAAGTTACTACGCTACGGTTTTTATTACGTGAATCGGGCAGCTGGTAACATTTTCATTCTGATAGGTTTTGCAATAGCAATTGATTTTATCATCAAATTAGTAGAAATCAGAATTTGATCAGTAATCATTAAAATGAAAAAAACATTAGAAACTCTTAAACTCATATTTTGTTATTGTTTACTTTCGTTTAATTAAGTATATGAATAATTTATAAATTTCATGTTTGTTTATAACTAATTTTTGTACAACCCTAGCACGCTTTTTAGGTGGCGACTCATGTTTTGTTTACTTTTAATTATATGAACCATTTTTATACTTGTGTTTCATTTATTGACAATTTTTTGTACAACCCTAGAAGATTTTTTAGATTGCGAGGTGATCGTAAGCAAAAAGTATTTGAGTTTACGCAATAGGCACATTTCCTTGCGTAGATATAAACACTAGCGAGGAAAGGCGTGATGTTATTTCGACCGTACTTCCTACTGAATTTGCAATTATTTTATTGAATGAAAATTTTACGAAATAAGAATAAACTTTGGTAGTAAAATTACAAATAAATACATAGGTACTCGTAGTTGGAATTTTAGGTAAGTAGAATACAAAAAGGTCAGTCCGGACCTGCTCTTGATTGTTTATTATAAATAGAAAATCATAAAAATTGTGTCTCAAACTACTCTTATTTATTTATCTAGTAATTAGGATCATTTTATAACGAAAACTACTCTTGGAATATTTTACAAATAGGCAGTTTATTTCCAATAATTCAACATTTTTGTTATGCTGTAAATATTCAACTTCAATAACAATAACTCAACGTGGAACGTTTGTCGCAAAACATTTTCAAAATCGCGCTCTCTGGGTCATTCACCCGCCCGTCGGATGATTCGGGCAACAATAGCGCTGCTGTCGCTCAAAATCGACTTTATCCGTGCGCGGTCTGGGCCCTTAAGGCAGAGATTTTGTCGAGGATGTGATCTTGTGCGTGAAATGAAAGAAGACGAATCAAATTTTTTTAGTTATTTCCGAATGACGACGTCTACTTTTAATGACCTTAAAGGATTACAAAAGGATTTAAAAAAGAAAGACACAAACTGGCGGAAAAGTTTGAGCCCTGAAGTAAAACTAGCGATATTTTTAAGGTAAGAACTTTTATTTTTGTTATTATCAATTAAAACTTAAAATGACAAAAAGGTTTACAAAAATAAGGATTTATTTTAAAACAGAGACAGATCTGGTAAGTCTGATTCCTGGCTGAATGTAGATTCTACTGATGGTGTAGAGTCAGGATTATGTGGCCTACTAAAATAACCATGAGTGTGGTAGTGTGGAGTGCTAGAACTTTGTGAATATGGAGACCACTGACCACATCTCTTACTTTTAATATTTTGTAAAAGGTTTATCACCCCAGACTGAAATTCTATTATTCGATCGTCATTAAGTGAAGCCAGTTGCGGCAAAATACCTTTGAAGAACGATAGATTGGGATCTTCAACCTCATTTGTACTTCTTTTTAACTGATTATTCATATATTCAATCACTTTGGCGTCTACTTCATTCAAATTTCGCTTGATTGCCTTGCGTTTCGGTGGGGCTAAATTTTGCCTTTCCTTTTATCTGTCACTACCACTTTGTTCCATAATCTGATCAGGTTCTTCTTCGTTTTCTTTATTATTTTCTTATATTTCCGTTATCTGGTCTGACTTATTTGTTTCATTAGCATCAGCAGGGACGTTCTCGTGTGTTTCACCTGGGGTGACAACATTTTTGAAAAATAACATTTATTGTGATATTTGTAAAGCTTGGTGTTTGAGGCAGCAGCTCCAGATTTCTTCAATTTCTTTTTGTTACTCAATGTTCGTGTCCAGGCATCTCTAGTCGAATTCCATTTTTTTATAACATATTTTCCTGAAACCAGTAAATAATAATATAAGATGGTTGTCAATAGCTTAGAATGTGAAAGGCGAATAAGAAGGTAGAATAGATTTGTCAGTAATTAATTACCATATTGGTCAGAGGATAAGTCAAATTATCAGTGCAAGAACTAATCGGTCAGTAAATAATGGAAAGCAAAAAACGCATAGAATAGGGTTCCGTAGTCAACCATAAAAGCCTCTATAACTCTTGAAGTAACAAAGGTACGGTGTTTCCCTTTAAAGTTCATTACGTGGACTACCATCCTGATTTCTTTCACATTTTTCGAGACAGCCGTATAGCTCTCAGAGGGGGGGGGGGGGGGAGGGCGCTCTATTTTAATAAAAAAAAAGTGTGTGTGTCAGCTCCGACGCACGACTGGAGTTTACTCCTTAAGTACGAGTATCTAACCATAACAAATTAGAAAGTTGCGCACTAGAGGTGAGGCACCAAAAACGTGACACGATTTTCGTTACTTGTTAGTAGGTTTTACCCCTCGGATTTTTCTCATACCGGGCGCCTTATATATGAAAATCGATTCTTAAGGAGTAAACTCCAAAAATCGCTTTATAGCTGAATTTCTCGCAAACGAAACCTCAAATCTAAAAATTTAAATTGTTTCGTCAACCTCTCAATGTTTTTTATCCTATCTAATTATACCACACACTATGTGGTAGACCCGAGAAAAAAAGATCACTTCCACTTTACGTGTACTAGCAAAAATAAAATTTAAATTATATTATATATTACTTTTTTATAAAATATTTTCATCTCTCTAGCACTAACCGTTTGGGAGGAAAGTCGAGGACGGACGGACGGACAGACATGGCGAAACTATAAGGGTTCCGAAAGTTTTTCTACGGAACCCTAAAAAGTATTACTAATGTTTAAATCGACTTTGCTAACAACGCTCATAAAAAAATCGACTTCCTATACAAAATTATTGGTCACTAACGTTACTTTGTATGGAAAGTCCATTATAATACTAATTAGTTAAATATTTTTTTAGGTATGCAGCATCGGGGTGTACATTTCAAGAATTTTATTACGTCTTTCGTGTCGGTGTGTCAACTATAAGCAACATTATTAAGGAAGTTACACGGTGCATATGGAACAACTTGAGTGACGAGTTTATGCGACTTCCTACAACAGTGAGTGAATGGGAACATATAGCAAATGGATTCGACACAAAAGCAAATTTTCCCCACTGTTTAGGAGCAGTGGATGGCAAACACATCAGACTTCGAAAACTAGCAAAAAGTGGCTCAATGTACCTAAATTGCCACAACTGCCACGGTGGCTCAGTGGTATGAGTATGCGACTGCCGCCCCTGAGGTCCCAGGTTCGATTCCGGGTCGAATCGAATTATTTGTGTGATCCACAAATGTTTGTTTCGGAGTTTGGGTATTTTCTATGTATGTTAAGTATGTATTTAGAAATATATAAGTATGTTTATCAGTTGTCTAGATCCCATAACACAAGCTTATATTAGCTTAATTTGGGCTAGATGACGTTGTGTGAGAATGTCCAAAAATATTTATTTATTATTATTATTATTAAATTACAAAGACTTTTTTGGAGTTTACTCCTTAAGAATCGATTTTCATATATAAGGCGCCCGGTATGAGAAAAATCCGAGGGGTAAAACCTCCTCCATGGGACCTGGAAGCGAGAACCCTTGCGTCATTGTTCCAATCGCGCTGGAGCGGGACCACAGGCCTGCGTCTCGAGAAATCGATGACCGGCGGTCCCAACTCCGACAGGATCTCATGGAGTCATGGAGGGTGCGACTTGAGCACCACCATTGCGGCGGTGAGACTGATCATGGACGATTGGCTGCAGAGGCAGCATGGTGACCTCACGTACCGTGCGACGCAGATCGTTGCCGGGCATGGATGCTTCGGTAGCTATCTGTTTCGCATGCATCGTGAGGTCACACCCCGGTGTCAACACTGCGAGGTTTCCGACGACGACACCGCACTCCACACGTTGGTGGAGTGCTCAGCGTGGGCGAGTCAGCGCCGGGACCTCGTAGTGGGTCTGGGCGTGGATACCCTCTCGCTGGAGACCATGCTTCAAGCCATGGTCTCCTTCGCGAGCATCCATGCCCGGTCGTCGTGCCGGAGTCATTCTCGCGAAGGAGGCGGCCGGGAGGGAGAGGGAGCGTACCCTCCCCGCCGAGTTCCGTAGTCGGCGGCCAGGCCGCCCCAGACTACGCGACTATGCCCAAGACTATCGACCTCCATGATCGGGGCCTGAGGACGGCGGGATCGCCACCCGCCGTCCTTACAGAAGCAGGCTAGAAGGGTTGCGTGCTGCGGGGCCTTTGCTCCATAGCACGCAACCAGATTCACTCACTGACGCGGGATAAAACCCTACCCCAATGACGCGGGATTCTCGTCCCGACCCAACACCAGCAGAGACCACAGGGGTGGTCAAAGTCCGCCGGGCGCCACTGGACATACCCTCTGCTAGTAACCAGAGACGCCCGGCAACGGACGTTAGAGCGGCCGCGGCCTTGGGCCGCGGAATTAAAAAAAAAAAAAAAAAAGGTGTAAAACCTACTACCATGTAACGAAAATCGTGTTACGTTTTTGGTGCGCACCTCTAGTGCGCAACTTTCTAATTTGTTATGGTTAGATACTCGTACTTAAGGAGTAAACTCCAGTCGTGCGTCGGAGCTGACACACACACTTTTTTCCATCATATTATTAGCGATCGTAGACTATATATATAGAACTATCGTTTTCTGTATGTTAGTGTTGGGTCGCATGGAAAAGAATGTGATTCATCAATATTCAAGGAGTCGACATTTTGGAAAATGATGCTAGACGGCAGTTTACAAATACCAGAACCTTGCCCATTAACAACAGACTCAGAAATGAGAGTTCCCTACGTCATAATCGGTGATGAAGGTTTCGGTTTACACGAATATTTAATGAGGCCATTTAGCGGGACGCATTTGGACGTAAACAAGCGAATATTTAACTATCGTTTGACCAGAGCTAGACGGTACGTTGAATGTGCATTTGGTATTCTTGCTAATAAGTGGAGAGTATTCCACCGCCCTCTAGACGTCAACAAAACAACAGCTATATGGATAGTTAAGGCATGTACCGTTCTACACAACTTTGTAAGGGAAAAAGAGGGCTTAAACGATGGCAACCCATCTGAATCTGAAGCATTTTATTTCAGTAGCCTACCTGATGATGAAAGACTACGAGGTGGTCCAACTGCAAATTCAGTTCGAACGAAATTCGAAAACTATTTCGTGCCCGAATCTGGTTTCTTGGCAGAATGAAGCTATTTAAAATAAAGAACAATGTCTCCATTACAAAATATAATATATATCTTACCAAATTCTTGTCTTTCTTTTTGTTCCATAGCTTCAAAATCCTCCTTTAGAATAACGCATATTTCGCGCCAAGCTGCGGTTTTTGCAATTTTATCTTTATAAATCTCCAGTGTTTTGTTCCAAAGAACTGGTCTACTTTCAACACAATTTATTAACACTTCTTGGTCAATATATCTTTCAAAAGTCTTGCTTGCCATGATTATGACTGGACACGTGCACTTCTCTAGGAATGAGACCGGCAAATGGCGGCTGTGTGCAGCACACTGCACCCCGCGCACCCCCGTGCCAAGCCTCGCGCGGTTTCGATCCGATAAAGCGGAACAGTAGTTTGTAGGATTTTTACTGGATCCGAAATACTGTATTCTGTGTAAACTAGCTCATACAACTACATACGCTAATAACATATACGTTTAAATGGACCGGTAAAACGGACGTTCTATGTGTACTGGATCCGGAATACTGTATTCTGTGTGAACTCGCTCATACAACTACATACGCTAATAACATATACGTTTTAACTTACCAGTAAAACGGACGTTCTATGTGTACGCGCCCTAACCTGTGTATTTGACTGTCTGTGACATCATAGCATCCAAATGAATGGACCAATTCTGATTCGGATAGGTAAGTACCTATATAAATAGGTACATATAAGTACATATAAGTATAGGTACATATAACCTAACCTAACCTAACCTAACCTTTTTTTTTTTTTTTTTTAGTTCCGCGACCAAGGCCGCGTCCGCTCTAACGTCCGTTGCCGGGCGTCTCTGGTTACAAGCAGGACGTATTTCCAGTGGCGCCCGGCGGACTTTGACCACCTCTGTGGTCTCTGCGGGGGTTGGGTCGGGATGAGAATCCCGCGTCGTTGGGGTAGGGTTTTATCCCGCGTCAGTGAGTGAATCTGGTTGCGTGCTATGGGGCAAAGGCCCCGCAGCACGCAACCCTTCTAGCCTGCTTCTGTAAGGACGACGGGTGGCGATCCCGCCGTCCTCAGGCCCCGATCATGGAGGTCGATGGTCTTGGGCGTAGATGAGTCTGCGGCGGCCTCGCCGCTGACTACGGAACTCGGCGGGGAGGGCACGCTCCCTCTCCCTCTCGGCCGCCTCCTTCGCGAGCACGACTTGCTCGCAGAAGGACACGGCCGCGTTCCACCTACTCCCGCTGGAGACCATGGCTTGAAGCATGGTCTCCAGCGAGAGGGAGACCACCTTGAGGTCCCGGCGCTGACTCGCCCACGCTGAGCACTCCACCAACGTGTGGAGTGCGGTGTCGTCGTCGGAAACCTCGCAGTGTTGACACCGGGGTGTGACCTCACGATGGATGCGAAACAGATAGCTACCGAAGCATCCATGCCCGGTAACGATCTGCGTCGCACGATACGTGAGGTCACCATGCTGCCTCTGCAGCCAATCGTCCATGATCGGTCTCACCGCCGCGATGATACCTAACCTAACCTAACCTACTTGTCTGGTAGCATCTCGTTTCTGGTAGCAATTTACCTGGGCTCGTGGTCTAGTGGTAACCGACAATGTTAACATATTGCAAAGGTTAAGCAACATCTAGTCAGGCCAGTATTTTTTTTTTTTTTTTTTGTGGTGAGTCAATTGGGTTTTAGTTTCAGGAGTGGCGCTTATGGTATACGCCTTCTCCTGGAACCGTTTGCAAGTTGATTGTTTAGTTAGTGAAGTGTTTAGATGTTATGTGCCGTTAGAGTGTTTTAGTTGATTTACGATAAAGGTGATGTGGTGGAGGAGTGAGTTAAGTGTATCTGGGGCAGTTGTAAATAAGGTGGTTGAGGGTTTGCGAGATTATGTTGGTGGGAAGTTCGTGGGGTCATGATGAGTAGGAAGGAGTTGCTTGGTTAGGTTAAAGGTTTGCGAGATTGTGTTGGTGCAAGGACAGAGGTCGTTGTTTAGGATTAGTTGATTAGGTTAGGTTAGGTGGGACATCCGCTTTTGTGTGTGGAAAAGTTACACGGGGTCAGTACTTTCCACACACTCCCTTAGTCGCCTCGTACGACATCCACGGGAGGATATGGGTTGGGGCTATTCTATTCTGCCGGCCACCACACGGCCAGTATTAGGAACTGAGACCCCTCCGTGCTTCGGAGAGCACGTTAAGCCGTCGGTCCCGGTTGTCATACGAACATCTATAAAGTCGGGTCAGTATAAATAAAAAATCCGATCGGTGTAACTGCAGAACTTCGACGTCGCCCATGGGTTGTGGAGGTCAGATGGCAGTCGCTTCACGGAAAATATCGCCGTTAGACTGGATAGCCGACCCCAACTGAGTTGGGAAAAGGCTCGGTGAATGATGACTGAGGTATCTATAGTATGGCCTATGTCACTCGCCTAACAACTGCAAAAAATACGTGACGTCAGCGACAACTTGAAGTTGTAAATCAGTGAGGGTTGTCTCTTGTTTGTGACACGGCATTGACCATAGTTGATATTGAGGCATTAACGTCATAATTGTTATGCTGGTATATATTTTACTTTACTGGACAACCCTAACGTTCGAACGTTTATGTTCTATGTAACCAAAGAATGTGCTTTAATTAACGTCGGAGTGCAAGTTCTGTATGTAAGTACTATTCCCTATTCTGTGTCTATGGTAGGTAGGTTATAGGTAAGTATACGTATAGGTAGGTCTACACGAAAATCTTTGAGGATTCTTCAAAGTTTGAAAGAATAGAGACATTGTCATAATTCTATAGCAGCTGTCACCATACTGTCATCATCCCTGAAAAAATATTAGGTACCTACTTACTCACATATAATCAGACTATAGTGGAAATATAATTTATAGATGCGACATACTATTATTTCGAACCATTTACATATTTAATGATCACAAGATTACATGCAAAAAAAAACTTCAATAAACTTTTAACATCGACATAGATATTATTATTATGAATATATGTATAGATAATATTAGTATGATTTTTTCAATCAATCATTTGAATAGAAGAACAATAGCCATCGATACCCGTGCATATTTTTAAAGTCATGAATATGCAAAAATTACAACTAATGTAGGCAATCAATATTGGTATTGATCTTGAACTTTAGTCGAGTCACGATGCAACCATTAATCGATTCTTTTTTTTTTCTTTGGGGCGAGTTTTTGCGGAAGGGTGAAATGAAGCACCTGCGGTAGTGAATGCAGTATAGAAAATAATAGGGTCTTTACTATGAAGTTGTCATTTCAAAATATTGGCCATTCACAGTTAGAGTGTAGATATAACAAAGGGAGATAAATAATTTCTTTATTTTTGCTAAATATTCAAATCTACACTTAATATTATAAAGCAGAAGTGTTTGTTGGTTTGTTTGAACACGAAACTCAGGAAGTAGGTACTGGTATGTAAGTACTATTCCCTTTTCTGTGACACTGGTTCGATTTGAAAAAATATTTTTTTGTCGTCCGCCGGCGACGCTCTACCGTGGTGGACGCGATCATACGTGTGAAGAGTCTGGCGGAGGAAGCAGTCGCGGGGTGGGATGGTGATGACTGCATTGTGACGGTGTCTTTTGACATCGCCAACGTTATAGGTCGCGTCAGATTAAAATAACCCTGACGTTCAAGTGGCGCAGTAGGCGATTTATCGATCTAAGTATAATATGGTGGTAACAGCGAGTAAGAGCGAGAGTACCGATGCGCAAACTAACCTCTCCACTCTCGCCCAGTGTTCTTCTTACAAGAATATTGAAGTATACCACCAGACCACCTTGCCCTAGAGCTGCGTTAAAGAGGCATTTGTTTTTCATGAAGTGCCTCTCTACCTCTGTCGTATTAGATCTCTTTCAGACAACCTTTGGATAAGAAAGAAAGATTTTAAGAGGTCCCGAATGCCACAGAGTGTAGAATAAATGGAGAAACATGAAAATAAACAGTGGTTTTCCGTTCCGTATCTCCTATATATCTACCTATTAAGATTTTGTAGATACAGATACGTAGGTCACACTATAAGTTTTGCATAACTTAAAAAAAACAACATGTTAAAACCAAAATATTATGTTTATTGCTTTTCAAAATACTCTCCTTTACATTTTAAACATTTTTTCATGCGATCGAACCATTTTTTAAGACAGGAGGACCACAGATCTGAAGGCATGTTTTCTACGTGCTGATTGAACGCTATCACTGCCTCTTCGGAGTTGGTAAAAGTGAAACCTGTCATCAAATCTTTGATTTTGGGAAAATACAGAAGTCACAGGGTGCTAGGTCGGGGCTATACGCAGGATGGATGACGAGTTGTACTTTTCGGAAGCTAAAAATGACTTTGTTTTGTTGGCCGTGTGTGAAGAAGCGTTGTCATGATGTAGGAGAACGCGGCTTTTGGGTCGTCTTTCGCGAACTTTTTCTAACACCCTGGGTAAACAAATGGTAGAATACCACTCGGCATTAACACTCTTTTGATCTTCAAGTGGAATTGTACAGATGGGA